>VWYI01005908.1:0-166277 GCA_013399455.1 Anthoscopus minutus
CCTGCACACCCAGCACACCTGCACAGAGCAGGCTGTCACGGGCAGGTGCTCGGTGTGCCCTGGCACACAGGAGAGCTGTGGCCAAGCCCTGCTCCGAGCTCCAGGAACGAGCCTCCCTCAGGCTCTGCCAGGCCCTGCGTGCCCTCCAGGACAGCCAGCAGGGGAGCTCACACCTTGGCTTTCACTCGTCTTTCAAAGCAGACAGAATTTGCTCTCGAGTCCCCAGACAAAACTACTACTATGCCTTTTCTTTCTGATATTTCCTTCTGTCTTCTCATCTTAATTCTTCTGGTTTATGGTTCAGTCCTTCTACAGGGATTCATAGAAAACAGAAAGAATAACGCCTTTCTTACTTTCAGACATTAAGATGGATCATTATTTCTCTTGATGTGTTAGAAGATATTTATCAGTTTGAGTTATGAGGCCTTTCTGACTGTGAAGACTTAAATATTGATTTAATGCCAACTTAAAGACTACTAAAAGTGTAGGAGATTGCATTAGATAAATAATTTAACAATAAAAGGTGTATCAAGGCAGGCATTATTGCAACCTTCCACCAATCAATTACCATTTTCCATGTTTATCCAATTTCATTTCAAGGCTCTGTATATCAAATTGCCCAGACATACACTACACAACTGAAATAACTTCATCATTGAATAAAATTGCATAGACATTAAATTCTCTAGTATCAAGATAGCTGACATTATGTTAAATATTGGCTTCAGTTCCAAAGGGTAATAAATTTTGACCTAAATCCAATCTTTCATGGATAGATGATTAATGATGAAAAATTACTGGTTTGTCACTTTACCTCGGAAAATTTATTGTGGAAACTAATATAGTACCAGGCAGGCTTTGAAACATATAAGTAAAACCATAGTTCCCTTCCTAAGCACCCTGAAACAAAGGGAACATTTGGTCTGGTACAAAAACATCAGACTGATAGCTACCAGAAAAAGAGAGAAACAGAAAAAACAGAGGATTTTTTCCTCCTTAAAGATACTTCTGCTCAGCAAACTCCCTTAGGAAGCTCAGAAAAAACCCTGTTATTTTTAAATAAAATTATTTCAAAGTCTCTCGATGTTTTTTTCATTTTCATTTAATTCTTTTTTTATTATTATTTTCAAAGTCTCTATGCTGGTTTTTTATAAGCAGGATTTAAAATCTACATAAATAGTAAACAGTAACATCACCACTCCCATTTTTCTTCTGCATCTATCTGCAATAGAGTTAAACACCTGGTCTGTACATCTCATGAGCTGTCTGAGGTGTCCCAACACACCTGTGGCACATCAAAGAATGAAACTCGAGTTTCCCCAGTACTAGTCTAGGACTTAACTTCTCTCAGTGCTTGCATGGCTGGCCCATGATATGGTGTATGGAGCACATTCTTGCTGTCCCTCCTTAGTTGAGAGCTCCTTCATAACTTCTACAGCAATCACACTGCATCTTTCCTTTTTCTTCTTCTGGAAGTGATCCCTCTGCTTGGATAGATTTCAGCAGAATTTTCTCAGGGATTTCAAGTTTGCACATTAGGGGCCCCTAACATTACTGAAATATTTCCCAAAATTTCGCAGGCTGCAGCTATATAAAGCAAATATCATGACAACACAAATGTTTGCATGTTTGGCAAATTATGTCTACAAATGGCCAGAAATGATTGAGGAGAAATGAAAATGAGTGAATTTGTGTGCTAACTACAGCCTTTGCAATTGTAAATGATGGAGATGAATCTAGTAGGATTTCTCATTAAGATTTCCTTTTTGATGACCAGGTTAAAAATGCCAGAGATGTCTGAAACTTCCTTGTAATATTCCTCATGAGCCTCTCAGAAGTGATTTTCTCATTTGCTTTTCAGGGATCTGTAAGGCAGAATATTTTCAGAATCAGAACTGCCATACAACTGTGCTTAGTTCCAAATGCTGGGTGGATGGGCTTTGATTTGGACTATAAACTTCCAGAGACTGGTAAGACAAGAATCCCTACCTCTTTATCTTTGCTTGCTCCTGTAAGAACAAAATTGTCTTGTTTATTTCTCAGTGAACTTAAAATTTTGGTGATAGAAGTGCATAGGGACATTTTATGGTTCACTGATAAAGGTTACAGAATAAATTTACTGAAGTAAGACATCACTTAAGAGGGGTCAGCAAAGCTACTTTATTACATCAGTTAAACCTCTAGCCCACTTTGCTTTGAACACTTCACAGGAAGCTTGGGTTTGTGATCACTACTTGGCAGAAAATTATAGATTTGTTTACAAAAACAGCTCTGTGTAGCCTCCCTCTGCTCTGGCTTGGTAAATCCAGTGTGTATTACACAGAAGTCTTTTCCACAGTCTATTGGTAGCTCTCCTCACAATTAATCTCAGCCACACCTCTCCTTAGCCATTTGTTTCTCTGGCAAGGTGGCTGAAATAGCCAAGCTGGGTTCTCCTGTCCAGCTTTCCTTTCTGTATCAGGGTATATTCCTCATCTGCTTTTGAATAAATGACCAGAGAAAGTGATGGTCTCAGACAGAGAGAACAGCTTGGGGACAGATCCTTAAACCTGCTCAGAGCCTCACAGTGAAATTGTCCCAGAGCACCAACACCTCAGTCCCATGCAAAAGAGAAAGTACAAATGGGTAAAACATATATTGCAGTAAATTTATCTTTTGAACTTCCCTTTTCCTCTCTACTATTCAGTAAATTGCCCAGAATGAATCACAGCCCAGAAATAGACGAAGAACATGAAAATATATAGTTCTGTTTAGTCACACTGCTGTCAAGCTCCACACTATTATGCAGCACAGTAACACACACAGCTTTCAGTCTGAGAGGAGCAGGGTTTGCAATGCTCCACTGCACAGCAATACCCACTGGCTGGCTGGAAGCCTTCATTTGCAATTAAAACCACAGGTGAGTAAGCAGCCAGACTGCTTAAGCTGCTGTTACAGCCAGTCACCAACAAAGGTGCATTCTCACCAGGAAAGAATTTCTCTTATAACTTCTAATGAGTTACAGAAATTAATCAAGACTTTAACAAAACACTTCCATTAGTATGGGCAAGGAAGTCTCCACAAAAGAGACACAATCACCTTACAACAAAGAGAATGATACAAGCCATTATATTCTGGTTACACCAAGGACTGCCCTGAACTTCAGATGAGTAGTGAGGTCTCCAACAAGATTTACAGAAGGTCCTTTTGACTGACAGCTCTTTCTTGTGCTGCTCTCTGACAGGACCTACAACTGTTGCAAACTATTGGGGCAGCTTTAGGATGGATATTAGGAAAAAGTTATTCACCCACAAGGTGGCTGGGCATTGGACAGGCTCCCCAGAGAGGTGGTCAGGGCTCCAAGGCTGTTCCCAGAACTCCAAGAGTAGAAAGACAGAGCTGAATTGTGATCCTTTGAATTCCAAGAGTTCAGGGAGTGTTTGGACAATGCTCTCAGGCAGAGAGTTCTGTTTGAAAAGGCAACAAGGAATTCAGGCCTTCAGAAGAAATCCTATGGATTTCACAACTTGAAAGCACATACAGTTGCTATTCACATTATTTTCTAGAAGTCACAGAGTAAGAGTTATTAGACAATGATTTTCCTGCAGTGTAATTTTGCTTTTTCACTTAAATCTTCCACCATTTTTACAGAAACATCTGTAGATGAGAAGAAATGGGTGAGCACTAAATACAAGAGATGGTAGAGATCATTCGGCTTGCAGCAAGCCCTAGAAGAAAGGACTGGAAAATTCTTTGGCCTCCCTGGGGGTTGGTGAGAAAGCTAGAGAGGAAAAATGATGGACTTTTGCCATGGGCCTTTCAGTAGGGCCAGGATTTTAAACCAGTATCTTATTTTATAGTAAAACTGTAAAATGCTTCAGACTTTACTGTGCATTCAACTGAGCCTGTTGGTGACAGCAGTAGGGACTGGGAGATCAGAGTGCTCTGTTCCTCCTCACAAAGGTGCCAATCAGGAGTAACTTATTTGACACAACTAAGTGATAAATCAGTGGTATTAAAATAGTGTGAGCAGTGAATCAGGGCTATTCACTTGTAACATGCTCTCAAACTATCAAAGACAAGCATTTACTTGGAAGACTAAATACACAATGAGCAATTTCAAAATCTTTTTCAAGGTTGCTCAGCTACAGATTCTTGTCATTCAGTTTTTCTATGGAAGTCATGATTACCCATGGAGAAAAAAGACGGATGTTTTAAAACTACCTTCTGCATAAGAAATATTTGCAACAGAAACAAATTATGGTTTGGAATCTTAAAATGGCAATAATGTCCTGTAAGATTGGCTTCATGCCTAGATTGCTGGCATTTTAATTCAGAGTTAGATCTCTTAAACAACTCTTTCTCATTTCCAGGGGAAGCCATTACAAACCAGTGATCTCATAAAGCTCAGTGACTCCCAAAATATATCAGAGAAATGTACCCTTTCAAAAACCTTCCTGAAACAGGGTGCATTCCCTTTAATTATATTTTTAATACTGTAACAAATTCTGTATATATTTAAGGCATTGTTTCAAGAACCCAGAAAAGAGGAAAATTCTTTGTCTCAGGAGGAAGAAATTAAATGCCAGTACTTCCCCCCCCCGCAATTATTTTAAAAGTAATACACTCAGTGCCACTGGCTTCAAACTAAACTGTGGCAGCCTCCAGCTGCAGCTAGCATGGCATTTCTGGAACATAACGCTTCCTCAAGCTCAAAATAATTGTTCAGCAGCAGCAGATGCCCGTAAAAACTGAGTATTTACTAAATAATGGCACTTGGAGAAGTGCTATGGTTAGAAAGACAGAGCTGAATCTGTGCTCCTTTGTCCTTGGTGGCTTTTTAGGCCTAAAACACAAAGCAAATCCAAAAGCTGCCTGCTTACAATTAGTATGTTACACTGACACCCTAGCACAGTTTTGTTATGGTTGGAATTTCGAATTAGGAAAGAGTAACATTGAAGCTGCTCATGCAGCCTTAACTCAAGCTGGGTCCAGTACTAATGTACACAGCTGCTTGCTTAGCACTGAACAAAATTAAGGTGATTAGATGCCATGTTTCCTCTTCAGGGTGTGTCAGTTAAAATTATTACAGTGAGTCCACTCCAGCAACCATTCTATGTGAAAAGCATTATGTATGAAGAAGTGTAGGGCTCAAGTTTTCCTCGAACAGGGGGAGGTTGGGTTTGGTGCTTTTGTTTTGAGTTGGGTTTCTTGGTCCTTCTGATTCTTCTCCCACCACCCCAGCTCACACCTTCATACCAATAATTTTCTTTAGCCACAGTTGTATTTGACTTTCCCCACCAATACTCTGTCCACACATTTCAGGATCACTGGGAGGCATTAATGATCACTTAAGTACTTTCATCTCTGTACATACACAGTAATATTTATCAAAATATTCACCGAGCTTCTGCTACCCTCACACTCTCTTCCCAGGAGGTTTGCAGCAAGGACATACTTAGCCATCATCCTCTCCTACGCCTGCCCTTGCTCCCCCTTTAATGCTCCATAAAATGACATTTTCCAAAACAGAGGCTTGGTGAGAACTAGGATTGCTGACCATAAATCTTCCGTCCCTTCTGCCCCCCACTCCTCGTGTCATGCATTGCTCCCAGCATTTCCTTGAGATGCCATGTGCCAGATGATTTCTGCAACTCTGCTCTTGGGGACCAATTCTGCAGCCTCCAGACCCACAGGTGATCAGACAGGCCTGACGTGGAGAAACGTGACCAGACAGTGGCATCACGAGAGAAAAACAAGAGGAACATCAGGCTGATTTCATTCTCCCACTTCTAAACTTGCAAATGATCTAGACAGGAGCTATCTGTATTTAAATGAAAGGATTAATTTGCAGACACCCAACAGTTTTCCCCTCACTGAATTTCTTCTAAAACCAAAGCTGTCTATGCAAGACAGCACTGACAGAGCCAGGCTGTGCTCATCACAGCCTTATTTTTGGAGGAAGAATCCTTCAGTTCTGAAATGCCACAATCTCACACATCCCTGAGAAACAGAAGTCCACTGTTTTCTACAGGGCAGCTGTCCCCAGAGGAACAAGGAGATGGCAAAACAGTGTCATCCTAGTTTGGGATGCCACAAGGACATTTCTAGCAGTCCCAGTTCTCCTACAAGATGTACATACATCTTCCTTCTGTAAAGGAACTTGTCCAGTTGCTGACCCACTGGCCAGATCTAGTTTCTAAGGATAATTCATTCATTTGGCCCTCTGTCCAGGGAGCAAATCAGCTCAGGGTTATCTCATCAGTCCCTTCAAATGACCAGACTCACCAACAGCAAGGCAGGGGCTGCCTGCACATCCAGACGGGTGGCAGGGGTTGGTGTGCCCTTTGGGGCACTGACAGGAATTTCCATCACTTAAATGAGAGACTGCATTCCTCCTCCATGCAATGAGGTAGGGCACATCTTCAGCCAGAACAGCAAAGTATCTTTTCATTCCTTACACCCCAGTTTAAACTATCCAAACTTGTACATGTGGCCGTAATAAAAGTTAATCTGAGAATCACTGGCAACATGCACCCTTCCTGAGACCTCATTCTTCTCCTGACAGTGCCACAGCTTCACTGATTTTATGAGAGTTGGTTCTGCTTCACGTGCGTAAGGGGAGAGGACACATCACTTATTTCATAAATTCATTTCACCTGAAGTGCAAGTACTGAATCTTGAAACAGCCCTTCATAATGAAAGCAGTGCTGGGAACATGGTTTCCAGAACAGAACACAACCTCTGTACACGGTGTAATTACATCTTAGCGTTCTGCAGAATACCAGTGCATAGCTTAAATGCTATTAATTGTAAGCAGTTTTGTTCCACAGGATGTTGTTTGCTGATAACTACTCAATTAGGGTTATTTTGCAATTAGTCTACTCACAGTAAATTTACTGCAACCAGAGTCATCTGTGGTGCAGCAAATTAAAATGCTGTCTGGACTGCATGTGCAGTGGCTCTTACATGCTCCTTAAACCATGGATAGCTCACCACAGTGATTCTGTCACACTAACAGATTAAACACACAGGAAAGCAGCAGCAGCCAATGTCATTTGGAATCCTAAAACCAGCAGAAAAAGACAAATCTGGGGTTCAATGACCTGTAGATCAAACCCAGTGAGTCCAAAAATGCACTGCCAGAACCTTAAAAGCTAAACAAACCACGCATTTGTATGTCACGGTGTGCATACACATGCATATTGAGCAGATGAAATCCTCTATTTGCTTCATTACAGCTCCCACTCTTTTAAAATTCTGTAGAGGATGCTCTCATTTCCATGCCTTGAAGAACAGCTCTGCTCCACCCCACAAGTATTTGGCATCCTGTGGCTTATCCTGTCCCTTCCTGCGAATCACAGCTCTTTCTGCTGAGTGCTTTGAAGTCATCAGATAAAAATATTACGGACATTCAGATTGCTATTACCTATGTGTTGTTCAGTAAGCAGAGCTCCAGAGGCCTTTTCTCTCCCTTTCAAAACTAAAGGTTGTGTTTTCTAAAATAAAATGGAAAATTTTCTTCCCAGCAGCCTCTAAGAAGCTGAAAGCTCTTGCTTCAGTGTCCTGGAGTAGCATTATCAATAAGCAACCAGGGAAAAGGCAGTCTGATCTGCAAAAAAACTCTTTCAGGGCTGATAAATTATTTGGAATGAGGGAAGCTTGATTATTTTCCTACTTTATTGTAAGTTGGGTTTACCTCACAGGAATGAAGATAGTGGAAAACCTGTTTGATTTAAAAACTGAGAAAAGACAACAGAAAAGCCCAAGGGAAATAAATCAGGATCACTTGAGGCCTTCTGCTTTCCTAGGGACTTTTCATTTGCTAGAACTACATCTTAGAAAACTACTTCTCAAAAAGCTCTGCTGTGTATTTTGGTCTGTCTGGGGAGGCAGCTGGTCCACATCTGCTGACAGCTTTGTGAGCAGACGAGTCTGGCACACCAGGAGAAGCAGGGTCTGTAGTCTGGCCATACAGGACTAGAATAGACATGGCCCCAGCAAGGAAACATCACCACATTGTCCACAGCTTGCTGATCTCTGTACCACGTCTCCTGAGATAAAAGGAACTCCCCAAGGACCTCTCTGGCTACCTTCTCCTCAACCTGCACAGGACTGGATTTACTGTTTCCTCATCTAACCTTCTGAACCTACTCATCTTTTCTTACATTTGCTGAATCCATTTTCCCCAAAACACATTCTACAAAGGCCAAACATTCCCTTCTGAGCGAAGGGAGACTTGCAAGCTGCCCATTGTCCTGCTCTCAGCTGTGGCTGGGTAAGGCTGCACCTAAAGCCTTTGTCACCAATCTCCTGTGCCACAGCATTTGTGCCATGTTTTTAGGACCAGCTGGCAGGGAAATGCCAGCTCACCTGGCTCTGCAAGTCAGGTGGCTGGTGAAGGTGCCACGTCCTGCTTTACTGCTTCAGCAGCACCCTTAGAGGGACTGCAGCCCTCACAGAAATAACATCTGCATGTCAGATAGGGGACATCACGCTCTTGATTTTAACAGCCCTTTCTTTTATCCCTGAAGATCCTTATAATCAACTTCCTTTACCTGCTGCCTTTGGAAACAATAAAACACTTTAAAAAGAAACAGCTTGTGTGATCCTGTTCTCAGTGATAACCACTGAAGTGAATGTATCACTGAACATTTATGACAGTCCAGCTGGATGGAGTCCTGTCCATGATTGATAGCTACACTTAGCAGCGTCATGGTTTTGATCAGCTGAGACAAGATCCAAGGGGATTAAACACTGGATGACACTTCAATGGAAACCACAGCACTGGGAACACGTTTATATTTTGGGATAATGGATGAATGTGCTGCTCCAAAGCATAAATATTTATACTTCACAGTTTTGCTGAAAACAGACAGGAAACCTTTGTTCAAACCAAACTGACGGGAACAACACTCACATGCTGAATACACAGACTCAGACCCCAGATGTCTGACTGCTGCTGAGAAACACCAGATCACTTTTTTAATGGACAAAGTGCCAAGGCCTCTACCCACACCTCCCCCTATCAGCAATCCTACCCATGGAGTGTCTTACAACCCCAAAAGATGATGTCCAGTACTTCACAAACATTTCCTATAACCAAGCTCAAGGCCCAGCAGTTGATGAAGTCATCTTTCATGAGGGATGGAGTCACTCTGTGAGTGAAGAACAGTATTTATGTTCCACAGCAGGAGGAGAGATAAGGGACCACAACACACTTAAACTCAAGACAATGTATTTTTAACAGGGCTATAAAATTCAAGGGTTCTACCAAATTATATACACATAAGGTCTTCCACAGGGCACTGGGTGCTTTCAGTTTTGGGGCTCTCCCATGTATGTGTTGACAGTTCTATATTCAAACATTTGGGAAATGACTTCAAGGTCCAAATCTCCTCCGTAGGGTTGGTGACCCAATCTCCTTGTGCATTGGTGCTCCCTGCATTAGCAGCTCATGTCCCATTCCAGATGCTGCTGCATTTCTACTTCCCCACAGCAAAGCTCCCAAACCTGCTCCAGAGCAGCCCCGTATGGAACACAGGATGTCCAGACTTTCTGCCAAGGAAATCTGGCAGCTGAAGTGGTTAACTTCAGCTGTCAGCATGGGCAGGAGGAAATAACCTTGAGGCAAAGTCAAGTCAACATTTTCCACACATATCCATCTGGCTAGGCTAACGTGTCTCTCAATTATTCTTTTTAAACAAGTGTCACCACTTAAAATAAAAAACTAAATGAAACTCTAGCTCAGAGTGCTAAAAATTTTAGACACAATCTTTTTGCACCTAATTTTTTAATGTGGTATATATCCATACCACATGAGTTTTTCCTAAATTAGTCACATTTGGACATTTTCATCATTTTTCTAGTCATATTTGTAGCTCCCAGTTTTCCTGAGAATTTTGCTCTGACATTACAATGGAAGCATTTATACCAATGTGCTATGTACATATATGCTGAAAGGCTTCAAGTGTAAAATGTGACGCTTTTCTTGGGTCTAAGACCATACTATTATCCTGACTGCAGGGCATAAGAGATAAATCCTGTATTTAGAAAAGAAGCAGTAAATATTTCTTGAGAAACCTGCTATCTTAAGGATAGCAGTTGTTTAAAACTTCTGGAAAGCCACCCTGCATCCCTGGGAGACAGATTACCAGGCAGGGCATGGAACCAGAGGCGTGTGCAAAATTGCACAGCTGCAGTGTCTGCCCACACTAATGACTACATCTTCCAGCTCTGGCCAGGATAACACTTGCATATTTGTATATGGGATACATTTACCTACACAAGACTTACAGCATTGATCCCATTACTAAGACATCTTTCTGATCCCAAAAGTGTAGAGCAGTGACTGCAAGGTGCTGACCTCCCTCAGGTTTCCCACAGATCTCAGCTGACTGCCCTGCCCTTAGGGAAGAAGGGGGAAGAAGAGGGAAGGAAGAGCAAGGACGTGCTTATCACAGTGGGTTCCACCAGTGGCACCTCAGTGAGTCCCCTGGTGCCCAGGGGCTGATGCTCATCCTGTTACTGATGCCTGCTTCTGCTCAGTTTTTAACTCTCTACTGCCCTCTTCTCTTCAGCTTGTGCTGCCTTTACTGTCTCCTCTTCCCTTCTTCCCACTGAACATGTCTTCTGCCTGCTCCACTAATTCTTTGTCTCCAGTGTCTGCTCACCCAGTTTAACAATTTGGAGTATTACTATGAAAGGAAAGGGAGAAAAAACACCATGGACATGGTGAAAAACCAACACAAAACAGTCACAGATGCACTGGGGTGGGGAATGGGGGGGCTCAGATCATTCATCCTGGACCATCTAAATTAAAAGCCTAAGAATCTTGTTACAGGGAGATGTGTTTTTTTAGATACATTCTCTGGGGCAGCTCCTCTTTTTCACTGTCTGTACAGGGAATTTAACCTTCTAATCTCTCTAATAGCAACACTATCTTTCTCTCTGCCACACTGAAATCACCCTGCAGGAACCACTGCTTTGTGATGGTGCAGTAAACAAGCCATTAGAGGATGTTCCCAATGAAAGGAACTAAACATCCCTGGTTCCCATGGATCTCCATGTTCATTCTACAGTCTCAAAGCAAGACCTGTTCTCTAGTTTATAAATCCCCCCTGCACTTTCAGCTTGGACAAAGGCATATCCTGTGCATGGGCTGGAAGTGCCAGTTACAGGGTGGGGACTCTGGACTGTTGTATAAATAAATGCTGATGTGAATAATGCTGCTCTTGATCAATACCCACTTTGATCAACTGATCAATGCTGGTTTTTTTAAGGCATTTTACTCTATGGAGAGCTTATAGCTGGATGAACAGTGGCACATGAAGCACTTTTTGAAAAGTAGAAAAAGGTCAGCTCAGACATGCAAACTGACAACAAGCTGAGTGGTAACCCATGATCTGAGGGCATGAAGAAACCAAACAAATCAAAGCTTGGCTTAGGCCAGCAGAGGTAACTAACTCCCCAGCAGTGATTTTGAAAATAACTTTCACAGATTCAAGAACATTAAAAATAGAAGTCAGCCAGAAAACTGGATTTTCCTTGTGCTTTTGGAATTTTTTTATATACTTTTGATAATTACCTGGGGTTATCAAAAATGCTTAGGATTCCACTGTGACAGAAAAATAGCCATACAGTCATAACAGCAATGCCACTCCTGTATTGGTTAGCATAAAGCTCAAAAATTCACAATGGCTGTTCTCTGATTACCAAAAAGCACACAACTCCTGCACAGCATAACAAGATTTTGACTATGCTTCTCTGTATCTGTAGATTAAAAGAAACAGGAGTAGCAGCTGAATACCTAGATCACATTATGCAATAAAAACCAGGTGGAAGTGAATTCTACAGGAATCCACCAAGGATCTTATGACATGCATATAATTCCCTGTTAAAAGCATCCTCAAAGCCTCCCTTGTTTTCATGGACTAAGCCCATTGCACATTCCTGCAATAAAGCCATTTTGGTCAGCAGAAGGGCATTCCAATTACAGAGAATGCTTCCCCCAAGACAGTGTGTGACTTCTCCATCCCCCAGCTTACCCTCCAGGGCACAGAAGCGTGTCACCTGCTCCGGCATCAGCTTCCCCATCTTGTGCTGGCAATAAACATCCGCGATCTCCTGGCGGCACTGCTGGGACTTGGCGCGGGACATGGCCGAGATCGCCTCCTTGCCCGTCACCTCACACTTGGGTGGCTGCTCGTATTTCAGTTCAGGGGAGCTGTTCTCAATTTTCTGTAAAAGATGCTGTGTGGGAGACCTGTCAATCTCCTTCAGAGTGTTGCTGTTGCTGCTGTTTTTTCCCAGGTGATCACTGAACTTCACCACTTCGTTGGAGTTCTTCCCCAGCAGCAAATTCTCCTTCATCTTCTCCTCTTCCAGTTTTTTTCTCAAGTGCTCCTTTTGTTTGCTAAGGGGTTTTTTCACCAGTTCAGACTGGTGTTTTTGCCTCTGAGTCCTGGGAGCAAAGTTACTGTTATCAATAGTTTCAAAGTCCTTGGGGACTGAATTTTCATTATTGCTGTCTGTTCGCATTTTCTCTTTCGGTCGGTGGGAAAAATAGCCATCCTATAAATGGGGAAAAAATTATACTCATCTTACTAAAACAGTCACATCCTATGCATTACAAGCATTTCTTACATGAAAACATAGATCAGTTACAATCCAACATACTGCAAAAAGTCCCTGTGTTGGAGTTTGCGGCAGACAGAAGCTGAGAGGTCTCTGGGGTGCCCAAATCACCTGCACTGGCATCTCTTCTTCCCTGGGCCAGAGTCCAAGCCCTATCTCAGATGGAGCAGGGAGGTTTTACACAGGTTTCTAAGCAGTGATTAACCATGACACCATTAAATATCCATGAGAAAACAGACACAGGATCCAAGAGACCAAAAGCAGGTTCCCCCATGCTTTCCTTCACTCCTTGTGATTAACGATCACAGTTTGGTATCCCAGAACTGCCTCACTGCTCTGCAGAAAGCGCCACCTGACTGCAGCCCGAGCTTTCTTACAGTGAAGCAACTTTGCTACAAAAAAAATCCCTCCCAATCTTTCCCCTCTTATTTTTTGGTTTTTTTTTTGAGATCTTACACGTTTGAACCCTCCCTGGGAAGGTCAGAGTCAGGCTCAGGTGTCAGCTCTTAACCATCATGTTCCTCCACTCAATGCTCTTAGATAAATACACAGCCTAAAACTTTGCAACATTCAAAATCTCTCATATAAAGGTAAAGGAAGAGACCATGTGAAATATTTGGCTGCATCAGGGTTGGGTGAGGTTGGGCTGCCTTTGCTCCAGCTGTGGAAACTTGTGGGGGACGCAATTTTTAGACCTATGGGCATGGAAATATTTCTGTTTGTAAAAGTGAACAGTAGCAGATAAAATCAATGATGAATGGTTAATAAAACATCTGAAGACAGGAATAAAAATATTGATAGACTTTTTGAGTCTGTCCTATTTCCTTTCCACTTGTGGAATACCAGACCAAAATCAGAGACTGGGAAATGACAGCATCACTAATGATGACTGATGGGAGCATCTTTCAGCACCTATCAACCACATTTTGTATTCAAAACATTTTATCAGCATGAGCTAATTGTTTCTCACACCTCTTCTGGGAGGAACTATTGAACAGCCAGAGTTTGCAGAGAAAGGAGAGGGAGATAATGACTTATCCCTGGCCATGCAGGGAGTCAGTATCAGTTTGACCTCCAAAGCTCAGCAATGGGAAATGTTTGAATAGTTTATTCACTAGAAGTTGCTTAGTGAGTGAATAAAGTGATTCTCTCTCCATGAAAATGTCCAGACTGCAACTAGCTCGAGCTGTCAGACACAGATGAATGCACAGGAGTTAAAAAAAAAAAATCCCAACACCAGACAACAACTCACAAACCAAAATCCGAGCATTTTTAAACAAACAAAATACTTGTAGTTTGGGAAGAAAGATTTTTTAAGACATAAAATTCTAATGTTTAAGGGAATACATGATATCAATTTCTTTTCTTGGACTTACTTTAAGGAAAAGAATAGCATTTATACAGAAACACAGGTTCATTTAAGTTGAAAAAGACTTTCAGGATCATGAAGCTCAACCATCAATCCAGCATTGCCAAGTCCAGCACTAAACCATGTCTTCTGGTGCCACATCTACACAGCTTTTAAATCCCTCCAGGGAGGGTGACTCCTCCTCTTCCCTGGGCAGCCTGTTCCAGTGCTTGACAACATTTTCCATTAATAAATTTTTCCTAATATCCAATCCAAAGCTTCCCTGGCACAACTTGAGGTCACCTCCTCTTGTCCTGTAGCATGTTACCTGGGAGACAAGACCAGCCCTGGCCTGGCTGCAGCCTCCATTCAGGGAGCAGTAGAAGCCATAAGGTCACCCCTGAGCCTCCTTTGCTCCAAGCTAAAGAATCCCTGCTCCCTCAGCTGCTCCTCACAGGGCTTGTGCTCCAGCCCCTTCCCCAGCTTTGGTGGGGTTCATTGAAAACCAAAGAGAAAAAAAATAAACAAAATAATAGTTTCAAGGCAGCCTTCATTCCCAGGAATGATCAAACTAAAATAGAAAAAAATTACTTGCAGAGCCTGGCTCCCACCACTTGTCATGTATCTTCAATGGATCTTCAAAGAAAAACACCAACTTGGTCTTCAATAAACCTTTTCTAAAGTCTCTAAGGCAATGCCATGATTGAATATTTCTACAGATCCTGGCAACATTCTGTCTCACAGGCTGACTCTTGCTAAATTATTTTTGTCTTCAAATTAAAAAAAAATAAATCCTAATCTCTAAAGCAAATGCATGTTGATGAAAGGGAAAGGAAGGGAGAGGAGATGTTTGCTGTTGGTTCTTCACAGTAATTCCCATTACTCACAAAGGAAACACTGGCCTGCCCCAGAGCAACAGGCACACACCTCCTTTGTTCTGGGGAGCACAGAGCCCTGCCCACACTCTGCCCTCCTGCTCCTTCCAAACCTGCCTGGAGCACAACAAAGTGCCAAAAGATGAGGTGAGGACACATTCATGTTTCAAACAGCATCTGACACTTCTGTGATGTTTCCATTGGAATCTTTGCTCTCCAGTTTGGCTCCCCTGCACCAGGAGTGCTGGACAAGCTGTGCAGCTCCCCTGGGACTGCCAGAGGCTGCAGCTCTGGGCTTGCAGCAGTGATCCCACCACACTGGGACAGAGCACAGAGCTGTGATGAAACCTCAGAAGAAAAGGCAAAGCAAACAGCAGGTTTATTGATGTATGGTTCACCTCTTCAAACTATTTTCCTCCTTCGAGTGCTTTGCACCCTCTGGGAAATGCTTCTCCAAGTCTACATGCTGGAATCTGAAAAAAACAAGCGAATTCTAAATGCTTCCAAGGCAGACACAAAACTAAGCAAGGCCACAACTCTTCCCTGCCTGTAGGGATAGTGTACACCACAAAAACTCCCACCACAGAGGACACCCAGTACCTGCAGGGACATCTCTTTTGGAGGAGCAGGGACAAAAAAATAAAGCAGGGTCTGTACAACAATTGTAAAACAAGAGCTATAGACATACATGGAAACATAAGGCCACATAACAAATACTCCAGTTGGAAAGTCAAATCCAGACTCACACAATCTCACACAAGTTGAGTGCAAGTGTTAAATGCCACAAAATACAAAATCTCCACCCATCTTTGATCTGCATTTCCTTCTCGATTCTTTTCCCCAAAGCTAACTGTGATTTTTGCAGTACAATGATTTCAAGATAGGCTCTACACGTGAGAGCAGAACAGACACATTTGCAGTGCAGAGGAAATGAAACTCAGCACTCCAAGCTTAGAACAGCAGCAGCTGCTGACAGTAAGTTGTGCTCATTTGTGAAGTTCAGGGGTACAAGCAAACAGCAGCACATCAGATTTTCAGCTGGCTACAGCTGAAATGGGTTTTACTTGCTCTGCAATACCTTATTTTTACAGTGCTGGATTAATTGCAGATTTTATTTGTCATGGATGTCTAAGATATTCAAAACAGGGCAGAGTCATCTCACAGATAGATGACCTTGAAACCAGGCAATCCCAGTTCTGACAGTACTATGGGATATACATCAGCAGGTTCACTGTCTGAATCATCAGTTTTTTCAACTTTTATCAAGCTATTTGTTAGCAGCACCTCCTTATCTCTGTGCTTGCAAATCACTGAAAAAATGGAAGGCCATACCAGGACCAAATGAGAAGCGTAAACCTATTAATACAGCCTGGATGTGTCCACAGCCAAAGATGAAAACAATATTTTCAAACCAATACCTAACACTGCTATTGAAAGCACCATTTTGGCCTTTGCAATAGAGGAATTCTCTCTAGGCATAGACCAGAAGAGGCTCTACCCAAAACCAGCTCATTTGAGAGGCTACCATATCAAGTTACTCAGTATTAAAGTGTCACACACAACACGTGCCACCCAAGAGCACATATGTCACCTGTGCCTCTCCTACAGTCACAGCCTCTGTCAGATTAAAGCCATCCTCTCTCATCCCATCACTCCATGCCCTTGCTAAAAGTCCCTCTCCAGCTCTCTTGTAACTGTTTCAGGTGCTGGAAGATGCTATAAGGAAACCTCTGGAGACCTTGCAGCACCGTATTTCCAAGATGAAGTGGAGATGTCTACCACAGAACACAGGCCTAAGAGAAGGACTGCCACAAGCAGAAATGTGCTGTCCTAACTTTATCTGGTTCTCAGAAGATACAAGGAGAAGTTAACTGCTGAGCACTCAATGCCAAGAGCCCAAGGGAAAGTTTTAATGACTGGGGGGCGTCTTCTGAGTGTGTGCACACTGCAGTTCAGGAATAAGCAAATGTTCCAATGCTGGGAAAGAACAGTCTGTACCCAGGAGTGTGCATGAGATCACTGCCAATTACATACTGATTGCCATTGATGCTAAAAATAGTATTATAATATTAATGAAAAACAACATTTTCAGCTCAGAGCCATTTTATGTAATGTGAGAATTTTAATTCTGCTCCAAACTCTGCTCCCTGTTGAACATACAGATTTTAAATCTCCAAACTCCACCTCTGGTGTGTTTTATTAAAGTTTGTCAGACACAATGTATGCTCCTTGGTGTATTAGCCACTTTATCTGCAGTGATTGAGGGTCTGGGGCTTAGGTACGCTGAGCTTGATTGAATTCCAAGTCCCATCTATCTCAGGAGAGAAAGCCTGGGCTTCTGCAGAGACTTTGCAATCTACTGAGGAAACCATGGAATAAATTGCTGCTGTCACCTACTACAGACCCAACAACAGCTGCTGCTGCTCACTGCACCTAGCACAAATACAGAGAATTTGGAAGAACTTCACAGCTGTCTGTAATGACAAATGGATTTTGATGACAGCCCGTTAATACTTTCAGAGGCTTTTGCAAGTACAACCCACACCAGTTCAGCTGGACCCCAGGTAAGTTTACACACCTGCAGACTGCCTCTCTTCATGTTCTGCTTGCCTATATTTGCAAGACACATCTGTCACCTATATTTGCATCCAAGCCAAGCATGTTCAAGCATAAACACGCATTTGGGGGTTACCCAGGTCACAAATTCTCCTGTACTCTTTTAGGTACAGTTCTGTATCCTGCATGCTAAAGGCAGGAGGTTAAACACTATGGCACAGTCCAATATTGGGCACAGGAAAGCTCCAACAAGCCAGCCCTTTCTCAGTGGGGCATCCCACTGCAGGATCAGGATACACTGCAAAGCCATTAGGTACAGCTCACAGAGTGTCCCACTGCCCCTGCAAGGAGCTCCTCCTCTGATCCAGCAGCCTGGATCAGGCAACAGGACTGGTAATTTTTGCAATACACAAAAAGCCAGCACTAGACCCATTTCAAATCTGCTTTCAGAGGGAGAACCTAATGTGCATTTAAATCAGCAGAGACCTCAGCAGACAGGGCTGTACCAGCTCTGCAGACAGCAAGGGCACACGGACTGTGCCTGAGGGATCCAACTTGAGGCACCAAAGCCAAGGGAAGAGCCCACACCGTGCAGGCAGGCACTGCTCCAGCATCACCTGCGGAGGCACAGTGCTGCTGGGAGGCTCCTTCTGGAGAGGCTTTGCAGGGAATGTAAAAGAAAACCCTCATCAGTTCACAAAGGCACACAATAGGAGTTTGCATTTATCTGCCAGAGGTGTTCATTGCATTGTACAGAGCAGTTCCTCCTGACAATAAGAAAATGCTCCCTTCTTAGGAAAAGTATTCACTGTATGATTTCTTTATCAACGAAGCCCTATAAATACGATACAGATGGATGGACCATGTGCAACCAAGCCCTGAATGGCAAATGCTCACAGTTACAGTTTATCTGACAACTCATTTTCTCTCCAGCACGGAAGGATTTGTTGTCTTTCTGTACTGGGAACATATTCTCATATTCTTCCTCTGGCAAAGCTTGGTACCTCAAAGACACAGCAAAACAAACCAGAAATATGCTCACACACACACAGAGCAACAACAAAACACACAGATCTCCCTTTAAATACCAAGTACTGGACATGCTGGCCTTGAGGACCAGCTATAAATCAAGCATCTCTACTATCAAAAACTACATATTTTGTCTTCTTTCACATAGAAAAGCACCCAGTTATCGACCTCCTGTGAAAATATGCAGTGCCTGGGCAGTCATGCAGGATCATACACAGCTGAGGCCCCCAGAGCTGGGGCAGGCACTTGCTGCTTTGCTGGCATGAGCTGTTCAGGATCCAAACCAGCTCACAGCTCTCAGAGGTGGGGAACAGCTTCAAAATCTGTATCACATGTCAAAGCCTCAGAGACCTGGTCAGCTTTCACAGGACCATAAATTCTACCTGTCCTGCAACCGAGAAGAATTTAAACAGAACTATGAAAAGATAATTAAAGCAAGTTTCTGTTCAATATTAATCACAGCTGTGACATATTATTTTGTACTGCTTGTTAATTATTTCAGTAAAGACACCTTCCAATTGCCAGAGGAGGCGGAGTATGGCACCTCTACAATTAAATCCTTTCTTTCTGCTCTTTGTGCTTTTGTGGGTTGTTTACTAGTTGAAAAAAAAAACCTTTTGCATCCAGAACTACAAACTTTACGCTGTGGTTGCCCCACTGTCTCCTGTCCTACCACATTCACATCTGTCAAACTGTAAAACCACCCCTACTTTGCTTGAAGCCTTCATGCAGCCACATGGATGCAGAGCAGACATCCCATTGTGCCATCAAAACAAACAAGAAATTGGGAACTTTAATTGAAGATGTGGTTGATGTGCCATGAGACCCTTGGAAAATGAGTACTTTTGGCAGGTTTGAACAAAAGCAAGGCCAAAGACAGCAGATGGAGGAAAGGCAGCAGATGTTAATGTAGTCATATTTTTCCATATGTTTTTCTGTTCTGCTGTAATAAGTACATTGTACTTTAATTGTCAGTGGCTGAAGACTTGGGAGAAACATTTTGTGAGAAATATATTATGCTACTTTGTGCCTTTCATTAGAGAGGGAGATGCAAAAGGTGAAAATAGGTTTATTGACTTGCAAGCTGGCAAAGATGAAAGATGTAATTGCTTCAAACACAGGGCTTTCTGTTATGTAAAAGGAAAATGAGACAAAGCAATAATTTGGGTTAAAAGGGGGATTCTGATACTTGAAAAAGCATGAGTCCTTCAGGTTCAGCTCTAACAGATACAGGCACAGCCAGCCCAAGACTATTGCAACACTTGGCATTTCAAAATGCAGAGAAACAGATGGACCACCACAAAGTGCACAGGGGACCCCTCAGTGGAACATCTGCATTGGTAAGGGATTGTTTGGAGGATTATTTTCCCCTTCCTTTCCAAAACTGTTGCCATCCATTTTTATTTTTGCTTAACACCAATTTCAGCAGTATGATCCAAAACTCTAGAAATAACATCATAAAAACATCATTAATAGAAATTGCTTTTATCCCTTTTTACATACGTACATTAAGGGAAGATGTTCAGGTTTGAAATTCAATGAAAACAGCTTCAAAAAATTGGCTGCTTTCCTCAAAGGAGTTTTTCTGGTTTTTGCTAACATGTGACTTACTTTCAGAGTGATTTAGATTAGGGGGTAAAATAATATTGCATCCCTCAAGAGACCAAACAGATTTTCACATTTGTTCCAGCTAAGCACAGTAACTGTACAAGAAGCCATATTGTATCAACAGTAATTTCAGATGTTCATCTGGTTATTAAGAAGTCTGGAATACTGCTAGAGGGAGCTGTGAAAGCACACATCCATAGTGCTTCCAAAATTGACCACTTTGTTTTCTGCTAATTTAAACTTCTCAGGAAAGTTTGGACTTTGACAGCACAGACCAGTCAAATGTGTTCAACCTGTAACAGAACTTAATTTACAACCAATAACTGCCCCCACTTTGCTCATTTTGATCTCTTTCAAATGACACTGAACCTCATTAAGACTCCAGGTTCAGGCACAAGCCTTTGGCAAAGGTCCCTCCCCGTGCCATTCACCACCAGGAGCAGCAGCACTTGCTGGGCTGGGGCAGTGACAACACTGAGTTTTTCTGTCTGTGTACACACGCACACATTTTAATAGCTCCCACCTCTGCTTTGCAGCAGCTTCAGCTCTGCCAGGGTGTGGGCAGTGGAACCCACCCCTGCATGATACAACACATTGCTCAGTTCCCAGGCAAACAAACCCTCAACAGACTGTTCATTTGAGCATCTGGCCTGCAACATTAGCCAGTGTTACTGAGCCTCCAGGATCCACTTCAGCATAACCACATCTTTAAACAGAATTCACCACAAAACCAGGAAAGAGATGAAGGAGGACTGGCCTGACAGTGCAAAATGCAGCTCCTGAGGAAGCTCAGGAAAACCCTGGAGGTTTATTTTCCCACAGCTTCTCCCCTAGAGAAGGTGGATCATACAACAAAGAGTACAGACATGAAGGAGCTTAAAAGGAAGTCTTCTTTCAAGGAAAAGTATTTAAGTGACTTTTTATAATAATGTCTATACTTTGTGAGCTCTCAGTTGAAAAGACATGTAGAGCAGCAGCAGACACTAATTAATGCCACATAACTTCTTAACAGGAGTTCAGCAGGTGAGGTCAAGGACTGCCAAATCTACATGGTTGATTTTCCTATGGCTATTCTGATACCGAAAGGAAAATGGGAGATGTTCTCTGTTTTTATTTCTCAACAAATTGTATTGCTTCATTATTTGACAAAAGTGCCCCAAAGAGATAGTATGTAAATAAATAACACAAAGCAAGAACTGGAGTAAAGCTCAATAATTTCTATGCTTAAACTATGGACATGATAAACACACTGAATACCCATTACCAGCCAAATTTTAATTTTTATTTTTTTACCTTCCCCTCTCAATGACCTAACCCATAACAAAATAACATGGTTAATCTGAACAGAATTCCTCAGCTTTCAGCTCTATTTCTTTCATCCAGAATTCAGCCAGTATAGATTTTATATCTTTCAGAGCAGTAGTAAACATGTGAAATTGCTTCCTGGTGACTTGTTACTAACTAGATTCCAACTAAATTCATCAGGAGACCTATTCCAACTCCAATCTAAACAATCTTGAGCAGCCCAGGCTGAATTGCTGAGACACACAATAGATCTCTGGCAGCTATAGAGATTAAACATAATCAGAATATGGATGGTAGAAACCAAAGACGCCCTCACACACAAATGAAAACAGCCTTGTAAAATACGGTCAGTTTAGCACAAACGTATTCAGCCTTAATTAGGTAGAAAATCTATTTAGATGAATACAATACAAAGAATAATAATGAACTTCAGGATTACATTTTGTTACTTGGAGGGGAAAACAACAGAAATAAATGGGAAGTAATTGGACCTTATTTAATAGTCTCAGACTATCAGCTCGAACAACTATAATCATTAAAGGCCCTGCAGTGATCTTCTACTGATAAATGTTGTTAAATCAGAATTACAATACAATAAGCATGAAGAGCAAAGCTTATTAAAATGAGCAACACTAAAAGAAATAGATTAATTCAAATCTTTTTTCACCAGCATCCCAAGGAGTCTTTGAGAACCAAGCACATAGAAATGAAAGGCCTGCATGTTTCCCCTTGCTTTGGGTGAGACTGAAATATTAACAATTCTACACAGGTGATTACTGCAGGGGGACTGCAAATAAGCAGCAGTTACCCACTGCTGGATTTGTGGATGTGCTAGATCTCGGTTTGTATCTTCACAAGAAGTTCTGCAAGACCAGTCGTTACATTCATAAAACAAAAATTGCAGAAGCCAGAGGATTATTATGGGCTCTGCCACCTACCTCCTCAGCTACCCTGTCAGCATTCCAGCCTTCCTGAAAATTCAGCCTGGCACTGGCCTCAGCAAGGGGGGATCTCTGTGGTACTTCATTCTCAGTTCTTGCAAATTCATTCTGAGCTATACGAATGGGCAGTTTTAACAACATGATGAAAGATAACCAAGTTCTAGGGTTGAAAGATAACCAAGTTCTAGGGTTAAAAGATAGAGCAAAATAAAAATTTCTGACACCAAAAACAATGAACCTTAAGTTCAAAAACTTGTCATTTTATTGGCTCCAGCAAAGATCATGAAGAATATATGTATTAGGAAAAGACATCAAAAACTCTTCCAGGAAACTGCCCTCCTCCTTTACTTGAATAGATACTCACTTTGGAGACCAAACCCTTTTCCTGCAGTGTACTCAACATACTGACTACATTTGAGCCAAACACCAGATTTTATAGTGCCCAACTTTCTCTAGCCACAGAGCACTTTCCTCTCATGCTGTAATCACAGTGCTGTCAAAACAGTTATTTGTAATTACACTGCATTTAACAATGGTCATATTTCCATAACTCCACACTTACAATTCTGTCAGAAACAAGGACTCCCTCCACACACAGTCAGTGATCATATCCCAGCATATCCACATCCCCAGCTGACAGAACCAGATGGACAGCACAGCAGAATGTTAACCCAGTCACTGCTCATAGACTGTGCCACGCAGGAAAATCAAATCACAATATATACTCCATTGTTCTAATGAACACCATTATGTTACAGCATTAAAAATAAATGGAAGGCAGAGAAACAGTGATGAAAAATCAGTCCTGTCTTTCAAAAAATTCTTGCTTGTGTCTTCCTCATACTTTACTATTCTAAACCAGAAAAGTAATGTAAAGTGAGCTGGAAAATTTACATTTGCATCTACAAATAGATGTTGTGTGAATTTTATCAGTTTTATCAGAGATTTTGGTAACTTCTATAATATCAGCACTCCAAAACATGCTGTGAGAGGATATAACAGTGACAATACTCAACAGTGGCATTATTTCCACTTAATTGGAATTAAATGAGCAGTGGAAGGATGATTGCAGGATGAGATTACTACTTTTGGCTTTCCAGACAGTTGCTCTTTGGATTTTTTCTTGATTTTGCAGCGCTTATCAACTCCTAGCAGTTATCAGCTCCCACCAAGCACTGTGATAGGGTGAAAGGCAAAGACGTTTCAGTTCCAGGGACAAGGTGTCAGTGACGCCACATATTCAGTGGTGCTTTCTCTCATGGAACCAATGGGAAAATTCAGTCTCTATATTTATATCTCAAACCTGGTGTTTAGGACAGGATTTAGTCTTTTATACATTAGAAAGTTCTCTTTTACAATCATATTTAATAATCTACAGCAACCTTGGTGCACATACTGCTACTGTAGTGCACTGTAATTCTTTAGAAAGAAACTGTTTTGAGAATTTTCTGATTGCTGGAACACAGTTTCATTTGCAGAGACAGCACAATGATAGCTCACACATCATGCTATGTATATCTTTCAAAACATGTATTTCTCATTAGTAATTTTACTATGCCAACCATTCCAAATATCAAAGTGACACCTGACAATTATAATGCTACATGTTCACCAACATAATAATAACGCTTCGGCAGAGTGATATTTGCAGGGGTTTGAAAGGAAGAAAATCTCTACCTAAAATCTCGTGTAGGATGCAGAAACTGCAGAGATGAGGGCACTGCCAGAAATCAGCCTAAGGGAACTGTTGGTATTACAGATTTGAAGCTAACATCTTTCAAAATGGTTCATAAGGATGGATATATCCACATGAAGCAATGCCAAGGAGAGACATGCACACACTGTGTCCTTTCAGCGACGGGGCAGATTAAATGCTGTCATTTTTGCAGGCTTTGTCCCTTTGGTTGGTGCTTTCTCTACATCCAAGAGAAAAGACTTTCAGCATCCTATTTTGTCTGATGAGCTGCTGTCTCTCAGTGACACGATGCTGCTATGAAAGGTGCAAATTCAGCAAGTGTCCGCACTCCTGGTCCTTGTGCACATCTGCCAGCAGCAGATTGCTTCCCATGGAAGCAGCCTGGAAAACCCACGGGCGCCTCAATGCTTTCCTGGAAAAGCCCCTTGTGGTGACAGGTTGCACACCATTCCCTTTCTGAACGCCGGGATGTTTCGGGAGATGCAGCACGGGAAAGATGCCAAAACACGGCCTTTTGCCAGCTCCCCAGCCGGGCCAGCCCCGCCGCGATGGCACAGAAATGTTTGCTCAAGCCCGAGCTGGCCGGAATTCCAATGCAGCCCAGCAATGAGCTGAACGGCAAACAGGAAGGAGGGGAAAAGCCCTGACACAAAAGGAACAAACAGCCGGAGATGAGCTTTCCCAGCAGGTACCGCTTTGGGATTCCGAGCGCGGCGGTCCCGGCGCTCACCGATGGGTGCGATGCTGGCAACGCGCTCCGCATTCCCATCGCTTCCAGGGGCAGGACCAGCGGATCTCAAAGCCTTGCCCTTTCTTACACTTTATTATCATGAAATGATGTTAGCCGAGCAGATTTGAAGAAAGCTGATGCCAGCCGAAGTCTGCTGTAAATCCGCATGTGAAAGGATGCATTTCGCAGGCGATGAAAGCTGAGAACGAGCTGTCGTCTTCACTTAGTTTAATTCCTGCGTGTCCTTTAGAGCAGCGAAAGCCTTCATCAGGAAGAAACAACAAGCGTCTCTGTCTATGGCTCAGATTCCCAGTTTATGCCCAAATAAATTTTATGTTCTTCTGAAAGAAGTCCCTTTGAATGACTGTTAAAATGGGCTATTCTTGGCTCCTCGAATTGCTCAAGGAACTCAAAAAAGACCAGACTTGGGAATTTATTAGGCAACATTTTCTCTTTGCATTGAAATCTCCAAGATAATGAATGTCTTGGAAAGAGCAACAAGATTGTTATCGTACATAACTCTTTGAGCTGGGCTGCTTCCAGTAAACGAGTTGTTTGTGTTAATTTTATAACTGTGATTGAGATACACAAAGAGTCACTTGAATTATTTGTTTCCTTTGCAGTTAGTGAATAAATGTGGCCTAGTTGGCCAAAAGTCCCCACTGACACAGAATACTGCAGCAAGACAGTAGTGGTTGAAAAACCCCTGTTCATCTTATCTGCCATCAATTGTCCACAGAGAGAGGGAATGGAATGACAGTTGCAATGTTACACATCTATAAATACAAATTCCTCTGTTTTCTACAGCCAACAAGACTGTTCCCATGCATAAGGGTACTACTTCAGTGCTGGTTTTATAAATAAGGTGAAATTCTGGAAGTGCCCACCCAGAAGTCAATGGCCAGGACAAAGTCTTCCACCCCTGGCGAGCCCCACAGGGATCCAGCATGTTCCAGCACAGTGCTGCTCACAAAATACAGAGTCTGAACTCAGAGCAAATCTAGATGATGGGCTACATTTGCTTGCAATGCTAATTATTCCATGCAGTGCCAAATTCCAATGCAATCTCCTATAAAGAACAGATACTTTTTTACAATATAATTCTATTTATGTTGTGAACTGGCTGGCAGTGAAATTTCTGAGGCTTTAAACACATCTACCTTGAAAACTGTCCCCAAGTATGTTCAAAGGAACAGGCTGCTGAGCAAGGAACAAAAAGCAGGATGATATTGCATGGGGCAGAAAAGTTAATTTACTTTCACTACTCTTCCTGGCATTTGGAGGGCCAGAGCAGGGTGAAATAATGAAAATCCAACACCAGAAAAAAATGCAGGAACTCTGATAAAAATAGAGTCTGGGCAAGGAAATGGCTTACCCATTGCACTGAGGAGTAAAACTGCAGTACACAGCTCAGTGCACAGGAAAAGGGCAGAGTCAAGAGTGCAAACTGAAAGGCAACTATCTGACATGAAAAAAGTAATTGACAAGTATTTGTAGGAAATTGTTTAACACCAGCCCTCTTGACTGTCAGCCTGGCATTCACTGAGTGCAAAGAAAAAGTCTTTAAAAAGCAGCATTTAATTACTCACTGAATGTTTTAATTGCTATTGTTTTTAATTACAGATCACATTAATACAAATATGATCTAATCCTGATCATTAGGATTAGCTGTAGTGATCTTGTTCACCAACAATAGTATCTTTGTATTTAAAGTAAAATGTCATTAAAAAGCCACGGGAAGTTCATCATTAATGTGCAAGCAGTGTAATCTTAATTTCCTCCTGCAGATACTGAACTGAGACCAATCATGCAAGATTTTCCAGTATGTAAAATAACTGTCACTTTTCATTACAAAGAATACGAAGCAAAAGGAACACTGCAATAACAAGGCTGAAACAATTTTCCAGATTTAGAAAAACCCATGCGACACTTTTTGTAAGAGCTAAAGAGATTTTTTTCGAGGGCTAAATTTTTCCAGGAATCCAGAAAACAAGATAAAATGTTCCTTTGTTCTGAGTTCAGTTCTGGGTTGGTAAGTAAACCTCCAGTAGGCTGACTATTCAACCTGCCTCTCATGCAGATGATGGTACAACCCCAAGTGTACGGCAGATATCATTTATTCAAGAAAAACTGACTGAATATCAGTGGAATTGCCATCAGTTAAAGATTTTAGTTCTTGATAGTACAAAAATGATCAAGCAGACTTAATGACAAAATGTACATAGGCAAGAGTAATGTGTGGCTCAGAAAAGGGAATTACAGGTGAAGAAATCCAATCTTCAGTAATAACTTACGTCAAGCAATTGCTTCACATCAGCACACATGGATGTGAAGGTAGACAACTTTCAGGAGTGTTAAGCAAAGGGCTCAGACCTCTAAGACCCTGAGCAATTTACAAAAATTGGGCAAGAAGTGAGGAGAACAAAGCAGCTTTCTTAATTCTAAGTGTAAATATATAAGTAGCAAAAGTTTTACATATTACTCAGGGCATAGATGTTATAAACAACGAGAAAGAATGAGTTTGATAAATATTTAGGTTATTCTCTAGAAATTGTGGACAGTTTAAGATATGTTAAGTGTATTTAACACTTATTTAGCCTCAATCTCCTTCAGACTACAATTTCTGACCCCATCTTGAACCCTGCTGCTGGGCACCCATCCTGTTAGATGCCATCCATGGCAAATACAATGTGTTTTATGTTTGTCTTTTAATCTTATCTCTCAGCTTGTGCTTTGGTGTTCAATAGTTCACCTTTTGTCTGATTGCTGCCCTTGCTTGGGTTCCAACCTTTGCAGAGCTGCAAACCTGTCAGACGAGGAACAAAGAACTCGTTTCTAAATAGATAAGGGAACATAAAACCAGCCATGGGTCAGGTTCTGCCTGAAGTTAGGACAGCAGGTTTTGTGAAGTGCTGCCAAGATGAGTCAGGCTTCCTCCTTTACTGCCTTGCTGGTGAAAGCACATGAAATGTCCCAAAACTTTTCAACCTTAAAGCTCTAATACAGCTTCAGGCAAGGACCAAGGGCTGCACTGTGTCTCCACCCCATCCATCCTTACCCCCTCTCCACCTCAGCGAGGCTGCCTCTTGTACTGCTGGGCTGGCACAGCTGTATCAACAGAGCAGCCTAAATTTGGCCTGGCTCAGGAGCCCCGACTAGGGTCAAGAAAGCCACCAGTATTTTCCAGTTCTTTGTCAGCAATAAAAGTCATCAAACAAAACTTGGAAGCCTCTCCCTAATAACCCCTGAGGTCAACCCCTTACCTCTTCTTTCTCAGAGTGACACAACAAATTGGGATCAACAGTTTGCTTTCTTCTTCTGTAACTATTCTTTCTCAAGTTCCAGATAAAATGACATTTTCACAATGAGTTTAGTAGTTTAGAGCTAAAGGCTAATTAGGAAAAGATCTGAGTAGAACTGAAAACATGGGTTTGACATTTTTAGCAGTTAACTCCCCAGGACATTGCTGCATTTCCATTGTTGCCAAAGTGCTGGAACATACTTCTAGACTGCATGATGCAAAGCTGAAACAAAGATGGGCTGAGGGCTTCTAGAGTTTTCCACATACGTGAGCTCCACGCTGTAGCACAGCCCTGAACACCCATGGGAACAACAGAGCTTTTCCTCCCAGCTACAGCCACATCAGATGAACGTGCAGGTGTTAGTCCACAGGGCACAGACTGACCCAGCTGGCACAAGAGCACGTTTAAGTGCTTCTGCAACCACACCATTGTGGCCATCACGTTGCCAGTGGAGGCAAATCAAATGGAAGTTGCTGGAAAGCCTAGAGTGTCCTAAACCAAAGTCAATTGGAAGTCTTGTCTGTTGTGGCACTGCTGAGCCAGAAAACCACAGCCACAAGGATTTGACAAGGTCTATCATTCATTTATCACCCCCAAAGCACAGGGTAGGACAGTTCATAAAGTTCAAAGGAACATGTATTTTTTCCTATTACAAATAAAATGGTTGGAGGTTACGCTCCCTGCATGGTAACACTGTCTCACTGTTTATGCTGAACATCTTTCAAGTGGTTTTATTACCCAAACTCTCCCCTACATATATGATGGTGGTCTTGGAAAGACAAGAAAGAGGCATTCAAAAATGCATGCAGACTGTGTATATTGTTTAACAGGAATATTTTCATGTGTGTAAAATGAATAGTTAACCAAGCAATTCACAGTCAGGATAAAGCTACTCCAATACAAAAGCTTTCTGTCCCTCTAAAATCTGGCTTATGTTATCATAGAAAACAAATAAAAATGGATTCCTTGTTCCTTTTCCAGACATTTCAATCAAATTTTTGACTCCCTGCAAGTCTCTGCCTGTCCTGCTGGTAATGACCTTGATCCAGGAGAAAGGGCATGGAAGAGCACTGAGTGTTTTCACAACTTTCTGTCTTCCTTTAATTGCCATCTCTAACATCAACAGTCCCAAGTCTTTCCTGAATTATCACTCCTCAAACAGGCTTGTATTGACACTGGAGATCTTCCGCCTACTTTTCAAGTACCATTAAAGTCCTTAAGAAGATGCACACAAAATGGAAATATTTATAAAACTGCGAAACTGAAATATGCTACATATGCTGAAGACTAAAGTAAAAACAGCAGATGTCATTATTATGCATACTTATTATATATTTACATTTTATATATCATTTACATATTACAAGCTGAGTGATTTTTTTTTCCCAAATATCAACACTTGTATCAAATAGCTTTGTAAACAAAAGCCTGGAAAAAGCCTGTTTGTCTTCTCTGCAACCTCATAAATTTGCCACATCTCTTATGAAGATCTTCTGCAACAAAGTAAGCAAAGGAATGGGTGGAAGGAAAAAGCCTTTTTTGACAGACATCCTCTTTGCTGACCCAGTTAAAGGAAGCTGGATATTCAGACAAGTGGTTAAAATGTAAAAAAAATTCCATGTTTTGCAATGGCAATAGATAAAGCTGCTGATGTGGCACCTTCCCAGTGCTAAGAATTACAAGGTTTGTGATTGGAAGCTTTTCCTGCCCCAGTGCAATTTTAGGTGCTAAGGCACAGAGAGGCAACTCCTGCTGTTTGCTTAGGAAAGGTTAAGGGAACAAAGGAAAAATCAGCACGTTTGCTTCATCTCTGACACTCACTCAGTCCAGGGTGACTCATAGCTGCTGACAAAGCCTGGGCTCCAGAGGAAGCCTAAGGCTTTTTGGTCTCATTTTTTATAATTTAGAAGTGAGAATAGCTGTAATTATCATGTAGCTGACACTCATCCCACTAAAACTAGTATGTGCATAAAACAGCTAATAAAACAAATAAATTGGAGCTGGATGAGAGCTGGTTTGGGGACCAGTTCTGTGCAGCCTGCACAGCCCAGCAGCAGCTCTGGGAGACAAGCAGTCCCCAATGGTTTTCCAGCAGCTCAGTTCCAGCAGAAGGTGTTTCCTGCAGCCACAGGGACCTGCTCTGGACACTGACACAGGGCACTCTGAGGCCTGAGGAGTACAGATGTGGGAGCACAGCACTGTGTAAGTACAACAATCATGAAGAAATACAAATATAACTAAGCAGGGCTGACCCACAGTACTGTAAGAATTCAAAAATCAATTATAATAGGCAGGTGAGAGAGTTGTCCCGACCTGTAAGTGAAACAGAGGCATTTTCCATGGGAAAAGTACAGCTCATCTAAAGCAAAACAGGAGGCAGCAAATTAAATTTGCAGATTCAGCAAATTCAGAGGGAGAAAACAAGGATGATTTATCTCTGTGTTCTTGCTGCAGTCTGTGGCCAGCTTTCACTAAAATGCAATGTGTCTAATGCTTACACAGCATCTTCCATCCCAAACACTCCACGACACACAGCTCCTCTGAAATATTGGACATTTCAGTATCATCATGAGCAATAAGTAATTTCCACTGAAAAATTAAAACAAAGTATCTTCCTGAACTGCTTCAGAAAGATGCAGGCAAATATCCTACATACGCATCAAAACAGGACTCCTTCAACATTCCCTTTCTAAAAAATCTAAAAAAAAACCCCTCATTTGGGCTGACAGTTCATTTTACATAAGGGAGGCTTCAGAACCAACTCACAAAGTCTACATATGAGAACGTGTGCCAATATTAAATTCAGAGAAGTTGTGAAGTCTTTCTGACAGAGCTCTAGCAGCTGCCAGTTTGTGTTTCACTGATTTTATAGGTCAAATAATAGACATTCTGATGTCAGACATTTGAGTACATGATCATTAAGCAATACTTTAGCAAATCCAAAAGAGCTTAGAAGCTACCCATATGGTCCACAGCTGATTTTAGCCACCAGTAAAGCAACTGTATGTTGCTATAATAAGAGATGCAACTGCTGCACTCAGATGACACCATCAGTTTAGAAACTACTGAGCAGCAAGCAGGCCCTGCTCTCCTGATTGTTCACCTGCACCAAAGAATGACTTGCCAAGTGAGCCACACTGGTTACTCGATGACATACAAACTGGGACCACGCAGCTTTTCAACAGTGCATGGCCATCACTGAATTGCTGTGGTCTGAACTGTTGCTCAGTGCCATGTTAATGCCATGACAATCTTTTGCCTTTTCTTTTATATACCTTTTATGTATTCTCAGTGTCCTTAGCATGCATGGTTATAATTCCTTAAGTCTGATAATTTAACATTGTCTTGGTATTCTGTTAGACCAAAAGACCAAACAGGCTAAGGGCCTCGCAGCTGGAGGCCAGAAAACCCTACGCTATCTTAAGAAACCAAGGTCCCCTCTAGAATACATCCTATAAAATAAGATTAAGCTCATCTAAAGAAGAATACTTCAAAATAGAAAAATGGCTTCTCATTGAGGCTTTATTAGATATGCTAATTTACAAGGTCTGTAAAATTGTATTCATACTCTACTGTGTATGCGCATTTTGACATAGTCCACCTTGGCAAAGTGTTGCACCATAAAGATCCTTAAAAACCTTTTACCCTTAGCGGTGTCTAACTCCTAATTTTATGATCAAGGAAAAGGCATCAATGTGAAGAAACAAAAAAACCAACCACACATGCACATAAAGAAGTGACAGAAGGTAGAAACGTAAGAGAAAACAGGGAAATAGTGCTTGTCTCGGGGCCTCAAGAAGACAATTTCAGAGGAGTCTGAAGTCTCTGCAGCTGACACCCAATAAAGGGTGACTGTCACACTGGACTGCAGTTCCACACCTCGCTGCCAGCACTGCCTGGCCCCGAAAAGCAACGGAGATCAGACAGCTGCACTGCCACAACACACCCAGAACAGTCATGTGGACAGCAAATGGGACAAAACCCAGCCCCTCTGGGCCCAGCAGCTGTGGACAGGGTGTGTGTAACCATCGCGGCACACGCACAGCTTACTGCAGCCAGCAGCCACCAACACAGCCCTTGCTCTCTGCTCTGTGCCGGAGCCACAGGCGGGAGCTGCTGCCCGCGGCTCTCAGCGCTGCTCCCTTCAGAGAGCCCTTGCTCAGCCCCAGCGCTGCAGCCGTGTCCCGGTGCCTCTGCTCTGCCCCAAAAAGCAGCAGCAGCAGCAGCAGCACAGCAGCCCAGGCCGTGCCGCAGCCGCGCTCCTGCCCGGGGCGCAGCCGGCAGCCCCCAGGAGCCGCGCCCGCCCCGGCCCCGGCAGCACACACGGGCTGCCACATCTCCCACAGGTAAAAGCACACGGAACTCACCGAGTTCTCTCTACATGGTTAGGATGGGTTAAATTTAAAATAGTATCAAAATTAGGCATTTTCCAGGATTATCTACATGCCTCGTTAACATGATTATCTTCACCTGGTAACCTCCTAGCAGCTATTACAAAAAGCATATGGACAGGAACATATCAACTTCTCAATTCCTACCTCCCACCATAACCCTTGTCCTGTTGTCTTTCTTTGTTCAGATTTTCTTTCGGAAATGATGGAAATGTGTAATCTTCTATGCAAGAAGAATGACACAAATTGGGAGATAACTGAGACAAGCCACAAAATTGCATTTACACATGGCTCAGAATTTCTGTTGCCATTTGAAGGAGCACAAGGGCTCATTTAGAGCTAACAAACAACAATATTTTGGTTTGCATCTCCTGGGTGTTTAACAAATCAGCTGTTGCAAGAATGCTTTTTAACTCCACACGGGGACTTCTTCCATGTGAAGAAGTTTCCTAATATAGAAAACGAATTAACCAAATCAAGCAGGTCCTAATATATACTTAATTTTAACAGTTAGCCTATGAAATACGTACCCCCTAACATTCTCTACCTTATTTACATAAGTATATACATAAAGGATGATGGTCAAGGCTATGAAATTACCTACAAATCCATGGAGGAGATATATGTAGCACATCACTGCAAATTACCCCTTTAGTAGGAGGGATGTGGGAAAACCTGGAGGAGAAAAGATTGCTCATGCTATTTCTCCTAGTTAATATCTTTGACTAAATGAAATTACATGCTATTGTTACTCTTACCAGTATTGCTGTTAACAGAGCAATAGCCAAAAAGGCATCTTTCTGTGGTGCCAGGAGGAGCCCAACACAACCTGGGGGCTCAGCACCAGCACATTTCCAGAGGCTCTGCCTTTTCTAGATCCTCAGCAAACCTACACCTTATACCCAAGCTATAAAGACTCTTACAATATTTCCCTACAACTAATTTAATGGCTTTTTCAAACAGTAAGTTAAATGAGAAACAGACCTTTTTTTTTTTTTAAATCCCACTATGATTAGCAGGAAGGTTTCAATAAAATTATAATTAAAACATTTTTTTTCTTCCAGCCTTACTTTATGTGAAACAAAGACCACCAGGAAAATGAAGATCACTTTTTTTATTCTAAAGCTCTGGAATTTTCTGTATTTGCCTTTCACCCTTACTAGAAGACCGGAAAAGACACTATGAAGTGATACATCCAATGGACAGTATGCCAAGTAATGACAGGTTTATAACTGTAGTTAAAGATCTTAACTTTCATACTGAGGCCATGTGGGTTATAAAATATGAATTCATTGTTGTATCCTCCAGTTAACCAGTCTGCCAATTTAACCTCACCCTTTCTTTCTCTTTTGTTTCAAAATGCTTTGTAGTTGATATTTTCAGCAGAGAAAGACCTGAAACTGCAACCCGAGACAGAGGCAAAACTGTAACCACCACAATATGATAGCAAAGGAGACATGAGGGCAATCTGGATTTTGAGATTTTAAGATCATTAAGTGGCTGAAGTACAAACACACAGCAGATCAGTGCGAACATGTTCAGAGTTAAAATAAAAATCTTTTGGTCTTAGTGGCAAACCAAAGACCAAAAAGGATTCCTTTGGTACAGTATACGTTTTTGACTCAACAGAAAAATTACATTCACTGCTAATTTTTAATTTCTTTTTAGTACAGAAGAGGAACCCTTTCACAGAGGTATCTTGGTGGTTCTGTTCAGGATCCTGTTTTTTCTGCACGAACGACGTGGCCGCCCCGCAGCTGCTGAAAGAGCGCCCTGTGCGCAGCTGCAGCCGCGGTGCAATCCTTACCCTGCCCACGTTCCCTGCTCCACAGGCAGCCCCAGCTGCCTCGGGACAGCTCTGCACAAAAAGGGCCTGTGCAGGAGCACAGAGGTGCTTTCAGAGCCCAGCAGGGCTTGTGCAGCCACCTCGGCACTGATGGAGCCTTGTTGGGAGGAGAATGAGCCCCAAATTCAGCCCAGCTCCAAGAATCACCAGCCTCAGAATCACCAGGTCTCTCACCGTCCCCTGGAGCTGGAAGAAAACAATCTCACCATCAGCCCTTTCAGGGGAATTCGCAGTGAAAATCTCTAAAAAGTAGCTTGTTTCCATAGAAGCCTTCAACAGCCCTCGATTGCTCCTGCAATAATTCAGGAATTCAAATAAAAATTCAGTAGTTATGTTTGGAAAATAAAATAACCTACAGAAAAACACCACACACAAACAAACAAACAGAAGTCAAAAAACCACACCCAAATTAGGCCTTCTGTGTCAGGGCAGATCTTCAGTCAGTAAACCAAAGAATTTCTACTGCTCAGTAAAAAATTGAGTGAAAACCAGAAAAATGCCTTGGAACCAGCCAGTGACTTGGATCAAGTCAATTGATTTCCTTTTCTTCTGTCTTTTATAGGTAGCAAGGGTGAGAGAAAGAGAAGAAATTCAACATTTTCCTGGTCCTGCCAGGTAGGCTCACAGCCTCTCACTCCACCTCACTTGGCAATCCTGGGAGCCTTGGTCACTTCAGATTTGTGCCTGCTCTGGAAGGGGGTAGCTTTTCTCAGTCATACACAGCAATCCTTTTGGGGTGCCTTATGAAACAAAACCACTACAGATCGCTTTGACAGCTGAATCTCACAGATTTAAGGCCAAATGATATTTATTAGGGAAGACTCTTGTGCATTTCATAGCTGCAGGAGCTCTCTGTACTGGAAGGGGTGGGGTGTGTCCTGGCTGAGAAAGGACCTGGCTCTGGGGCTGATGAAATCATCTCTTCCACACCCTCAGCTCATGGCAGCCCACAACTGAACAAGAAAAGAGATGACTGTTTAAGTGAAAAACAGAGTAATACCTTTTTAACCAGCTCCACAGGATGTCCCACAGCAAGATGTGTATATGTGAAATTCAAAATAAATCTACTCCACTTCTAATGCAATTTTATCTCTAAAGAGAAGTTCTGCTGGTTGACACAGTTGGTGCAGCCTGAATTTAACAGTCTAAAGGAAGCAGCTCTCTGGAGTCCCTAAGGATTATTGGAGACAAATCATAATGAGCACATCAGTGGCATAATTGCACAGCAACCCAAGAAGCAAAGAACAGAAAGTTTCATGTTCTTTGTTGCTAACTAAAAATCTTAAAAAATAACAGTTGCAAAAAATTTGGCAGCTAATTACTGCACTTGGCTTGTTTCTAGATGCAAGATTAGGCAATGAGAATTTCCAGGAGCAGCTGCCAAGGCTGATGGAGCTGCTGCAGGGATGGTACATCCTCCCCTTGGCCCAAACATGGATTGGCCATGGCTCACAGCTGCATGAGAATCCTCTACAACAGCATTTATGCCATCAGTGCTTGCATGGTAGTTATTTATTTAAATTCAGTTTCACAAACACAGGACAGGGTTATACAAGTGCAATGACATTGCAGGTCATTTTTCACCAACTCTAAAGCAGGTTTTACAATCCTGCTGTTTATATGCACTGCTGGTGAGACAGAGAGATTAGAATTAATTATTCACATGTGTGTATTTAAAATCCACAGGTAGTATCAGTCCACCACTCCATGGTAATTTCCAAGGCGTCTCAGAGGGACAGCTAAATGCTGGAGAGCACTTACTGTCAGAAGGGACATGTGGCAGGATTTGCCTCCTGCTTCCCCAAAGCTGGGCAATTCCTCAAACCCACTTGAGCAGAGATCATTGTTGCCAGCAGCAAACCTGCCAGCAGCAAATCTGCCAGCTGGCCTCTTCCCTTCAGTTTCTTTTGGGCAACTTGGCTTCAGTTTCTAGAAGTACTCTGCAGAATGTGAATGTACAGAATCAATGTACATTTATAACAATGAGATCATTTATGCTACCATAGAATGTATCTGTGTCTGATAGGTTAAGTATTTGTAAAGCTAATGATCCCTTAACTGCACAATGGTACTCTGGTGCTCTCTATTCATTCCCATCAGACATTTCAGGGCTTGGTTTATGAAAGAAATTCTCTTTAAGTGTACCAAATGGAAGGCCATGACAGAAAAATCCTTCCTCTTTAGTAGGAATAACAGCAGCTTCCATCATGAGAAAAGTGTTTTGCCTCACCTCTGAGGTGAAAGGATTAATGTAAAACTCTGATGCTGTGCTCTCTGTACCTACCTTCAAATTCTCTGCCCATTTTCAGCTCATCCCAGTGCTATCAGTGTTAATTGAGCTCACTAACTCTCCCAACTTCTTTCTCCTGTTTTCATGACATTTCCTGAAATATGAAGTTAAGGAAATGTTGCAACCATTTGTACTTCTAGATAAATCAGAGACTGACAATGGAGAAAGGCAACTTAATAATTAACACAGCTTCACAAGGCTTTTGTGCAGAGAACTTCATATATTTGGCATGTAGTCTGCTAAGTCTATTTTCTCTTATGGGAATTCAGAACAGTATGAATGTACTGTCAGAAGCAGTAAAATAAAAAAGTTGGTTGCATTTACTCTGATTACAGAGCTGGTGGGAAGACATCCTGACTCCACAAGGCCTGTCTCAGTTGCTGGTTCCAACATGCTGCCAGACATCGTGCGCAGAAACCCAAGGGGTGCAGCAGGTCACACATTTACTGCAATCTCAAAATTCCTCTATTCTGAAATCCTCTGCTTTTATGTGTGGAAGCACTAACACTAGTGCAGCTTATTTACCCTGATTTAAAGAAATCTTTATGGGATTACCCCTCAGCATCAATATAAATGGTCACCTAATTAATGCCTAGTTCAGCTTCCTCCTGTGACTGATGGAAAGCAGTAACTGCTTCTTGCAGAGAAACCAGACTTAATTCTCCAGCCTTTTGCATCTTATATCGATTCAATTCTTCTAATTTCAATACTTTACCCAGCCTAGATTGTTTAGTATCTCCTACAGTGTAAGGAGGTGTCCCAGTGCTGCCTACATTGCATAAGACCTAGCTGTGTTCTGGCTCATTACCAGATTTAAGCTCTACATGAAATGAAACAACAGCAGAATTCTGCTGGTAGATTGTGTTGGTAGTGAAGTTCAGCTGGGCAGAGGAGCTGTCTGGGGGAGAAATGGTCACTCTGCACAACAGCAATGGTCATATATGGTGGAGCTCATCATATTCATACTGAAAACCAGCCAGCCAGTCAGAAAGACAATCACACACTTTTCCCAAATAGGCTGAGGTTTTGTACCGCCCTGAAAAGAAAATACAAGAATCGATGAAAAATATGGGAAGATTGTATCACCACTCTGGAGTATTTAGCTTTTAGGCCTTCCCAGGTACAGACCTACTTCAGTGGATCAATTTTACTGCTATTACTGCAAAACAAGGAGTGAAATTATTACTAAATTTAATCTATCAAACACTGCTTTTGGTTAAATGAATAATGTGGTTAACTAAATAAATGTGGTTATGTATTTTTGAGGTCACTGGGATCATATATAGTTATTTCTTCTTTCTACCTTTAATCAGGTCTATAAACTGAAAAATTATAGAGAAACTGGTGAGAAAAAAATGGCATATTTTCTTCTTTTTTTCCATATATTATAGGCAGAAAGAATAAGAGAGTTGTATAAAGCCAAACCTGTTTAATCAGTGCTTTGCTGTGGGCAGTTTCACATTTCAGTAACATCCAGCTCCACAGCACTGAGGATCTGAACAGTGGCTTCCCCAAAAAGACTCAGTTGAGTTCCAACAACATATCTTCAAATGAATAATCTAATAAATCCACTAAGATTTTAGTTGTTTTCCCATTGGACAAATACCTGAAGTTCTAAACAGTTTAACAGAACTGGATTTCTACTGTAAACCAGGATGAACTCTTTTGCAGTGCTATTCAAAGCATCAGAAGTATTAATCTGACCCTTCTAAAATTTATGGAGAACACTTCAGATAACCTCAAAGCACTGAGTAAAAGAATTGCAGGTTTTTTCCATTTCATTGACAAGAAAATGCTAATTTTTTGCACTTGCAAACTAGAGTAATGTTGATACACACTGAGTAACCTGATGTAGACATAAGCCCATTTCTGTTCTTTCATCAGCTCACATATAATTTACAGTTGTTTTTCTGCAAGTTTGGTTGCATTGATTTTAATTGCTTTTGTCCTAAGCACTGGGTTTAGACTCAGGAAATAAGGGTTTAGGTACAACAAATCTTCCTGTACACTCCTAATGAGGGTAACATCACCTTACTTCATGGGACTTAAGCAAGAGCAAACTCTCCAGGCCCTGGAGCACTGCTGGGTGTACACCCAGAGGAGCCTCTCCCAGCTCTGTGCCACACCTGCACTCCGGCATCCAAAACCTCAGCCCATGCTGCCAGTTCTGCTGGTGACGCTGGAGCACAGTGAAGTCAGCAGAAGACATAAAAGGCTGTATTACTTTACAAAAACATAGCACCAGCCAAAATATTCACATTTCCACAGTCTGTGACTACAACCATTACTACAGCAATTACATTCTTCTAGAAGTGCTCATTTTACACTCACAAACGCTCACTTTAGACTGCCTGACCTAACTTAAATCTGCATTTTGCAAGAGCATTATTCCTACTTTTCCCACGTGCATTGATACTTAAAGGCAAATATACAAAGGTATTTAAGGACTTAGAAGTAATAACTGGTACTTTAGCAGGTAGCTCAATACCATCAAAGCAGGCATGGGAGTTGTACTTTTATGTCATCAAGTATTTTTCCTGTATTTTTACATGTGTGTGTATCATAATCTATTCTGAAACAGATCTAACAGATATTCTTGTGCAGAAATGTTCTTTGCAAAATAAAATTCCCCACTACAGATGAACTTTGAACTCCACTGCAGAGGAGCTTTGAACCTCAGAATAAAAATCACTGCTAAACTTAGATTAAAAAAATGTCTCTTTGGGGAATATTCTGCAATTGTCCATATCTAAGAATGTAAATGTTTTGCACAGGGGTAAAAACGACCCTTTCCTTAAAACTGGATGGGCACTAAACTTAGTGGCACCAAAGATTATTGTCAAGCTTGTATCAGAGCTTCACACAGGACAGAGGCTCTGCAAGATCCCCAAAGCCTTCTCTGCAACAGAGATTGTTATTCTGGTGTTTTCCCCAAAAGTGGGCAGTAAAGTCACCCCTGAAGGATGGTTATGAACCAACTTCACAAAGCAATCTGCACTTCACGGTAACTGCTCTTTATCATTTTCCAATCAACACTAGTTGGTTTCTAATTGATTTTATATTGTGTCCCTTACCAGAAGTAAGAATATTGTGTTTACCAGGGCAGCACAAAGAGGGCAGGCCTATTCTTACTGCTGTATTTAATGCTGCTGCTAATCATGGAGATTAGACTGAAACAATTACAACAGCTAATTAAAGAACAATGCGGTTTTTGGCATCTTTTCTCAGACAGCACTACTGGGAATTCCTAACTCAGGCAAAGCAGGGATAATTAAAAATCGAGCTCCGGTTTCCCCTGTGCTGGCAGCTGGATCACGCTGATTAAACTGCAAATAAAACACATGAAACCAACACTTTGTAGTGTATCCAATTTCACTTAAAAGGGTCTTTAAAACTGAATCATAAACAGAGAAACAGTGCACAACAAATTATTTAGCTGAAGCTGGATATAGTCTTCACTGCAGTTACTCCACAGCTCACTGTCTCTGGCATAGAGCATGGGACACTCATTACTGCAGGGCCTGGTGAGCCACTTGAATCATCCACGGCCCTTCCAAAGGCAGCATTGTTCAAATCACTCTAGAAACCACTGAGTTCAGACAAACCCCAGCATGAAAATTTGGAAGACCCCTGTGAAAAATGCAAAATTGCACCCAGTGACACCTCAGGTCATTACTGAAGAGTAAGGCAGGGCTAAAACCTTCCAGTGAGACTGTGGAGGGTGGTTGAGTTGTTGAAGAGCAGCTGTTTAATGACAGCTACAAGACAAACTTGCAGAAATGTAAGCAGAATGAAGCCTTGTCCAATATCATCTGGTACTCTGCTGTAAGACTCCACCTATGGAAGTGCAGCTGGAGAATCCCTCGGTCCTGCCCAGATCTCAGCATCACCTGGGGTCAATGTGCAGCTACCCTTTACTCTTGGCCAGCATTTGCCTGTATACTTTTGAGTTACACAAGAGCAGTAAGAACACAAATAAACCCTAAGACATGAAAGGTGAGGCAAAAATACCAAATTACTTGTCTTAAGCTTTTTTTGGTGTTTAAAAATCTGCCTGAAGGTTTTTACTGTGCTCTCTGGAAAAGTACTTAATGCTTTGTTAAGTAACAAGGGAATCCTGTTAAATTTTTTTAACTAATGCCAAGAAATTTTGTATTCATGCAGTTCTGTGGAGAAACATTAGTATTAACTCATTTTCAGTGATCCCACTAACTGGAAATACCTCATATGAATTTGATACTGATACAGCCCAGCTACACCAAGTCTGTAAACTAGCAAGAACTCCACTTTCCTTCAGAAGCACAGCTATTTTTAGCTTTATATATGAAGTAAATATATTTAACAGCAACAAATACTAATAAAAAGCAAGGAGGCTGCACTTGGCACCTGGAATACTTTCACTAAAGCAAAGTGCTTAAGGGACAGGGTGCTGATGCAGATGCAGAGGAAGGTATATAACTAAGGGGAAGTTTTTTAAGACAAGACCCTTTCAAGTTTTTGGTAAGCATTTGAGAGCTTGGGCTACAGGACAGAAAATCTGCTACAGAAAAGAATTAGAGACCAAAAGGGGAAATACACACATTTTCCACCTACCTACCTACATATGGTGCACAGATTACACAGCAGTCCTGCTTTAGCCACGAGTCATGGGAACAGTTTGGAAGGCTGGCTCAGAGTTAATTAAGAATAAAATTATGCTAAAGGTCCGTGTGGAGAAAGCCCAGTTAGCACAGTGGTACTTCAGAGTAAACGCTCAGGTGCTCAGGAAACAACCAGCCTGGGCACAGAGGTGTTACAGACATTGGGCTGGCTTTTGGCTGGAAAATACCAGTGCAGTGGCAGTGGGAGCATCTCCTGTGAGCCCCCCTTGCCCTGTGGCACCAGGGAGCACACCTGGCCAGGGCAGCTCTGTGAGGAGGCAGACAGGTACACACGTCAACAATCACAGCCCTGCCTCAGCTCAGAGTAGGAATTTGGTGACATTTTCAAAGCTCACAGAGGATTTTCAGAACCGAAACTCTGGAGATCTCAGAGATTCCACTGAGACTTCACATCTATTTCACCCAGAGTCAGCCTGAACTGTCAGCTTTTATTCTCTTCATTACCTCAGATGGAGTAATTTTTGCATTTCCCTTCATTTTATTGACCTTATTTACCTAAGAAAAACTTCAAAAATAATTTCAGCAGTCTGGACTGCCTAGAAATCAATGGCAGCAAGAAGTAAAAGACTACATCACACTGACAAAGGGCTGCAAGGAGAAGTGGCTGTTGAACACCAGTAACAGGACAGAAGAACCAAAAGCCAAATAAAGAAACTTAGTGACCTGGCTGGTGACTTGCAGTGTGATCTTGATGGTTTCTCCTCCACCAGATCTAAGAGTGACTGATAACAACTGTGCTGGTTCCTTTTTGTCCACTTTTTTGCTTAGATGCACATATGCTTTATTACAGAGACACAAGATACTCTTTATTTTAAGCTATTTGTTATTTCCTATTATTTTTGTTAGTCTCTAGTAACACATAACAGAAGTTTATACTGGAGAAGCAGCTTTCTTATTTTTCTGTGAAATTACAAGTTTGTTCTCAATCCCTGAGATGATATCTCATCCTTAAATGAAATTTTGGCAAAGAAAAACAAAGCACTACACAGCTATCCTTCTCCATCTAGTACCATTATATCTTTATATACCTGTGTAAAAGCCAGCTATGCAAATTTTCCTAAAAATAATGATGCTAGTGCAATTGTTCTTTCTAGGCTATGTTCCAAAACCAATTTTAAACTTGAAAAAACCATGAAGTAGGATAGCTGGGGAAAAAATACTTCATTTTTTGCTTAATAATAAATGCTTGAAAGGATCACAGCATTTTATAAGGTCATATGTAACACCAGTTATGACACCACAGTAATGCATTATTCAGTGCCAGCAAAGCATATAAATCCTTGTAATGTACATGGGCAAAATGTGGTTTAATTCTTATTATCCTCTGGCTTTGACTCAAAGTTCCTGCTGAGTATTATAATGTTTAGACGATGCAAATTCCCTGAGATGCTTTAAGTAAAGCTGCAATGTAAGGCTTTGCCTCTGGCTGTTGGTCACAGTACCAGGCACTTCCATTTTCAGAGGTACCACTCACCAGGCTCCACTGCCCAGCCAGTGAAATGGGCATTCCTGGTGCTGCTCAGGCTGGGGCAGACTGGTGCTTTGGGCAGACATTCCATCTTTGCTACTGCAGAAAAATTTGATAACTAGAAGACTGAGAAAATAAAATTCCTGCTTTAACCTCTCCTTTTTTTAACAAGGAATTTCTCCGGGGGACTACATGGATGTTTAAGACCAGGAGTTTGCAGAACACATGCTACTTCTCAACAGCATGCATTTCCACTGTGCTCCAAACACTGTACAGAAAAGACTTCTGGAATTTGTATTACTTAGTGACTGCCATAATCTCTCCTGCTCAGCAGCAGGGAGAACCCCTGAACCTCTAGGACTTCTCTGCTATGTGCATGCATAACACAGCACTGGGCTTAAGGAGTAACATTTGCTCACCTTTTATGAAAATATCAAAAGATATGGTTTTGTTCTGAAGTGAAAAACCACCTCAAATCTCTAAACCCTACAATTGCCAAGAATAGCTTTTCCTACTCAGCTCCATGGGATTCTCACTCACAGGCAAGGAGAGCTGGATGCCTCCAAGCAGTCTGGCAAATATCCTTCAGCATTTTTAGGAATTTCACTCTGTCTTTGCACAGTATTTGCACTCCTGTGATTGTCACCAGCCTAATGGATCCTTCTTTCCTACTGAATGCTGAAGCAGGCATTTTAAATGCAGTTGTTCACATGTGTTGACTCAAAGTGCACACATCCTGGAAATTCACTGCCTTCCAGCATTACTGTCAATAAATAATTAAAAAGCCTATTAAGACAACAAAAGCCAATTCACTGAAATTATAAGCAAATATTTTTTGCATCAGGGCCCAGACTTGGGGAAATACTTAAACAGCACCTTCAATCCAAAGCAAGTGAGTATTCACATTGATGCAACTGCCTGACTTGCAAGTCTTGTGTTTTACTGAGTAAGGGCTGTTACTCAGCTTTGCAAATTACTTTCTCTTGTGAAAACATAGTTATTCAAGATTTCAAAATATCTAGCAATAACCACAGTTTCATAAGTAGAAAGACAAGTTTGATTTCAGCCTAAGTCCTATAATTTTGAATCTGGATAGAAAAAGCAAATAGTACTGACAGAATATAGCCTCCGCTGTATTTTTTCAGACATCAAAATACTTAAGTTATTCAGATACATACAATATCACAAAGGCAGACAATAATGGAAATAAGGACATCAAGAAAGTGTTCTATTTCAGGCAGCAAATATTACTGGAACAAAATTAACTGCCACAGTGGGAACACAGACATTGGGCACAAGGAATCTCAGTTTGAAAAACATTCAGAAAATGGGACACATCAAACTAAAAGTTAAATTCTAATTAAGAACATGAAACTGAGGAAGAAAAACATATGCTGTCAAGAGACACAGCAGTTATATCAGAAGGTGACAAGGGAAAGAAGGAAAATCTTAAGAGGAACAGGGGCACTTAGAGAAATAGTAAACACTTAGAGAAACAATAAATCTTTTGGGAACAGAGCATCTCTGCCCGACAGCACATGTGTCTGGCAGCACACCTTGCCAGCCAGCCAGGCCCTGCCGACCCACTGTAGTTAGAATTTCCCAGGATGATCTTCCCTAGAGCTTTCTAATTCTGCATTTTCATGACCAGCTGAGATGATGGGAGTGAGAGGCAGGAGAGGGCTTGATGATCCCAGTGAAAATGAAAATTACCAACTGGGACACCACTGGTCCTTGACTGACTGCAATGTCCACTCTCCCACTCAACAGATGGATGAATGCCATTTTCTGAATTATGCCAATATTTGGATTGGTGTTGGATGGAGCACACAGCTTCATACAGCTGTTTCAGGAGCATTTTCAAGGAAATCATGCTTTTGAAAATACTCAGCCTAATCCAGGAGCTGAAAGGATGAGCTCAAGATGTAAGACTGTCTACTGTGGAAAGTCATTTAAGCTAAAACAGAGCAAGAATTCACCTTGGACCAACAATTCTTGATTAACTTCATTTGCTGGCAAGCTTAGTGTAAACTAGGCACTATGCCAAAGCTTCCCAATCCACTCTGGAGCAAATGCAATTTGAAATGATGCTCTCATATTTTAACAGCATGGACTTCAGGGTGAATTTTCAGGTAATGGTCAGAAGTGGCACAGACCTATAGATCAGTCATGATACTGGCATTTTGTGCAACAATAAATCAAAACAGGTCTTTACTAACTTCCTTCACTGCACAGTAAAGGAACAGCTCCCAGACTGGTGTGTGCATCATGGTGCATGGTCTGTAAAGAAAAATTTAGTTCTAAGCTGGAACCACAATTTACCAAAACCATGAATGTTCAGTACAAGCTGGAACAGAGGGAAATTTATATTAAATATATTTTTAAATTTAGTACATACCCAGACACAATCTCTAAATGTCTTTAACATGAATGAGATCTGCATACCCCTGGATTCACAGGCACCACACTGTCTCCCAACTCTGCAGAAGCTACTCAGCACTTTGCTGTGACTTCAGGCATCCTACAGGGAATGGACAGGACCTGGATTTCCACCCTCCAGCACCACAAGAAACAGATCCATGCCAGAAACCTGAGGAGTTTTGCCATGGAGATGGAAGCCAGTCACTTAATCAAATCTGCAGGCTACTCACACATGCCTCCTGTAGACAGCTCCTCATGGTCACTTCTGCTGAGTATAAACCCCAACAAGAGTTTCATTTGAGTTTTAGCTTCTCTGAAGCTTTTGGGCTGTTTGCCTCAGGCCAGCTGGAGCCATGCTGGGATTTGCAGCTTTCCTGCAGGGAAGCCACAGGAGCTCTGCACAGCAAACCTGCACCCACTGAAACCACACAGACCTCCCCAGCTGCAACTGGGCCAGCTCCTTCTGCACAGCACAGCCTGCATCTCTCGGAGACATTTCAAATAAAAATGCTGAACTGAATAATTTCCTTATGAATGGCCAAGTTTTACATGTGCTAAATCTCCCACACAAACATCAACTCGCTGACAGGAGCAGCACTTTCTGTGCCAGGTTACCCAACTGCCACAGGACCAGGAGAGCCAGAAAAGGACTCCTGCACAGGGTGACACAAGAAATCTGGAGCAGGGACCTGTGCATGCTTAAACTTAGGCTCTACATCAGAATTTAAAGATGAGATAAAAAACGCCAACAGTTTTATGTGTGTCAGTTCTGAAAGGCTGGGCTATAAAGAACACAAAGCTATTCAACAAGAGGAAAAAAAAATTTGAAGAATATGCCAATTTGATGCCTAAAATAAAAAGGTAATGACTCCCATTTACACATCTCTGTTTTCATAGGCAAAGGAACAGCCAGCACACCTTGAGAAAAGGTTACCATGAGGCTGGCTTGGCACTTCATCTGTTATTTGAACTGTCTTTTTCTTTTTTGCCCTTAAAAATCCAACAGATCAGTTATTAGTCAAGAGTAACTTTTTGACCTTTTTAAGACACCATGTTCAGCTAGCAAGTACTGTGATAACAGTGCCAACACGAGTTCAAAGCTGAGCTGCCACAAAGGTGCTCTGTTATCAAAGATCAAACATGGCTTGTTTCCTGCTTAGTAAGAAACCAAACACTGTTGAAGACCACAACCAAATTAGCATCTAGATAATTTGTAAATAATTAACTTAGTGTCATTTTATAAGCACTAAGTGCTTACTCTTCTAATATCATGATTTAATTATCAGCATTTATTAAAAATATTTTGTTTGCTGTACGTAAATGCAAACATGAGAAGACAGTCAAAAGCAATTAGCAATGTAGGCAACATTTAATACATAGGATAAAGCACAATTAAATGCTAAAAGACACAAGAACAAAGAAATAATAACAATTCTTTCTAGTTCCTGTGGAGTCATGGAGTAATATATATATAATAAATTGTATTATGAATAAACAGCAAGATGAAAACCATTTCAAGTTTACAATTGTTTTACAGCTGACTCTCTAAGTAGAGTGAGGAACTCATCAAACTTGCTCATAGCAAAACCTTTCTTGGAAGCTCCACTTCAAGCTTGGCCTTACAAATTATTAACCCTTTACCAATGGCAGCCCCTGGCACTTGCTGCCTCACAGAAGTCAGCACCAGAGCCTCCCCAGCCATGATTTCAATCTTTAAACTGCCTGGTTTTTTCTCCAGTTTAGCAGCACATATGAAGTAGAGAAGCAGTTGTGTCCTGCAAGGGCCAGCATGGCTTGCAGTCCCTGCATGCCTGTGGGCACAGGGCAGTGCTGCCAGGCCACCCTGGCATGTGCTCACAGAGGGCTCCTCTGCAGCTCCCTCCTCTCAGGCAAGAGCTTCCCAGAGAGAAAACTCCAGCTCTTTCACAGACAGAAGACACCCTGGCAGGGTGGTGTGTTTGGTTCTGTTTTGCTTTGAGAATATAAGCCTTGCTTTGGGGCGAGAGGCTGTGAGTGCCAAACACCGAGGCACACTCTGGCTCTGCCCAGGGTTGTGCTGGTGTGAGAGGCAGAACTCTCACAACCTCAGTATTTTTGCTGCATGATAGATTTTGCTAATCCTGTTCTGAGGCTGACAGCTCTCTACACACACACAATGCACGGAGCTCAGGCAGTAAGGCAGGCTCTGGCTGGAGCTTTGAAAGGCAAGCCTCAAATTCAGATTCTCTGTCGATTACTGGGCACAGCTTCCAAATGTTCACTCCTCATACAGCCTTATCTAAAGCAGGGCTTGCTGTGGCTGGGAATGCAAGTGAGAAGAGAGCTAGGCTGCCTGGGTGACTGGATGAGATGGTTCACAGCCAGGGCTGTCCCTGTCATCACAGCTGGGATGCCACAAAAAGGTCTGAAGGGGAAGGGGAGTAGCTGGTGCATGTGGGCACTGCCATTTCCACAGCAAAATTCACCTGTTTGGCCTGGGCCAGCACAAGATTTTCAGTCATGGAAATGACACTGAACCACACATTTCCCACCAGTACTAACAAGGGGCCACAACAGCAAGTCACAATTTTGATTTCTTTTTCCTGAGGAGCAAATACAGGGAATATTTCAAGGAACCCAAGATTATCAGCTTCCTTCCTTAATTCCCCATGGCAACATGTCTTCAGACAAATTTTACCACTTCCACAAATGTCCAGCTAGCAGCTTTGGGAGTGACAACTGCCAGAGCATCGTCATCAACTGTGGCAATAAATGCAACAAAGGCAAGACAATGTAACATTTGTGTCTTTTTCTTTTAAATCTAGCTTTGGCTTCAGCAGCACAGCCCATCCAGTTGCACTCATTTTCCCAATGAGAGGCCAGAACATATGGGTAGGTAACAATATCTCTGCGGGATTTACCAGCTACTGCTAGACTTTGAGTGCCAGTCGGCATCCCAGTTAATTCCGCACCGAGGGACGCCGGGGAGCGCTGGCTCCAGGCTCCAGGGACAGCACAGCTGCTGCAACAGCGCTGTCAGACGGGGAGGAGGAGGAGGAAGAGGAGGAAGGTGAATGTGAAAAAGCCTCTGTGATCTGTGCAGCAGCCCAGGCAGGTGGGCAAAAGAATCTTCTGCACCTCATCCCACCCCTGTGCACTGGGAACAGCAGCTCTGGGAGCAGGTTCTCCTTGTGCTGGGGGCTCCGGGGAGAGGCAAATACAGGAACAGACACCACTGCCAGTGTGTCACACAGAAGTGGGCACAGCCACTTCAAAGCTGCCCTGGCTACCAAATATTGTAACTAGATCTGGAAACTGCTGCATGTAAAACACAGCTGTGCACGTCTATATTTATCCAATTATTATCTGATTGTTTGTAAGAAATTCTTAGTGCATTTTTATTTTCTGCGCTGCGCTTCTCCATCCCAGTAACGGAATTAACACTTTAAATCACTTTGCTATACAAAAGCTATTTATGCAACTGAAGTCTATTGCTGGCATAACCTGAGGAAAATGGCAGGAGCGTGTGTGGGGAAAAAAGCAGCATCACAAAAGCCTTTTCAGTTGTGTTCAGCTGCAGCTATCACAGGAAATGAAATAAAACACAAACAGACCCCACGTTTCAGTATAATTTAAAACCACCCCAAAGTAAAATTCAACCCAGATAGTTTTCAAGAAATGCTGTGCAGAAAACACCCCACAGAGGGTAACATGAACCAGGTGACCTGTACACAGCTTTTTGTCCTACCTGCTGCACAACCTTCACCCTGGCAAGGCAACTTGCATTTTCCTCACTGCTCACTGGGTGCTTGCAATTAAGCATGCTCTGCAATTTAGCCCAGGAGGTGCTGGATGGGGACCCACCCAGCACATGACTGGAAAATAACCGGTGAGTTCCTCCTGTTCTGACAGCAAGTGACACATAGGAAAAAGGAAGCAGCACTAAAATCCTTTACAGCCCTCACTTCAGCATTGCAACTGTCACAAACACATACTGCATTTGCTATCAGTGAGATATGAAGTACTTCTTTATTCCTGGATATATTAATCAGGACAACTCCTACATTTATTTCACTTAAAGAAATGAAACAGATACCCAAGCATTCAATTAGTTTCCAAACATTTTTGTTAGTACAATTGTCTATTTGTTATGAGAAAAGATGTGCCTTAGAGCTTTATTTAAGCAATCAGCCAGAGCTCATAATATGAAATATTAATATTTTATGCTTTATCTCCACTACCGTTACCCTGAAAAAAATCAAGATTTTTTCTGTTCTGTGATGTCACTTGAAGTGCAGAGTGAAACACCATAGAAGAGCTTTACAGTACAGCACAGCAGAAACAGAATCAGAATGACATTTGATTCTGAGAGTAATTTATAACAATTAACCTCAATTAGATAGTTTATAATATGTATATCTTCCCTTCTGCCAATTTGCCCTATACAATAAAAATAGGCAAGAGCAGAACTCAATTTTTTTTCCTTCACCAAATTTAGCTATTATATATAAAATATAATATAAATATATTATATATAGTGTATTATATTATCAGCTATAATATTNAAAATGTATATAATATATAAAAATGCTAAGAATTTTAAATGCAGTACAAATTAAAAGGATACTGCTGGGAAATATCACAATTTCTCTATTTTTTAAAAATCACAGCTTGGAAGCATAAGGCTTTGGTAGGTGCACTGCTAAAAATATTCACAATTAAAGAAAACTGCACAAGAACACCCCATGTTCCTGAAGCTTCATCACACTTGAATGGACTTGGGAACAATTAGAAGCTTGCCCATTTATAGAAAAGACAAGTATGTTCTGTCAAATAATCATATAGAAGGGAATTCTTCTGAGAACAAAAAGAAATCCAACCCAGAGCTGACACCCAGAGAATACAAGCTGCAGTTCAGGTTAATTAAATGAGGATGCTTAGCAAGCTGTGGTTGCAGAGTTCAGGTTAAGAGTTGAAAACATCCTCCTGTCCCCCACAGCAGTTCCCTCCTGCACGTGCTGGCTCTGGGAAGTTTGCCCAGGCTGCAGCTCTCACGGACGAGGTTCCATTCTCAGCACTGTCCATGGGACAGCAGCTTTTACAAGCACCAAGCAGACTGAAAATATGCTGAAAATATCAAACACCCTGCAAAGAACAAGGGAAAGGAATTACATTATTACACAGCACCCAGGTCACTGTGAGCTGACAGGTGCTTCTTTTTCTTAGATAAATTAGTAAGTTTTATGTAAGCCTTTTTTTTTTGTTTAAATTTGATTTTTAAAAGAGGCTTGATCTAAAATTCAAGCTTCTTAGCATTAGAAGAAGGTTTCCAACAGAGTGTGTAGCCTTTTCATGCAACAGACTGTTGCAAAGAACTCCAGTGGCCATCAGTGCCAGACTTCTCAGTTTGTTCATAGCATGCAAGTTCAAAGCCATTAAATCCCTCCTTTTGGTGTCCCTGGCTGAATCCCACGCAAGGATTGTAGGCAACATAAGTTCCACAGTGTGTGTAAGAGAAGTTAAACTTCCCAAAATACTGCACAAGATTGTACCTCAGTCTCTTCAATGCAAACAATACCCAGTGAATGCTGCAGGCTATTTTCCACCCATATCCAAAGGGGACCCACTCAGCAGATACATTTGAAGATGCATTCCCCTATTAATACCTAAACTCTTTCCTGTGTGATTAACAATGAGGACATTTCTAGCCACTGTGTTTCTGAGCTTATCTTTGCCAAAATCAGTGTATCTCACTATTAGACAACAGCACCTCAGCAATTTGACTGCAGTGGATGCTGCTATGGGGACTGCTTTATGAAGATTTCAGATGGAAGCTCATGAATTCTACTTGTATTTTCATGCTTCTCAGCAGGAAGGAAAACATGCTGTTTCCCCTTCACTTTGACAGCTGAGTGCAAAATCCTCAATTACCATCTGCACAGTCACCACAAGAAATTGTAGAATTTTCCCCAGTGGCCATGTCCCCTTAGACAGGTCAGATCTTTACTTGCCTTGGCACATCATGAACTGGCATGGATCCCTCCTCACCCCCCAATGCCTTGGAAGAAAAATATTTATCTGCATTCTGAAAAGCAATTACCCTGGAAGTTTCCTTTATCTTCACAACAGGATTTCACAAAAGACCCCGTGCTTGTGGTGTTACCAATCACAATTATCTTGTCACAAAAACTGCAAGACATTCTTCTACAGGCTCCAAGCTTCCTGGATTCATGGGGGTTTTTCACTAATATTTACTTAAATTGAAAAATAAAATCCCCAGGTTTCTAACACATGAGGTAACAATAAAACTCAAAGTAATTCCAAGAGACACAAAACCAACCACTTCCCACCCAGACACGACGGTGCACCTTTGCTGCTGCAGACTTAGCCCAGCACCCCTCAGAGAGCAGCTCTCAGGGCAAGCACTGAGCACAGTGGCTGAGGCCAACACAGGACAAGGTTCACCTCACACAGGTGAGGGCAGAGATAAAAGCTGCCAGAGCTGCACTGATTACTCATCCCCCTGTTGCACAGAGCCCCTTTCTCTCTGCCAGGTGCAATTTTCCATGCTCCTGTACCAGTCAGCCTTGGAGGTCTCCAGAGCATCCCATCACACAGCTTAGAACAGGCACAAAGGAGAGCAACAATCACCTCAGTAACCAAACAACAGTAACAAACTCCATGGCTCTGAAGGAATGAAAAACTGGACTAGCATCTATCTCTGGGCTAACTGCTGCTAAAGCTGTCCCATTTGGCTCCTGCTATTTTTGTGAAATGGAGGGTGGGAAGTGCAAAATGGAAACAGCCACAATCTCATTAATGGAGATAACTTCTGAAAATCATGACAAAGGAGTCACAGTCACAGCGGCCTCAGATGGAATGTATAAACATCTAAGCTGCTGAAAACAGCTTTCATTCTCTTTTTGTTTGCCTCATCCCAGAGTTTGCTCAGCCTCTCTTTTTGTGATAGTGCAGGCAAACACACCTGAACCCTCCAAAAGAATCCTGACATGGCCTCATCAAACACCTCAAGGATGCTCAGGGGTATCTGGTTTTGGCCTTAGCCTACAGTGAGATTTAGAGATAGGAAATGGGACTCTTGTTTTAAATTTTTTTTTTCCAATTAAGACCAAGTTTCTGGGTTCTACCCTACATGAAATCATCTGCAACACACTGCAAATAAATTTGCCACATCCCACTCCCTTGAACAAAAGTGATTAGGTAGTTGTTAATCTGCTGCACCAAATTTATAAATTACATGATTCATGCTTTTTATACACCATTTAACATGAGAAAAGCTAAAGAATAGTTGTTTGTGAGCTATATAATCACACTTGGGGAAAAGAAAGCCAGGAAGAATAGGAACTAATCTGACTGTATCAAGTTGTGACACAGTTCCAGCACAGGTAGGTGTAAGTGAATCATGCTGATGTCCACTATACTGCTACTTGATTAGCACAAGTAGTGTGATTTGGCCAGTTTGAACAAACTGCTTTGATAAGCCTCTAAAAGAGAGAACATGAGGGAATTGTGCATCTTTTCCTTGGAAAAATATCAGGGAGAACACTTCCTTAGCCCTCAAGTCAATACTTTCCTCTGTTCATTTGCACACAAACCAAAAAATATCTTTATAAGAGAGTTCAAAGAGATCTGCTGCAGCTGAGCACATTGGAAGAGTACCCTCTCTCTTCAGGTCACTTGCAGCCTGTAAAATTTTCAACAGCTGTATGGCTGATTGAAAGACCAGGGAAAGGAGGGGAAATTATATGAAAAATTCATGAGAAGGCCTCCAGAACACAGCATGGGTTTGAAATGTCAACATTCAAAATACCAACCAAACCAAGGCGAGACAGGAAACCAGAAGGCAGCGGAGAAAAACTCTCAAATGAGCTGATTCATGCCAAGATTGTGCAGGAACCCACCCAGCAGAGAAGCTGCTCACCAGTCTACTCAAGTGAATGCAGTGCAATGCTCTGTTCCCATCTGCCCCCAAAGAAAAAGGAAGAGAATAAAGCATGCAGGAAACTTCTGCAAATCCGAAGATTCTTTACTAACCACAGGAGCTAACAACCTGTTCAAATCTGTAAAACATTAAAGCTGCTGATGTTATCCTTCTCAAAGTGCTTTTTCACAGCAGAGAAAACTGAGACACTTGCAGCTAAGAGTGCTAATTTCTTAGTCAGGATGTAAACCATCAACTTCCCCTGTTAATCAGAATGCTTTTGACCACTTCAGGTAAAGAGAAATATACCCCTAGAATATACCCAAAGTTGCACCCTTCAGCTGAGAAGGTTCTCACAGAGAGAGGGTCTGTGTCCTTCCCACTCCAGGATACCTTCTGGTCTTCTGGGGTCTTCTGTTGTAGACCCCAGTCTACAACACTTTGGGACATAAGTGCATTGCCTATGGAAAGTTTTGACTCTCCTCATCTATTTCAGTGTCAGAAGAAATCAGCTTTCTACAGAAAATGGATTCAGAAGTGGATGTGGCTTTTAGTAACACAAAGAAATTCTAATACATAAGAGCATACACTTAATTTCTACTTTTATTATTCATTAAACAATTCATCTGTGCCCTCCCTGACCCCAACAACACTAAGGTCTTTTGAAAAGACAGGAACTTTGGGACTAGCAGTCTTGCTGAGAGTCTTAGCAAGGAGGTAATGGGCCAGAAGAGGGAATGACATGCAGTTCAGAGAGGATGCAGGCTGGTAGGGCAGCACAAGGAGGAGAAGGTCTGTTGGCACTGAAAGCACCCCCTCTGCCATGATTTACAGCAGCTGGGGCATTCCACCAGCTGGAGCTGATGATCTTGTAGCTTCCTTCTCCTCCAAATGAAAAGTTCTCTTGCCCATACTCACATGTGCATTCTCCTCTAGCACCTTCACTAATAGAAACTCATGTTCTTACACTATTTGAAGTCAGTAATAAAGTAAGTCATTATTACTGCATATTTCAAGTTCTACATCATGCACAGATCAGAACTTTATTACATACACTGTTTTGATACCACTGTGTTTAACAAACTCTCTGTGATCCTTCCTTGCCAGTTTTGACTCACAAGGACTTGGCTCTGAAGTGAGGTCCATAAAATAGATGTAGTAGGCTTGTTGAAACAAGTAACAAAACAGTCAAAGCTTTCCCCAGAGAAAGGCCAGCAGAAGACAAAGGTAGAAATATTTATGCAGTCACTCAGGGGCATAGGAAATGTGTTCTGAATAAACACTCATCTTCAGCATGCAAGTTCCATAGCCCTTGCTGTCTCCTGAAGATCAGCGAGAATGGAAATCAATGATGCTGCCTTGTTAGAAAACACAAATCAAAGCATCAGTGACTTTGTAAAATCCCTTCTGTCACTTTGACCTTCTGGTGCCAGGCAGCTCCACAGATTCATTACCATTCATTGTAACGTCTAAAGAAAAAATCTCCAGCACAAGTATTTGAGAACAAAACAACACCAGCAGCAGGAATTGGAAAAAGGCTGGGAAGCAGAACACACAAAAAGAAACGAGAACACCATGAAAAGATGCTCAGTCTGCCTTGAGGACTGTGTCCTTTCTTCCAACACATACAAATCAATTCTGCTGTTGTCCAGCTTCATGGCAGGTCCTGCCTCACCACCTGCACCTGCTGTTTCCTGACCAGAATCTGCTTCTCTCCTTGCCCAGCCAGTCATGTCAGGAGCTACTGCTACACCTGCACCCTCTCCAGGGACACCAACAGGGGTAAACACCATAAATATGGTGGGCAACACCAGCCCAGCCCTCTCTTTCAGAGAATCTTTTGTCAGAAAGAAGTGGGATGGGGGCAGTACTAACCTGAGTCTCCAAGCTGGTGTAGGGACTAGGAGGTTCAATCTACAAAGAGAGCAGACAGAAACAGCCATTACTCTGGAATAGTGGAAAAGAAGGTGTTCTGAGCTGGTACTGGTCTAAAGTAGTGACATCAGGAAAAAGGTCAACCACTTGGACAAGGAGGGCAGGATTATTTTTTTATTTTCTTTTAAGATTTAACATTTTTCCAGACATCTGGAAATCACATACAGAATCTCTACGATATTTGGATGAGCAAAAAAAGTTTCAGGAACCAGAGGGCCATGTACAGGCCCTCACATCTTTGATTTGATGCTCTTTTACAATTCTTAGATTACAGCTGACTGGTTTTAGATCAGACTAATACTTAACTGGTAATTGCTCTTGTAATTTCAAGGCATTAAGACCTTTTCAGAAAGTTGATTAAGACTTGATAGTGTTGGCCATATCCTTGGCAAAACTTTTCTTCTCAACAGCTGCAGTTAGCTGTGGTTATTTTGTTTTCCATTAACTTTCTTCCTCCAGTTCTGCACATTATAATGCAAGTACACTGTACATTTTCTGCAGTCTAGCATCTTCCTTGGTGTCCAAATATGAACTCTTAGCTTAGCTTGGCCAGAGGATTCAAACCTCATTAAAGAACTTTTAAACACAAAAGCACAAAATAGTCTATTTAGCCTGTTAATTAAAAGGTTAGCAAGAGATAACATCCCTGTAGGAAACTTCATCATTAGTGTTCTGGGATTAGCATTCAAGCAAAATCTTTAAAAGCACATCTTTTAAAGTATAGGGAATATTTAAAATCTCAGTCCTGCTGGTCCAGGTATTACTCTGCAAGGTCTTGCTCTCCACATCCTGTTTAATTGGAAAGCCTAACAGAGCAGAACCAGGTCAATGGTGCTCTCTCTCAAATCCATCACATCTGTCTCAATTGGACATTATTAGTTTAGAAAATTCTTGTCTATCAGACTATCAGGCTCCTGAGACTGATTTTGAGTTTTGAGCCATTGTAATGTCACTTTGGCTAAATCACAGAACAGAATTTAAAAAAAAAAAAAGTAGTCTTCATCCAAGAAACTATATATTCCTTTTAATTTTAATTATGCCTATAAAGCAGCTTTTGTTTTAACAATCACCATAAATATACTAATGAAGAAACAAGCTATCAGCCGAGGAAAGAAAAGGTAAAGGAGGAAATTTGCCTTGAAAGCCTTGACACACCTTTCCTCCACTCAGCAAGTCATGGGTCAGGCAGCACAGTGTGCACAGCTGAAAAAGCTCATGATTATCTCTGTCACACTGCTAACTTAGGCTGATGAAAGGTTACATTCAACACCAGAGCACCATTATGAAACAGATGCACTAGGCATTATCTGGCCAAATGACACCAAGACTGGAAGGAAACTGAGAAACCTCAATGAAATCCAAATATCATGTCATCATCTAAGCTAGAGGAGGAAAAAAATCATCTGAAGGTGAGAGTTGAGGTGAGAGGACTCTTGTCCTTGGACCGCCTTACTCTCAAACAAATGATGGCAAGACTCACAGCTCTTCTGGTATACACTTGGTTGGGATAAACTCATCCATTTGGCAGCTGGACTCTTAGGCAATGCTAGTTTGGTCATAGCATTTCCCTCCACTGTCCCCCTCACACTTACATCATGGCAGGAGGATCACAACACCAGCAGGTGCGTGGGGCAGAGAGAATACAAAGCGTGCTTAAATACAAAAAGCAAAATGCTACTGTAACAAAGACCAGCTCAGCTGCACAGGCCCCCCTTTGGGAGATCATCTGGATTTTCTGTCAGTGCCAAACTGACTACAGACAAAAGCTTTTTCAACATGTCCTGTTCACTTCCAAATGACAATATTTCCGTGACAGGAAGTAGCTACTGTATGTATAAAACATCCTGGAAAGATCAGGGGATTCCTGTAATAGATAAGGCTTCAGAATACTTAAAAGCTGGACAAATTCAGTCCAGTATTTCCTGAAGAGAACAGATTTCTTATGTTAATTACTAATTTCCAAAGCTTCCTGGACCAATGAAAGCTGTAAATATAAACCAGGTTTTGAATGGCATTATTTCACCATGCATCAGCAATCTACAGTTTTTCCTGTTTATTTTCCCCCTCATTTTGGCTGTGGTGAGGTGTATTCAGCTCTGCAGGCACCACTGTGCAGCACTGCAAGGGGGACTGTTTTGCCCCATCATTAGAACACACAACACTCAAATATCACATTCACTTACAAATTATCTGAGGAAAAAAAACAAACCAAAGCTCAGCTTTTATGGGGAAAAGTATGAACAATCCAGGTTAACTCCTTCCCCAGCTCACACTTTTTTGCACAATTGCTATAGACAGTGATAGGGAAAAACCTAAACCTTTCTCCCAACTGCAGCTCACACAGCACAACATTGCTGCCTCTTACTTGCACTCCACTGACTGTGAAACAAAGAGATGTGGCTGAGCTGTCTCTGGATGCCACTTCTGCCTTGCACTGAGGTGTTTTCCTTCACCCCATTCCCAGCTGCTCACTCTGCTTTCCTGCTTCACTCGTGCAGTTACAGCTGCCACACTCAGGGCAGCTCTTTGAGCCAACCTGAGGGTCCCCAAAACACAACTGCAGAGAATACATCCTAATTCTCCTCTTTAAGCAAGGCAATAAGGAAGCTGAGGAGGGCAAAGAAGTGGGAGAACATATACAGTCAAATTTGATTTTCAACAGCAAAAAAAATAGTTTTAAAATTCAAGCTCAAAGTTAGAAAGACTTTCACTCTTACTATGGAAAAGGCATGTTCTTAAAATCACCTGCCTATCACTAGTGCCAAATAAATGTCATACTTTGGTAAATGCCAGAGCTCTCCTCCAGCTCCTGTGCATGGCCTCATGCATGGTTATAGATGACAATATGCACAGGAATAGCCTACATGTGAGGGATGAGGGTACACACTTTTTTTTTAAAGGTACAACCTCTGTGCTTTGTCCATCCTGCCTGCCCTCATTGATTATTGGTTGCTACTGAAAGGTAAGAGAGAAAATTATCACACAGAAACACTCAGAAAAAAACAGCAGAATAACTGGCACCATTCCAAGCAAAGTTTTGGTTGGTATGTGTATGTTCCACTTTAATTCTAGCAGGTTTCAGCAGCCTGACACAGAACCACAAGAGTTGTGATAACTAAACCCCAGGGACATCAGCAATCATCCCATCTCAAATTTCAGACTGCCATTTTTCAAGTGCTATGAATCATTAATCTCCAGTGCTTGTGATCAAATGGAATCTGAAGTGGGATTGGAGTGTAAACACTATGACAGTGCTGTATAAACAGCCTGACACATTGATCACCTTTAAAGACTGATCATGATAAGACTGTTTACTACTGAAAGGTGACACTGAGAACAGCAGTTCTGCCCTGGGGTTTGCTCACTGTGTTTTCCATAATGGGTTAATGTCTCACTCCCATAAAAGAAACAGGCATGTTTTCAAATACTTCCCAACCTTCCCAAAACAAAACTAAAGGATAGGTAGGATTGGAGGGACTTGAGGTACAGACAATAAACCAAGTATTCCAAAGTCACATGGGAAATATGAGAGAAACCTGCAAAATCTAGGAGCTTGACCACAAGACATGCCTCTCCCCCACAAAAGATGCTTTTCCACCAGGTTTGACTATGGTATCTCCATTTTTGCTTCAATCTAATCCCACATGACCTCAGCCTCCAGAATGAAGAATTGCATGCTTATCCAGTAGTGGAAGAGCAGATCAGTTCAGTCCAAGACCTGCTAGTTCCTTGCTTTTCAGTAAAACTAAAACTGTTTTCTTGTCTGCAGTTGTACAGAAGACTATAGTAATTTACAGAACCTAAACTGCAGCAACACTTACTATTCCTTAGCTTGCAATAAGTCAGTGCCCAGAAATAGCCCAGAACTCCCTAATACCTTCATAAAAACCATTACCCAAAATAAATCCATACAATCTTACTGAACATTTAAGCCATACACTGAATCTTCTGTCTATTACTGTTCCATTTACAAATGAAGCTGGAATTATTCCTATCTTTGGTGTCATTTACCACCTGAAAAGTATCTGCTGCAGCCAGCTCAGCACAGATCTGTGAACACAGCCAGGGCCAGCGACTGCAGCACACTGATAGCAGCAGGGAGCTTTCCCAGATGTCTGTAAAATATGTCTGGCCACAGAGATGCTGCTGTCCAAGCACTGCTTTGACATTTTGGGTATGTCAGCTCCCCAGGCCAGACATGCTGTCTCACAGGTACGAGGGACAGACAGTTAATGTTTTAACTTATTAACTCCAGGCACACTTTCAGCTCTGACACCTCAGTGCAGCACAGCTGCTCCAACACTGCTTTCCAAATCTGTGCTTAAGAACGATACATCTGACCAACTCACAGCAAGGGTCAACTGTCCTGCTTTCCTCAATAATTTATTAAGAGTTGGCAGGAGCCATGGCTTTGCTGCACTGTTCAGTTGTTTGAACAAACTGCACAGTCGGTTTCAGGTGGCAAATGAATTTCAGCATAAAATGCAAATGTGTAAAAAGACAAGGAGCACTGCTCTAATGGATCAATAAAACTGGGTTGCCTAGAGAAGGCAAAGTGTACCGGATGCTGCTGACAAAGATCTTTTCACTCCATGGCCCAGCTCATCTCTGAAAGCCCTACACACCCTCACTTCTGTGAACCACAGTTTCATGCCCACTTCCTCAGCGGATGGTGCTATGGAAGCCTCCAAGAGGGCACCCCAGGAGGTACAGCCTGGGTATGATTTTGAGTCTAATTACACTCATGGATGTGGGTTATTTGTAGCTCTAGCCATGGGAAAAAAAAAATTACACATGTCCTTATGCAACATTTTAATAGAGCTGGAGGAGTCTATATTTATAGAGTAACCAAATGTCTTAAACAGCCACATAAAAAAGCACATGGAAGGAGACACTAATTCACTTGAGAGTATAAGCATTGCATTTACAGGGAAAAAATGTCCTGTCTGACAACCACTCCAGTCGTCATCTGTTACGAGAACCATCTGCCTGAATATTATCTGACACAGGAGATGGTGTAAAAAATCAGCAGGAAGACCCTGACCAAAAATTTACAGATCAGGCTCATTTGAAGTTTCCACACAAGTAAGTTCCCAAAAAAAAACGAAAGCCTGCACAGTAAGGAATATGTTCCAAAGTTACAGGAGCAGCTGAAGAGAACAGGGCAGGGCCAGATTCAAAGCTGAGGCAGGTGTTGCTGCGCTGTGAACAGAAATCAGCCAGTCAGCACAAGGACTGTGTGCTGCACTTGGAGCTGTGGCAGGTAATTGAGCTGGAAATCCACATCAAAGCACTTGGAAATGAGAGAGAAAGGGTGGTGAGCTGGCTTAAGTGGTGTTGGCATAACCCCAATAACAACAACAACTAAAAGAAAGCATATTTTCACCAGATTTTGCACAGCACGCAGAAAAAGACACCCATGCAGCCCCTGCTCTCAGAGCAGAGCAAAGCACGGCTGTTCAGTGAAAGCCACGCTGGGGAGTCATCAAAAGCTGCTGTGAGCAGCAGCCTCAGGTCTGCACCTCCTGAACCCTTCTGTAACCACCCAGGACCCTCCCAGACAGGGGCACAGCCTGGCACAGAGCTGGAGTCATGCCCTGAGCCTTTCCATCCTGCAATTCTCATGAGAGGGATCTTTCAAAAGAATAAACTGAGGGCACCAAGAGGCTAGGAACACAGCCCTGGGTCTTTCCAGAGAGAATGGGAAAAGACAAGGGAAGGCTTTTTCAGCTTTAAGAAAATCCAGCTAAAAATCTTGAGGGCAATAGAAGGAGAAGCAGCCTATATAGCTTCATACAGAATAAAGCCTGCCAGACAAATGTAATTGCTTTATTTGTTCTTTGATAAGAGTTACAGAGAAAGTGGATTAAAGGAACAGAGCAGAGGTCATATTTTCTGGATTTCAGGACAGCATCTGTGTCTCACAAAATCCTAATTGAAAAATTAATTCAAAAAGACTTGGGAAGGGGCAAGCACAGCACTGGAATTGAGAACTGGCTGCAGGACTGTAAACAAATTATAATGATAAACAGCACTGTGTTGAGCTGAGGGGAGGTCACACTGAACAAATTCATTAATGACCTGGAACAAGGATTAAAGAGCACACCAAAAAAATCAGATGGTTGCATTAAAGCTGGATTGCATCTGACAGATACAAGGCTGCCATAAGATGAAGAGGACACTTCCAGCACCAGGACCATGCTCCCAGATCCTTGGCAGGCAGGTCTGGCATCCTCCAGCCACAGCCACCTGTCATGCATCGCCCTCACAGCACTGCACAGCTCCTTTCCCCAGGCACCCTGAACAAACAGGAGCCAAACGAAATGTGTGGCAGCAACACAGCCCCTGGCACACGTCAGGAATGCAGGAGTGCACTGACAAGGGGAAGGCTGAGACCTCCCATTCAAGAACAGCCAGGAAAAGAAAATCCCACCACTAAAAATAACATAAATGCCTTAAATCCCACCAAGTTGTGTTTTCATGATCTCTCTGATACAGCATAAAAAATTGTGGGGTTATGGATAAAAGTCCCTGATAAATCCATTTAGGACCAGACACTTCCTTCCTCTGCATGAACTTACTACATTCCAATCTTTATGACAGGGGAGGGGGAAAAAAAAAAAGAAACAAACAAAAACTCAGAACCCAAAACAAAAGATATGACTAAAAAAAATCCTGACCAAACAAACTTTTTGAAAAATTTTGAATGAAATTGTTAACAACAGATTTTTGTAACACTGATCTTTAAATGATGAAACAGGTAATTTACTTTTTTAAAGTAAGCTACAGCTGCTGATTTTCAGCTTTGGAACTATTGAGAGTTTAGCACTAGACTTTGAGTTTTATCAATAAGCTACAGGAAAAGATAAGAAATATGCAGGTAGAACAGCAGTTTTGGCTCCCTTCTGCAGTTTTCATGCCAGAACTAAAACATATTTTTCCCAAATAACAGAACCTATCCATCATTTTTATTATCAGCCTGGATGCAGATCCAAGTTTCATCACTTGGTAAGTTAGAAAAACTCTCATTAGCATCTGTGTGTGTAGGGAGCCCATAAGAACACCTCATTAACTCATTAAAGAGGATTCTCACAGAGATTAGCTTCGTCAATCCTTCATTTAGCTACCAATCCATTCATGTGATGCTATTAAGCCCCTCATAAACAGCCAAGTACTTAGTAATACACTGTAGGAGCACAGGTTTGAACCCTGTACTGGTGCACACTGCTACTCTATTTGTGCTGCACCACTATGGAAATCACTGCAGCCCCAAAGGATCATTTAGTTCCAACTGTTGAGTTGGAGGCAATATGTTGTACTAAGGTGGGACACAATAACAGTTCCCAAATCCCATGATTTCAAACCATTCTTAAACAAACCCTGCTGCACATCACACATTTGATGACATGACAAGAAACTTGCACAGGCAAAAGAAAGGGTTACAATAACACAGTGCAAAGCAACTGCTGCTCATTGCCTGAACAGAGAAGCAGTCAGTGAGGAACCTCTCATCTCCATCCTTCATTTCCAGGTTTTTCTTCTTTGCCTTCCCTCTAACCCCTCTTCTGTGCATCACTGCTGTCACACCATCTGCACTCTATTTTCAATAAGCCACCTCTGCATAAACAGTACATCTGCCTCTGCCAGGAGAGGCTCCCTCTCTCTTCTGGAGGAGGCTTCCAGCACTGCTTTGGTTCACCACAGCCACGATGATGACAGAGAGGCAAAATCTGCCTCTTCCACATACCAGACAGGTATTGTGTGTTGGTAAACAGCAATTGCCATCCAGATGGCCCTGCAGCAGCTTCATTTTGCACTGGCCTTGGGATGCCACGGTGACAATTGCTCGTGTAAGAACGTGAATGTGAGTTCTTGAATTCCTGCCAAAGCATCTCCAGTCCCTGCCCTGCAGTCACTGCTGCTTCCACAGAGTGGGGGGCATGTCAGAGGATTTCAGCTTATCTAAATTCCTTTTATGCAGATGCACAATTTTATTTTCAAGCTGAATAATGCAAAGAACATTAATTCACTCCCATCTGCTTAAATGAAACAGATTTTTTAAGACCCTAATTATCTTGTATGTCCATAGGACACTTTTTACCAAGAGCATTGGGTTGGTTTTGGTCGTGGCTGCACATAAAAGGCCCCACAATCTTCTCTGCAACTCACTTGGTATCATCTTACAAACATTCAGCTCAGACCTAGCAACTGCTTCGTCCCTTCCAATGCACTTTGGAAAACATAAAATAATCTCTGTTACTGGAGGATAAACATGGCAGCTTGCAGGATGTGCAGGGGAGGGCCAGCTGCTGCCTGATCCCAGGCAGCTGCCTGGGACTGAAGCTGTGTAGTAAGTGGCTTTCCAGATTTCAGGAACTCAGACAAAAGATGCTATTAATGGCACTTGGGGCTGGAGGGGGGAAATCCTTCAGTGTAAAGTTTCAAGTCATTGTACATTGACACAGAGGAGTAAACAACAAGAAAAACTTGCCCACAGTAAAGGATTTTGTGAAAGGGAACTCCACAGCTTGATAGTATCAAAAGCACCCTAGGAATCTGGAGAATGAGATGGGAGAAACTGTGGGGAGACTGAAGTTAAAAACTGCACACTGCATGGTTCATTTTCCTGTAATTCCTTTTATTCATTGCTATAATCAACTTGACATGCAAAGCTGTTCCCAATTTACTGACAGCTTTTCAGCTGACATCTAGTTCTCAAGGTATTTTTTTTTAAACCTAAATAGCTAATTATTCATTGCCTTAAACCAGGATATATAACAATGTCAGGAAATCATCTGTTCAAGTTATATGAAAAAGCCTTTGGGGATTAGTTCATCTCTTTTGTATGCTGCAGAAAACACTCACTTGTAAACAATTAAATCATCATTTGAAATCTGTCTACACTTTTAGCATCTCTGAATGTAGCTTGAAAAACCATATAAACAAGTACCTTATTGTTGCATCTAAAACCCAGGGCTGAGAGGTTTTCTTCCATAGTATCTTATTTGGTGGAGGCTCAAGGCTGAATTTACAGACTAATACAAGCTCTCTGTAAAATCTGTAATAAAACATCTAAATAAATGCAACAGGTGCTTAAGGAGACCAGAGCTACACTATTCTCAGGTTATGCTGAGAGCAGAAGATATGCCATGAGGATACCAACACATTTTGGCACAGAGGCATTCGACCTCTGTGTAAGAGAGTCATGGGTGATAGAAAAAAGCATTTAAATTTAGCCATTTGGCCTGAATCTGCATAATCAAGCCTCAGAGTACCCTGCTTCAGGATACAAAGCTACTGCAAAACACACGTTAGCAGAGACTGAGGGACATCACCGGAGCAGAAGCTTTTAAAACTGATTTTAGATTCCTATTTGAAATTAGTCTATTTCTTTTTGGTCTCCTACTGACTTCTTGACTGCATTTTTAAGGGCTGTAGCTTTGTGGAATACAAACACAAAGTAAGCAGAACATTCCATAGGAAGAAGCTGCTTTCTAAGTCTGTCTTGAGCCGAGCACTGCAGCAGAAAGTTACTGAGCCTGGACAGTGCTTGTTTGCACAGCTCATCACAGCTGTGCAGGAGCAGCCTGAGAGCTTCCACCACCACCCCTGAAAGAGAGCAGCAGCAATCCACTACCCATAGTATTCCTGTTTTGAAAATGTGCTTGGGCAAATATATATTTTACCAATATACTGGTCACTCGAGGTTTTCATTACAGAGTTATCCCTATGCTCAAGAATAAAACTCTCTATTCTACTTCTCTGAATCAAAAACCTGTAAAAGTATTGAGATAAAATGGAAACTTGCTGTTACTGCTTCACCACTAATTGTGTGATTTTGTGGCTCTACTACCTTGATAAATGCTTTGGCTAATTCATTTGAATCACTGCAGCCATATCCTTTTTATGATATAATTGCTGACCCAGCCAAGAGAACAAAACAAAACAAATTATCTTCCTTACTGAGTGAAAGCCAAGTAGGTCCTTGTGAAACTACAACTTCCTTTCAGATAGTGGAAGAAAACACACAGCATTCATAAGAGTGCACAGACAGAGGGGATGCAGCCAGCACATCACTGTTTCAGACACAAACTCCTCCATGGCCAAGAAATCCACTGAGATGGGATCACAGAGCCCTCACCTCTCTGGCACTCAGGGTGCCTTTGGCCACAAAAATGGGCCATGGTCACTTTCTCCCAGTAAGTCAGCACCCAGATCTGGGACAGTGAGTTACTATGGTAGAAATTAAAAATATGAAACAGACAGGAACGACTTTTACAGGTTTCAAGGGTGCTTCCCAACATCTTGAGTCCTCAGCTGAAAGAAATTCACCTAGAACTAAAGGCCGAATAGCTGAAACCATTTCATCCTGAATGCCCAGAGGAGAGGTTTGGGTTTATTGTTTGTTTCTTTATGACAGTTTGGTTTGTAGGTTTTGTTTGTTTGCTTATTTGATTTTTAACTAAAACTGAGGAGTACATATTCAGTTTCTGACATGGTACCTTCAAGTAAATCAACACGAAAACCATGAAGTAGTGGGAAGTTGTAGGCAGGTTCCCAAACATAAGGAAAAGTCTCCTACTTGCTACCAGAACCAGAACTTCTGAGAAGATTGCAGACTGATCTTCCAGGCTTAGTAAAAAAAATATAATTACAAGAAATTGCTACATGTACAACATCTCTTTTCTTGCAGATACCATCACTGATCTAAAGTGTAAATAAATACTGTTGTTCTGTCAGAGGCAGATAATTTACTGAACATAACTTTGCTAATGGCAATATTATACAGGACACAAGACAAATAAAACCAAAAACTGAAGAAGGTATTTCTCATTCTAACAATTCTGCAACTGACAGGTGACTGCTGGGCTGCAGATAGGAAATTCAGTTTTATCTAAGAGGAAACACACCTCAGCTCATTCTTTTGGTAGTTTCCGAGAGCAACAGTTCCTTTAAGTAAAGTCAATGCATATCAAACACCTCTCAAACTATAAATAATAAGATTCCTGTATTTGAAAAATAATGCAGGTTTTCAACATTATCTCCCTTCTAGAGTAATTATATTTTTAGAGAGGTAACAAGTTTTAAAATACAAAATTTCCACAGCAAAATCTGTCAATGTAATCAACAGTGTTCAATTCTTTCTAAGGAAATGGCTTTGTTTTTTTTAAACAGTCTACCAATTAACTTTTAAAATAAAATCTTTTCATTTATTTGTATTATTTTGACTGAAACTGAAAATTTCAGGGGAAACAAACCATAAGGCTGCTTGAATATGAGGTTACACTGCTCCTCCCCTATCCTGCATGTATGTTTGAGCTGACACTGCTCGTGCCTGTCACGTACCATATCTGCATCATATCAGAATTTGACTTTGAGGATGTTTTTAATCGGAATTAAAAGAGACTAAATCACCACATCTGACTTTAGAAAGGGCATAAGGGGTAGATTTGCAAAGAAAGGATCATCAAAATAGCAACCACTGGATTTTTAAACAGACGTCTTTGAAAGCAATCAAACACATCCTCTCCATTCATTCTTTTCCTAATGGCCAGGAGAAAGCCTGAACCCCTGAAGCAGAGCTCATACTGTCTGGAGACAAGGCTTTCTCAGGAAGCAAGGAATACCATTGCTCTAAGGTAAGCAGAAACTTAATTAATGCACATCCCTTCTGATCTGTTTTAATGGACTGAAGGTTAAGAAACTTCATGACCTTCTTCAACATGTGCTAATCGAGATCTTTAAATAGTAATGGTGGGCCTTATCCTCAAGTTCTGCTACAAACGACAGCTCATTTCCGAAAAAGGAAGCAAGGAAATGAGCCTCTGAATTTTTGATTGCTAGCTGAGGAAGAGTAATACACAAAGCCCTAAAAAGGAGGAGTTACAATGCTGAAGTGAGATGACTCAGAGTGCTGCAATTAAGAGCTAAAACCTGCAGACAGCCCTCAGGAGGACAGCGGCAGAGGCCAGGGTGGCCTGGCTCACATCAATCCTGGCCACGATTTTCTGGAAGTTATATAAGATCCAGATGAGAATATCACTGATGAGGAGATAGAAATACCATAAAGTAAGGTTTGAAACATGTAATTAATAAGTACTTCACTGCAGCAGAAAGGAAGCCTTACTCTCCATGAACACTGGGACTCGTGCATTCAAACACTGATCTGCTCAGCACTACCCTGATACAACCAAAATGCCAAAATTTTTACCATTAAGAGGTTTTAATCTTTTACTCTGTTTATACCCACAGATACGGAATTCTCTATTTCAGAGCATTACTCTGCAGTAAGTGACCATTAAAGATGTCCACAGCCTTCCCACCAGGAGATACATTGCAATGGTTTTTTTTGACCAATGCTCTCATCACAAAGATGGACTTTGAGATAGACAGGATTATTTTCCTTCCTATCCTGCATAACAATGGTTGTGAAAACCTTTCTCTGAATTTACCAGAGCAAGTACTTTATGCTTTCAATTTATTAAGGCTGTGGGAAAGACTTAAGCCTAAATTTCTCAAAAAATTTAAAATGAAATTTTAAGAGACCTCTACATTCAGTAACATGAGTTGATCACCCACTCAGAAGCCAAAATAGTGTCTTTTTAAAAATGCTTAACACTTTATAAATCCATTTAACTACTCAATAACTTTGCTTTTTGTGTAAATTTCTCCAAAATCCACTTTCTTACTGCATGGGATATAAGAGCAATTAGAATGCTCTTTCCTTTCACATATACATCCTGGGAAAAAAACAATGCCATGTAAGTCAGACTTTTACTGAACAGGGAGATTATTATATCACTTTACAACAATATACTACAAATTCCTTCCAATTTAAAGCCAAGTATGCCAGGTGATGGTGCCTAAGGAAAACAAAAGGTATCAGGCAATGAATAAACTCTAACGGCAATTCAAGAACAGGTCTTGAAGGCAAATCCTTCCGTCCTGCACAATCAGTCCTAGTGACTGGCAAGGCAGAGAGCTCTGAGAATGCAAACACTCACTGTGCTGGCATCCTCTAACATTGGCACCAAGGTTCTAACTTTGTTATTTCCCCAGGGAGCAGCAATTTTTGTGCAGCAGCGAGGCAGTGGCTCTTTCCAAGGGTGCCTGGCAGCCAAGTTTTACACTTTGGTGAAAGCAGGCCATGGAGTGTGGCTGCCAGCAGGCACCCGGAGCTCCAGCAGCACCCCAGGGACACGGGGCACAGACAGGGCTCCCTGTCAGGCTGCCCTCACCTGTGACAGGGGACACTTAACACCTGGGATTAGTACAGAGGGAGGCAGCCAAATTGAATGAATAATGATCATGAGGTTTTAAAAGCAGTTATGAATGTTACAGGGCCTTGCTTTTGTTTTCCTTGGACAAAAAATTACTTGACTGAACCCCAAGGAAAGCAGGGACTGACTCCTGAAATTAGCAGTTACCTACCCAAGAGAGCCAGCCCTCAAAATGCAGCTGAGACAGGGCTAACCTGAGACACCAGCTGAACATCTGCCACATTGCCTCCATTTACACACCATTTTGTCTGTAGTTCTTGCAAAACACCAGCCCAAATTTTTATCTTTTCACTGCATGAAACAATGGAGGTATTTGCTTTTCAATTTTTAGGAAGCCACCAACAGTTTTAGTGCAACCATAACATTTTGAATAGCATTTTCCAAGTTCTTTGTAATGGACATAGAAACAAACAGTCAAGCCCATTGACATTCACAGTACAAAGCAGACCCACATACAAGGTACACCAGATCAATCATTTTGCACCACAGTATATTGAAATGCTTCTGAGATGACATCAGACACTGCTTAAATTCCAAGCAGATAATGGATTGATAGTAGCACCCAGAGCTCAAAGCTCTGGGCAACTTCTGCATCAAGAACAAGTTGCCAAGAGCAGTGGAACTGCTCATGTTCAGGGCAGGAGTGGAAGCAATCTACACTAATGCAGGAGCATGGGGAAGGAGAGCCATTCTGCACTACTCTGCTCTCAAAGGAACCAGAGGCAAGGCCAGTCTAGTCAGCAGACCAGTTGCCCCATCCTGCTTCATCTGGTGCTTAAAAATATAAACAAGTGCAAAGCAAAACAGTGGTGTTAGGCAAGCAACCTAATTTACAAATCTTTTTTACTGTCAGGTGTGAGTATCACACAAGCAGAAGTCTGAAGTATGCCATCGGAGTATTCTGAAAGTGATAAAAAGATCTCCAGCTAAAAAGAAGCAAAGCCCTCCTACACCTTAATATGTAATGCAAAACTCTTTACTTTGTTTCATACAAAAATAACAGAGCTAAGTTGATCACTCACAGTGAATCAATTAACATGTTCTTATTCATATCCTCCCAACAACAGCCAACAGCTGGTATCTAGTGGTACCACTTTTCACAGATGACCTGGCACACCATGGCCACTTCGACCATGAAGCCAGCAGGAGTCATACAGATGGTCCTTAAAATATCCTATATACTGTCATTAAAAATTGTGGCCAAGAGCAATTTGAATTGCATACCTTACAAAATCACAACAGCCTGCCCATGTATCAGTAAATAACAAGGATAAGCAACTTATTAAAAACTTAAGCCAACTTACACAGAGTGCTTAGCAGGAGAGGACTTGTTTGGCATTGCTTGTTTGGGTGTATTCAAGTATTTCTGCCTGATGTAGCTTTTATGTCAGGGAGGTAACACAGCAGAGCTCACTGAACTTAACTTATACTCACTATGCAAACTACAGCCAGCTGTGAATTTAGTAAAATCCTTATTGCAACAAGCATAACAATTCAAGCATGAAACTCATAGTTCCACCTTCAGGCTTAGTCAGCTGATTTTTTTTTAAAAATGAAGGGATAGTTAAGATAATATTGTTAACAGTGTTTAGGTGATCAAGTTGAAAACATGAGGAACTGTGCACCTCCTACAAAGCAGCCAGCAGAATCTCCTGTGGAAGAGCCCAAGCCACCTTGGGACACCAGGGCTGGGACACCAGGCCTGGCAACTCAGAGAAACACAGCTGGGTTTTGGTAAAGACAAAGGATGCATGTACACACACAAAATGAACTGCTGACCTTGTTCAAACTCTTGGCCACACCCTTCTATCACCATTTCAGAGCCATCCAGCCGCTCCCATTTTCCACTCATTTGGCAAATAACTGTGGATTTTTAAAAACTGCTGAGACTACCTGCAGTGGCTAAAGGTAGTACTATCTGTGGACCACATGGAGAGAAATAGATCTTCTTTGAGGAAAACATGGCTCCAGACAAATGAGGGCAGATTCAGGCAGCCAGGAGATGAGGTCTTGATTTCTTACTGTAGATCTGCCACCAACCCTTTATGAGGCCTCAGGTGTACCTTTCATTTCCTCTTCAGATGTGGCAGCATATTCATACACATTTACAAGGCACTACACTTGTACTGAAGTCAAAGAAAATCAGGAATCTTTTTAGCAGATCATCTTACAGATTTCCAGCATTACTATCAAGTGGATTACTCTAACCTAATCCAATCTAAAACAATTTGATGGGAAAAAAGCCCTCAGATTTCAAATTTGTACTACAGCCCAGCCTCAGCAAACTATCATGGGGGTACCTCCTTTGCCTGAGGGCACTCACCCTTGCAGAGTTCAAATGCTTACCACAAAAACAGGTGGGACAGCATTTCAAAAAAGGCTACAACCCCATTTTCTGGCCAAGTTGCAATCTGTAGTTTGCAACAGAGCAACTGAAATGACAGAAATTACTTTTGTGATAAACTCTGCATTTATCTTCTTTTTCAAAATCATGTAATATGGCTTTACCCCAAAGAGATGATACCTGAAATGAATATAATTGTAACTCCTCATTGGCCTACTAAGTCAAAACTGTAGGGAGATAAAAGTTAGCAATAAAAAAATTAACTTAATTCTTACCTAAAGTCAAGTAGAAATTTCACTGTATTAATTGAAGTCATTTTGCAGCCATCCCTGGCTCTCTGCCTCAGTAAATTGCATCCTACTGAAACAAGGTTGTGGAAATGAACCAAACTCTAGCACTGCTGCCTCTCAGACAGGTACCAGCTCTCCACAGCTGATATCCACTCCAGAGTGCCTTGGCCTGTGTTCTCACTGCCTTCCTTGCCCCAATACTGGCACCTATCCCAAACCCAAACTACATAATCAGGCATCTCAGCATTTCCTGAGTAAACAGGCAATACCTCAGACTTCATTGTTGTTGTTTAAATGCTATGTCTGTAGAACGGAGCAATAAAACCTCTTGCAGGTAATGCTGGCAGAGAAGTGGGAAATGGTATGTGAGAAACAAGGGCATCCCAACATGACATGAATAGGAAGCAACGGTGATCCCAGTGAAGGGAACTGTCCCACTGAAGGACACACAGCTGAGGTTTCCAAAAGGAGCCAAGCTCGCTCAAAACTAATGGCATCTACATGCCTACGTGTCAAACACTCTTCAAAATTACAAGTGTTAACAAATATTCAACTGAGATTTAATTAATAAGTGGCCAATGCCCTCTGGATGGTGCCAGGGATCTGCACTCTGTTGATGTTCTTGACAATTGTGGGTAGTTGCACCTGTAATTAAGTGGGTTCTACATAGGTACCCAAAAATTCCCAAAGCTCAGCTTGGAAGCATCTTCACTTTAAATGATGTATCTTGACTGCCTAGCATCACATTTCAACAGAAAATCAATTGGAGACAACAGATGAGTGAGAGAAAAAAATAAAACAAAATACACTACTTGCTTCTCACATGTGATGTTGGTTCATCCTTGTCAATAAAGACAGTCAAGATGCTCCTAATTGTGTCTATGTAACCACTGACCTTTAAAATGAAAAGTCACTTCATTTCAGAACACTCAAAATTCCTGAAAAATAAAATAAAATAAATCTGTTTTGTCAACAGAGCACATGTCATCACAACAAGCAAATATATAATTCCATAGGCAGCAGCAAATTGTTCTCAGCACTACACAAACTACACAGATAATCTGAGCAATTATTTATGCAAAGCTGTGAGGTGCTGAATGTACACCATGGATGATGTTCTGAGCTGGCCAACTGCAGCCACTACAGGAATGTAAACCAGCCCTCAGCAAATCCCAACACACAGAGCAACCCTGCTCACGTTTACAGGAGCAGGAGACATTCCTACAGCACCCTGGCTGTGTTCAGCCCTGGCCTCACTGCAGCACACATCTGTACAACAACAACAACTTTCTTAAAACCATGTAGCCCAGTACAGTGACATACGTTAAATATAGCCACGAGAGAGCTGGGAGCAGAAATCCATGAATAACTGTATTGATTGCAGTAAAGAAAACCTGGATGTATTTGGAGTGGAGACATTTCCTGATGAAATTCTTTCCATTTGGTAAAAACACATTGTCTTACACCTTTCCACACATTAAAACAGTAAAAAAAAACCCAACTCCAGACACTACTGTAGAGAGTTCAAGTATTTGCTTAACTATTGTTGGAGACTGGGACAGAAAATGGATCTTCCAGCACAAAGAAAATCTGATGCTTTGAAATTAACCATAATTCTTAATATCAAACAGAAGTTGAAAAATTTAAATTTAGTTCTATGAAAATCCTAGATAAAATTTCTCAAAAGTTTTCTATGTCTTCACTTTAGGCAATAAATAATTTACTCTAATGCCCACATTATTCCACATGTATAGTCATTACCAGGTGCTGTATATTCAGATGATATTGTAAGTGATGGGACAGAACAAGGTAATAAAGCTAAGAGGGTGGCAGAGTAGTAGTGCCTCTTCTGGTCCCTAGTTCTTCAAAATCTTACGCTGAGTGTTCATACATGGAAGTGCATTTTCCAATGTTAGCTGCTCTGTTAATACATAAATAAAAGCCAGATATTCTACACTGACTGTCCAATCTGTATGTGAAATTCCTCAAGGCTCTGGCTGAGACACAGACTAAGGCTGGTTATATGACCTCTGAACATTCAGGCAATCACTTTATGCAAGTATTACCGGTTTCAAGAATTTGCTCTATTTGCCAACAAATGTTAGGAAACTTCCCCAGAGACAACTCTGCCCCTCTTAAAGGCAGAAGCAGCACTTTTGAGACTCACCTCTCAGGCAGTAACATGCCTGGCACATTATCCCTTAACAGTCCCACCTCTGTGTGCTGCTGGTCTCAGTTTCCAGAAGATGACAGCAGCCAGTGCTGGGTGGCTCCACAGCTGGGCCATTTTGTGCTGTTCTGTGGCCAGCACATGGCACTAGGAGCAAACAGGAACTGGCTCAGCCATGGCTCAGACTCAGTGCAGGGTGCCCCGAGCACCCAGCACAGCTGGGCTGAGGCTCCGTGCAGAAACCCCAAAGGGGAAGCGCTGCAGCAGTAAGAGTGCAGTGCACGTGGCTGGGATTCACAGGGGGAAAGAGAAAAACTAAAATCAAGAGTGGTTAGAAGATGAGGAACAGTGAAAACAGCCAGGGGAAGGGAGGAAGAGGTAGAGATATTAAGTTTAAAAGTGGGAAGCTGAGGAAGATTTTTACAGGAAGCACAAATGGGAGCTCGTTCTTTTGAGCATCTACCTGTCTGCAGGGGCTGGCAGAACATAGTGAAGCATCATCTCCATGACAGGCACTTAGGCAAAAATAAAATCTTTCACTTCCTGAAAGCTTAAGCTCTGCCCTGAAACACAATCCTGTGCTGTTTGCTTTTCTGCTTGTCTCCTTCCATCAAGCACTTCAAGCGGCAGGAACCCGCAGTCCTTGCTGCACCTGACACAGTTTTCTTAATGGCACCTCTGCTACCTTATCCAAAAGATAAGAATTTCAAAATCTGCATTGTAGGACACATCTAAATTCCCTTTTTAAAAAAAGGCCTACAAACATGTAATGAACATGTAATAACCTATATTGCTGCTGTGTTTATTAAACTTCCTCTGGGAATCCTCTGCATAACATTTGGAATAGCTTTGCACAAGACTTTCAGCCATGCATGGATTAGATTTGCAGTGAAAAACTGCACAAGAAACCTGTTCTTTTCTCAACAGGCAGGTGAAACAGCAATGTTCTAGCACAGACCATCTCCCCTATACCCAAAAAAACTCTTGCCTTGTCATTTACTCACGTTTAGGTGCTCATCTCTCAGTTACCGAAGCAGCAGCACGGACGGTTCCTGTCACACTAACCCATACTGCATGAAACAGAGATTTTAAACTGGTAAGCAATGTTGAAATTACTTTCAAACAACCAAGTAAGGAAACAAGAGTAGTACATCCTTGACTGAGGGCTCGGGATCATCACCTTACATACAAGCCTGTTGCAACTGAGAAATCAACACCAATACAATGATAGCTCATAACAACTAATTACTGCAAAACAGAAGGTGCTTGCAATGATCAGATTATGTCATTATTATATGTCATTATGTTACTATTGTGCAGGAGAGCACAAATGAAACCTGCAAGTGTGCAGGACACAAAAACTTTTTACTTCAGATGAGATTGGCAAAAAAAAATACAAAGACACAGATGAAGACAGAGGCTACCCACATTGCTATCAAAACCAAGTTAATTCATTTCTTCATCCACTACACCTAGAATGTTTGGGCAGAAAAAAAATTCATTTATTTTTCCAAAGCTTTTGTTCTTTCTGCTCACACAGCACACAAGACTATGTTTAGCACCTGTTCTTCCCTGGAAGCACATGCTCCAGGAGCCCCCTGCCTGAGCAGAGCTGCTGAGGGATGTGATGCTCAGCTGCCCTGACCCTGCAGGGTGGGTGTCCCACTGCTGGAACTCCTGGGAGCAGCACTGGGGTCACTGAGAGCCCACTGGCACAGCCTGCCCAAGGAAGTTGCACACAGGCGGATTTCTGATGGGCTCCCCACCACTCCCCTGAACTGCCAAGCTTTGCAATGTACAATTTTAACAGGGCTGGCTGCTTTTGGGGCACTGTGAATGAGCCAATATTTATAACTGTGATTTTACAAGACAGCTGAAGAGTCACATCCCAAGCAGTGCCTGCAAAAGTCTGTCCGAATGCAGATCAGGCCAGAGCATCCACAGTTCCCAGAGAGGGAAAAGCTGGGCAGCCCCATCACACAAACCCATCTGACAGCATCTTGAAATAAAGCCTAATTCAATTTCTCCCTGACAGAGTCCACACTAGGCCTCTTGCTCTCCAGAGAAACAAAACAGGCATTTTTGTATGGAAACACTCTGCTCCTTTGCCTCCTGAAGACTTTGAAATCACACACACTTATTAGTTATTCCATGCAGGCGTGTGAACCTTTGCACTTGCATGTTGAAGGAAAAATTTATCCTTGACATAAAAATCAATCACATTAGCAGTGCAACTTTCCAAACTCCTGCAGGTTCACTCCAAAGAGAGCGCTAATTCTTTTTTTAACTTTGAATGAGTCAGATAAAGTGTCTACTCACAGCTTTGTTTGTAAGAATTAAACATTTATGTGAGATCCTTGAGAATTTTATGTAACAGCATTCAGCAGAAAATTAATGTTCCTGGCCAATTTTTATTTGAATTTTTATTCAATACCGCAGCATCTTCTTATGGTATTGTATTGTATCAATGGTTCCAGAGCGCCCAAACTTGTTCTCTTCCAAACTAGGAAAATTTGGCAAATCAATCAGAACTTATGAGGCATTTGAAACAAAAGGATAAATGGCAACATGAAAAGTTTGACAAGCTGATGAATAGCAGAAAGCTAAAGGAAGAACATCTTAGCAGAAAATGTTACAAAGAAATAATTTACTCCTCAGAGTAATAAGTCTCTATAAAAGAAAAGTTAATTTTTAAAAGGCTTACCATCCCGGCAGCTCATGGATTGGTTTAACTACCATAGTTGGGAAACTGTGGCATTTTGTTGCCAATATGACATTTCTGAAGGCAGCAAACAGCAACATGTACCAAACCATGTCTGCAAATCAATCTGCTGGGAGACAAGAAGTGAAAAATGCTAGGAAATAGTAAGGTGTAGAATATTTCTTCAATGATGGATGGAAACAGAGTAACAGAGCTCTGAAGATAAACTGGTGGAGCAATGTAAAGGTAAACCCCTAAAATGCACAATTTCAGGAGATAATAATAAAGCTCTAAGAGTCTTGCCAAGAGTCTGAGTCTTGTCAAACCCAAGAGGTTTGAACAGAAAGCAAGTAGCCTGACTTTGATGTCAGCTCCACAAAAGTCCTAGGACCAATTACTGTTGTTAAAATAGTAAAACAGTCATTTGGAAAAGGCATTTTCCTGAACCATTTAGACACAGAGGGGAAGAAAAGAAAAACTGAAAATGTGGAAGTCCGTGGAAAGCTGCAGCTAAACATTTCTTTTGTAACAAACTGCAGTTTCCTAAAGTCAAACAGATATTTATGTGCAAAGCTGCCTTCAAACCAGAAGCACATTTTCCCCTCTGGGTTTGTTTGCTTTGCCTTTTTTACAATGCAGCCCATGTTACACAAAAGCCCCTGAATAACCCCACTGGGAGTGGGGGCCTCTCTGTGCTGAACATATAGTAAAATAACATTCCTGCTTCAAAGAAAACTTACAAGATCCAAAGAGACAAAAGACTCAATCCAGAAAGAAAATGAGGCACGGAGGCCACCAAAGGCCACAAGAAAAGGTCAGCAAGAATAAAACTTCCGAGTTCTGTCCCCTTGTATGCAGTATTACCCCTGCAGAGTCAAGAGGTCTCCCAGCATCGACTGATCCTTTCTCCCACTCCCAGTAATAAACTGTAACATCTCTGAAGTCAGGAGGAGACACGGGACAATGAGGGAAGCTACTCTTGCACTGTGCAGAACAAAAGTCATCCCTACAGGGTCTGCCTCCTAAGTGTAGAGTTCACTTCTCTACAGGAACCAAAACAAAGATCACTCTAATTTAACTGAGGTGAAGTTACTGCAGAAGTGCTGGACAACTTCTTGCTGGAACTCAGAAATTCAAGGTTTATTAAATTATCAATGCTTTAGTAATCAAAAAATAATTCAGGCTATGAATTAATTTGAAATTATAAAACTAGAGACTCTTCACATAGTATTATAATTTATCCATCTTTGGATGCTTTATCATGAATAGTGATTGGTTTATTATATATTCTTACCCAAAGATACATTTTAAATACGGTTTAAAATTCTAAAGAAGGCATTACCAACTGAAATGTGGCAGAAAGAACTAATTTAAATAGAGAACAAATAATGAATACAGTGAGTTTCTGAAAAACTGCCAGATGACAAAGAAAAACTAACAAGGTCAGCACCTCACTTGCTATGTCATCTTGCATTTTTCTCCAAGTTTACTACAGGACTTAATTTGGAGCATAAAATAATATACTTTTCTAACTGCAAACATGTTTTACTTTCTGAGAGAAGGCTCAGAGGTCATTCATGCACATTTTTCTGTCATATCTGTCCTTTCGATTTTTTCAGGCTAGAAAGACAGCAACAGGAAATCCAGGTACAAAGAGTTACTTTGTGCATCAGCTCCTGTAAAGTTTTAACTGGCATCACCCCTCCATCCAAGGTGGTAACTCTGAAAAGTTATCTCAGCTGAGGTTACAAAGTTCTGTCAAATATCTGAGATGCCCGAGGACACTCAAGCCTTTCTTCATGATTACCTGTCATCTGCTAAGGAAAAGCTACCTGCACATACAGGGAAAACACTTCTTCAGATCTCTTAAAAGTAGAGGAAGAAAAGCAAGCCAAGAAAGGAGGATCAGCTATTTATTTGACAAAGAAAATTGGAATACAGCTTTTAAAACAAAGCAATCATCTTGGTGATGCAAAGAAGCACTACCACTCTTATTCCAGGCTTTAGAACCTGAGGAAACTCAATAAATGCATTGCAACAATAAAATGGGTAATTTATTTTGGATATTTATTTATAATCTTTCAGGCAATGCCCAATCATGGCAAGATTCTGCTCGATACTTTCTGACAACTTTCTCCAGCAGTGTCCTGTGAACAGCTCTGGAATGGAATTGCTCTGTACTACCCTGCAGACTCATAACTCCTCACCTCTCTATCATCTGTTTTGCTGATAACTTCTAGCACACCAGCGAGAGCTCATTTTCCTTTGCAGAAATGAAACTGTTTATGCTCCAAACTCCTGATGACACAAACAAACACTGGGGGAAAAAATACAGAAATTAGCAAAAGAGGAGCAGGATCCCACTACAACCTCCGTAACCAAGGAGACTGCAAATAAATACAAGATATCACACTTTTATGCTGTTAGAAAGGTCACCAGATTATCAGCATTTGTTTTAGATAAAGGGCAGACAACTTCCCTTTCCAAATCTTTACTTTAGTGTGCTTTCTCTCCCAGCTATAAAAGAAAAATTTGTGCCAATTATGTACTTTGTCATGGAGTGAACATGAAACAAAACTTAGTTGGCAGTTTTTGTCCTAAATACCAAAGAGAAAAGTTTCAAAAAGGGAAAAAAAAAGTAGCAGGCAGACACCACTTCTCAATTAACAGAGTAGGAAAATTTAAAGTTCCTTTAGAAAAAGAAACAGAAGGCTTTACACAGCCTTAACCTGAAATTAAATGTGACAAGAGCTTTCGGATGTGCTGCAAGAGACTAACAGCAACAATTTTAAGAATAAAAAGCTGGTTTGTCACAGCAGCACAACTCTGTGCTCAGCCTATATCTCCAAACACCTGAGCTGCATATGAATACAAATTTCATCTTGTTACTTGTTGAAGTTTTTTCCTCAAGATTCACTCTCCACAGATTTAATGTCCTTGTCTTCCTCTATGCAACAAAACAATGTTCACTGGGAATCTAAAGCTGCTTCATGCAGCATCAAAGTCCTACATCAATCTTTTTATACAGCAGCTGGGATGGGCTGACACCCTACTGCCTTTCAGAGACAGCATTAACCCTTTGATCTCTGGCTTCACATAGCAAGAATCCTCCTCCACCATATAGATGTGCATATATATGCACATAAACACAACTAGGTACATGTTTGCATATATGTACATATACATATTTAAGGGTGGCTGATTGGTCAACAAATGGGGCATGGGGAGCATTTATTCTAAGTGCTTATACCATATTTGAGACAAGTGTGCTTCATAAGCAGGGAGAAAAAAAAATCCATAAATGCTTTGCATTGGCAAAAGAAGCCTAAACATCAGCTCAGGAGGTTGGTGCATCTGCCATGGTATAAATGTCAGAGCACACTGCACTGCCTTAGCTTAGGGCAGAGCTTGTATTGCCTCTTCAGCAATGTGAACCAAAACATTTCCAGCAAGAAATGTTAAAGGAAACATCAGCCTGAGCTTAGAGAACAAAATGTCAACTTGGTGAAAAGCTCCAGGTGACTTTGACTGCAGTCAGTCACTACCAATCACTACTAAATATTTCAAGTCTTACAGCTGTGCCAGGACTTTATAACTGAAAGGACAAATGCTGGAGAAAACAAGCCTTAAGGTGAAATCTTAACTCCTTCAAAGTAATAAGTTGGACTTGATCTCAAAGGTCTTTTCCAACCTAGTTAATTCTGTGATTCTGTGATTTTTGAAATGGGGAATTTCTCCATCAACTTCAGATGAGTTTAGAATTCATTCCATAGTCAATGCTACATATTAAAAGATAACAGACATTGTCATTTAATTTTAACTCATAAGAGATCTTGAAAAGACAGAAATTAGAAATATCAAGCACAGCATCCTTGAACCCAGCTAACAAAAAGCTCCTGCACAGTGATATGGATGAATCACACATAAATGTATCAAGAACATTACCTACAACCTGGGCTCCACTACCCTTCTGCTGTTTGATATTGCATCAGACCACAAGCACAGACATGTCCCAGTAAGGCCAGAACCTTATCCCGTGATACCTGTACTAACTTCCAGTTCTCCATGAGACTCTTGTCTTCATTTAAGAGAATTCAACATCAGAAAATTAAGTTTTCCTAAGAAGCTCCTTTTAGATTTAATTGCTTTTACTGCTAATACAGTTTACAATATTTCAAAAACCATCTGCAACCTTCCCATTATGCCATAGCATACTATGCCATCATTGTAGGGCACAAACTGCAGTGCTCTTTGAGAAGATGTTGATAACCCTTCATTCATATTATTCAATATCTGAAAGGATTCTGAGTTCATATCAAACATGAAGCATTTGCCAGGGTCCCTTGCTGCACAAATAAAAGCTACATGCCAGAAAGACATTTCCAGAGGCAATATGCTAAGTGCCAGCTACAAAGAAACTACAGAGTATGCAAGTGCATAATGTGAATTTCTACAACCACTTTCTTTTGCTATTGATCAGAGTTGGTCTATCTCTGCAAAAAGGTGACAAAACTGTTACCCAAGTGCTCAGAAACAAATTATCTTTGTTCAGAAAAGGGACAGAAGAACAGAAGTAGAGATACACATCAGTGAGAATAAAAAATGAAAGGGAGAACAGGAAAATCTGATCTTTAGAAAGAAGAAAGGTGTGAGCAGAGAGGGAGCAAAGACATGGACATGAAAGCAAGTTTCCATGGCATGCTAAGGGAGAATCCAAACTCAAAGTTCATCTCTGCAGCAGTGATGAGTTGTCCTGCAGGTGAATCAGCCACGTTGTGTGGGGTGAGGGGGGCTGAAGGTGCAGCCTCCAGCACTTCCAACACAGCCTCTTGCAATCAGCCCAGGCAGCTCCTGCCACAGGGCAGGGACAGAAAACGGAGCTGAGCTTCCTGTGCCACTGCCTGGGCCTGTAACAGCAACTGCAGCAACAGCAGCTCAGCCTGCTGGGGGAATAAACCAGGCACCTTCCAACAAAAAGGGAATTGCAGATTAGCACAGCAACAGAATTACCAAGAAGTCAGGAATTAGTAGCACAGTAACAGAAATCAGCTGCTCTAAAACAATATAATCCTACACAAGTTGCTTTGAACTTCTCACAAGCAAAGTGACTAAAGTTACCTTACAGTGGCAATTGACACCTCCAAAAATCCATGAAAGGCACAGTCTGAAATCATTATTAAAACACAAGTCCTCAGAAACACACACCAAGTGTTTCTTCATTTGTTTAACACAACAGCAGATCCTGCAGCAACAGACAGAGCCTAAGTGGTCAGATTCCTCAAGCTTGCCCTAAAGCCTTAACACACTCCTGCTCTCCTCCACCAGCCATGACCTCATCTGTAGGCAAACGGTGAGAGCTGTCCAGGATCAAGGCATTCTGGAGGTGCCCTCTGCTCCTGGGGTACATCCACGGCTGTGGCACAGCTTCACTGAAGATCTGGCTGTTGTTTCTGGCTTCCCCTTCACACCTACATTATCAAACTGCTTGATAAGCCTAAAGATCCTACTCTCACAAAAAATTGTCTAAACAAGGAAAATAATTGCAAAAGAGCAAGCAGAGAGCCAAATTGACCAGAGTAATAGAAAAGAATTGCTTTGTCACAACATACAGATTGCAACAAATTCATAGTTATTCCTCTTTCATCATATAGAAAGTTTCTTACAAAATTGTTAAAACCAGCCTAGCCTGAGTTTACCCAGAATTAGAACACCTGTAAAGGGTTTCTGTACAGTTCTGTTCTGATTTTGATTCTGGTTTTGCCCAACTATGAGCCACATAACTGCCCCCAGAACAGCAGGCAAATGTCTGTTCATGTGGTCACTCCTCCAAGGACGGGTCTTGACCTCAGCAGTACAGTGCAGCAGCCTCACAGCATTTCCATGTGGCAAGAAATGAGCTTTTGGCTAATCTAAACACATCTGGGTAATCCATTAAGTGGTTAATAAACTGTTAACACAAAAGGTATTACTCAGCAAACCTGTTCAACTTCACAGGAAGTTTCCTTGGGTAGGATTGAATTGTTTGGTCCATGGATTTCTGCACGCAGAATTTGCAGCTGAGCAATGCCTTGAGTAGCGTCTTCTTATAAACTGTATCACCGGTGAGGAAACATCTGTGTTCATTTTGTTTATTCAGCAAACTTTGGAGCATTAGGGATAATATAAAAGCTTCTTCTCAAGGACTTATGCTCACAGTCAGCAGCTGGAATGGCCAGAGGTTTGGGGGTTTGTTGGGTTTTATTTCTCCCCTTCATACACACTTACTTAAGGAGATTGGTAATCTTAAAAGAAATATCAGGCTTGCAACTAGGCATGTTCAGAAGATACTCTTATTTATGCTGATATGTACAAACCAAGTAACTTCATAAATATCTATGTTAAATCCTTAAAAATAAAATGCAAAGAATTGAAGCAGCATAAGCTGCTTCTGCTACTGGCAAGTGAGTGCTGAGCTGTGGGGAACGTCACCTTCCACTGCCTTCCTCCAGGCTGAGCACAGGTTGTGGGCCACAGATGTGTGCAGCTCTCAGAAAAATTATCCTGATTACTGATGTAGCAGAAAGAAGATAAAATGAGTTCCATCCACCAACTGCTCCAAAACAGAACCAGCTGCTGCAAAGTGAGGCAGGCACAACCCTAGGCTGTAGCACTGGTAACAGAATCTAACCAGCACTGTCCAGACCTGGATCACCCATCCCACCAAATCAGGGTCTATCACACAGCTGAAGCAGAAAGGTCTCTTCTCTTGTGGCAGGAAATGTGCCTGCACAACCCACTGGGTACCTCAAGGGCTAGAAACCATTCTGTTAACCAACAGAATGTTTTGGCTCAAACAAATTCAAGACTCTGAAGCTGAAACAGAGAAAAGAGCTCGCCCGCCTCTGGGAATCCTGCACAGGGCGATGCCAGGCACATGACTTACACTCACAGGCTGTAGAACAGCCACTTTTTACACTGCTATTGGAATAAGAATTTGTCACAGCAAAGCACATTTATGCCATCTCCTTAACCACAGCAATCCCCAACAGATATTGTGGCAAAAAATCCACCTCATGCTTTTCTTCAAATGCACCTTCTTTTCTGCATTCCTCATTGAGTCACTTAGCAAGTTAAGAATGCCTTTAAACCTTTAAACTCCTTTGTGTGGCTGCTGTATCCGGGATAGCCACCCTGCCACCAAACAAACCCCAAACAACAGACAGACACGGGTGTGTGGCCAACATCATTCCCCAGTGCATCTTCAGCCAGGGTGGTTGCTGTCTGCCAGGCAGTGGTGCACACAAACCTGGTCCCTGTCCAGTGGCTCAGTGATTCTGTTTGACTGGGAAGCAGAAACAGCCAGCCCATGTTTTCCTCCTCCAGGGAGGACCACACAAGCAGCATTCTGTAGGGCTGGGAGTTGAATCTACAACCATTTGCTGTCACACAGACAGAGCATCTTTCTTTTAGATCCTGAGGCTTTGTTTTATTTTTCATCAAAGTTAGGTTCATTCAATCATAGCATCATTTAGGTCGGAAATGACAGTAAGATCATTGAGCCCAAGTGTTAAAAACACCATAAACCAGCCATTGAGGCTGACACACTGTACAAGCTGATCTGAATACAACACAACAACATAAATGTTTGCAGTTTAATCTCACACTGGCAGATGCCTGGGCTAATCATCACTTACGAGTAATTTGTATATCTCCTTAGGTGGGGATCAATACATTTAAATTAAATTCTAACACAGGTAATCCACTTGAATACAAAGCAGGCATTTTAAACCCATTTAGAAACCCCGCTTATTCCCTTCAAATCTGGCCCAAGAAGTCCACCAATTGCACACTGAAGCACATGACCTCTAAAAAGCTGACTGAATCAGAGCTAAAGCATAATGCAACAGAGATGGACTCAACACACCTGCCATCAACACAGTATTTCCATAATGCAAAACTCAGAGCACAGTCTTCCTGCCTGAACATCCTTAGTAATTCAGCATGGGATTAAATTATTAATATTCCACAACTTTCACTGAGACCAAACAAGGCCAGCAGAATATGAAGATCCCTTAAAAACAAAAAAAATCCTGAATGTTAAGCTTTTGCACTCTTAGAAACACTAAAAATGGAGAGTGATTGTTAAATAATTCAACCACTGCCAAGAGAAATAGGCAGGAACTCAAGATGTAACTGCCCAGCATCACCAATCTCTCCTATCACAGGTCATTCCATTCAGAACAGAAAACATTATATATTAGTTTTACAGAACCAATATTTATAAAACACATTTAAAGAAGTAATACTATCAAATATTTTCGTTTTTCTTTTTTTTTCCTAGTATCCTGGAACACTTCAGAACAACAGAAGACCCTTTATTTTAAGGCCCTTTTCACTTTAACAATTTCAATGAAAATACAAAGGCTGTATAAAAAACCCCACCCTGACACAATCATATTCACAAGACTATTTTTGGCTGACTTTACATCCACATCCCAATGAAGACACTCCATGGCTCTGAAGAACCACAGGTTACTCTCAGTGTCTTTTTGCTTGAACACTTACACATCTGCATCTTCATCCTACAGCAAACAACTGAGAACACTGAAAAAGGTGAAATTTAGCTGACAAAGGTGTCTCAAAATCAGTCCTGTACAAAAGCCTCCCACACATCATGGTTACACAGGACAGCAATCAAAGGTGGAACCAACCCAAAACGTGAAGATTTTCTAAAAGAATCTGCTATTTAAAGAGTACAAACTTGATGAAGTGATGACTTGCCACATCCCAGACTTGTTTAAACTGCATGCTGCAAAGCAAAATATTTCTAAGCAACATTCAGTCTGGAAAATTCTAGCCTGAGCAGCTCTTGCTTATATTTGACCACAAATATTTGACCAGTATGGAATACAGGTATGCATGCATGCCTCTGTTTGCATGAGAGTTGCAAAACTGTGTCCTGAATACATTTTGCTCTAGTAAACAGGAAGGGGAGAAACACAGAAACCACCAAACCACCAACTCTCTACTGAAGGGATGATTCTAACACCTGTGGTATCTCTGTGTTGCTATGAAACTACCATCCTAACCTTAGCAACAGATTTAAACCTTTTAGGATACATTTTGCTCTCTGTAGGCTACATAAAACCAGCAAAAGCTGCAGAAGGGTTTATTTTCAGCCAACAGGAAACAGTATTTCAAACTGGACAATGTAAGTTAGGAAGCAAGCAATTTATCAGTGATAGCAAGCAAGGCAAAAAAATCCACACCACTTTATTCACCAGTGAAACAATATTTCATACTGGAGTACCTATTTACCAAGTGTGGAATAGGAAACTGAAGTACTTTCCTCACCAATTCCCTTAACCCTCTTCCTAACCAACACAGTCCCAGCTGAGCTACTGAAGTCCCTGCTGTAAATCCCAGCTGCAGCCTGGACCAGCCTCTGAAACCATGGACAAAAGCCCCAGAAACAGGAGGGAATTGTTCAAGGATGAGGAGGAAGTGAGTACACAAGGCTGTGTTAAAACTAAGAATAATATACAAACATTTACAAGCAAACAAAACACACAGCACTTCGTTCATTGCCTACCAAAGGCTTGAAAGCACTGAAGCTTAGGTGGCAGAATTTAAAGCAAAGCCTGGCTAGTTCTGCTAACTAAAATGGAAACATACCCTTGAGGTTGAATCCAGGAGAGTATGAAATTCAAGGGCTGCCTTTCACTTATCCCTTCCAGGTGACACCACTCCACAAACAGAGAGCATCTGGAGCACAGTGCATGACTGCTGAACACTCTGCAAAATTACACTGACACTTCAAAAGCAACTAAATGCTCCAGCAGTGGCTGAGCTGTCCACATTGCCCAGAAATGGAGACCCTGAAGAACCATTTGACCTGCAATCCCCGTTTTTTGCTTCCACAGTTATTCATTCATAGGTCCTTCATACAAGAATTACTGTAAATTTGCATCAGAGCAATAGAAAGTGAAAATCCCCTGAAGAACTTAAACTATAGAAAAAGCTATTGATAACATTCTGGGAGAACATGAGATCATTGCTCAGTCTGACAGAGTTGTGATGGTACCAAAATGTACCCCAAACCACCTTAAATAACTGTATCAAATTTGTCTGAAATATCTTAACTTATGTATTTGGTTGTATAATGGCAAACAAACCCTATAACAACTTTCACCTAAAATACTTTTAAGTCAGATTCTGCTGTGTGAAACACATGCATAAACCCACGGATCCCACAGCACCTATAGAATTAGAGTCCCAGGCTACATGAACCTACCCAAAATTCCAAATTAACCTGGTTCCTTCTCTGCATCAACTACCTCTTAAAATGGCTATTTTTTATGAGATTCACTTCTGGAAAATTCCTGTCCTCTGAAAGCACAATAAATGCATTTATACTAATCCAACACAAACTGGTTGTGCTCTCACAGGCCCCACAGAAGCCTTACAGCTGACCTAACTTTTTGCTCTTCCCTGAACAGAAGCTTGTCCTGCAGTACAAGCTTGTCCTCCTGCCCATTTCATGAGGCATTTCACAGAAGCCCTAACCAAGGGGAGCAAGCACTCCTAAATTCACACTCTAGATGCCCACTGCAGCTTCACACAGGGGAGCAGGAATAGGCCAGTGCAGTCTGCTTTTCTTAGACATCCAGGAATGAAAAAAATCAACTTCAAAAGAAAATACCATATTTTTTAACTGGAGGCTGAGGGCAGGGAACAGAAATCTCTGTAAAGTGAGCAGGTTTGAGACCATCTTCTCCTAATAAATAGTCATTAATCACTTGCAGTCACTTAGAACAGGAGGTCATGTGGTGCCAGCCTGGCCAGGGTAAATGTTTAATACTAAATTAGATTAGAAAGGCTCAGTAAAGTGTCATCATAGCTACAGTGCTCCCTGCAAAACCTGCCCAACTTGCCTTTGGTTTCAGTATCACTGAGGCCTGACCTGGGCTTTGGGATGAGATGATGTCTTGCTGTGAAGCTGAGACATGCACAGAGCTAACTACAGGAAGCCAGATGGCCAGGAGCTTATTGCACCATTTTATCACTGAACTGCTATCAATAGGTAAATAGGTAAAACCTATTTTGATCATATCTCTGTTATTAGAAACATGAACACAGGGATGAAGAGATGCCTGTAGGGCAGACTGCACAGGAATCTCCAGCTCTCTCCTGGGGTGACCCACCCAGCACACGGGCACTGCCATGGACTGGTACAAGACATGCCAAAAATACAGACACAAACATCCTCATTTGTGCACACAGAGCTGGAGGAGCAGGACTCACATGGCTTTACAGGAATATTTCATAATCCTCCTCCTCCTGTCCTCTACTCCGTTAGCAGCTCAGTCAGAGCCAACTACAGCTATAATTATTGTCATAATTATTATTTTAATAAGAATCAATGACTTATCAAAATATTGCACTGAAGACTTTCACGTCTTTTGTTGTAAGACTGCCAAAGGCAGTTCATTGCTGAGGTACTGCTCCATGTACTCTGCTAGCAGGCAGCACCTCCAAGTTTCTATTTCTGCCACTGAGTGACTAAACTCAATTCCAGAGAATGCCAAAACGTAAGCAGTTTGAGGCACAGTAGCTGTGCAAAGTATTATTATTCTCGTAATGCATACACACTAACAGCTTTGTTTACTACATTCACTCCTCTTCAGCTTGTTTCCTTGGTTTTACACATTGTGGGCCAAGTTGCTGAACTCAGATGCCATAAGGTAGCCACCTGAAGTCTTATTTACATATTGAAACAGCTGTCAAGCACCCACAGAAAGTTTTACTGGCAAAAGCAAGACTGTAAACATCTAAGTCAGTATAGTTAGGCACCTAGATTTATCCCCAGCTAGACAAATGTGGATCTCTGCAGACAAGTTGCTAGTTTTCATGAGTATTTTTTTCTACAATGTAAGATTAGCTTGATAACAGATTATTTTTTATTTACATGCCTGTTCAAGATGACTCCAATCCAGATCTCTGGTAAAGCTCCATTTCCACAGAGAAGTCCAGTTTACATTTTTGTAATTAGTAGATGGCCATTTATTTAGTTACAGTCCAGGTACACTGCCACAGTGAGAAAAAAAGTTCCTTAAATAACTAATGACACTGGGAACTGAGAGCCTCCTCATCAAGGGTGGCCAGTTGTCACTCTGCTGAGTTCACAGGTAGAACACACAGGGCTCTACTTGCCTCTGTGACATGCAGCTGTGCAATTCTAAAGAACCAAAAAATTCCCCTGGAAATGTCATTTTTCAGGTTTGTTGTGCCTCTCCCAAGTAAGGGTCAACAGGCTGGATGTCGTTTCAGTGAGCTTGCTTCATTTTAGTCAATACAGTCAGGACCTCAAACGCTTTTTCTTTAAAAGAAGACATTTTAACTGAACCGTGTGTGCTCCTGAATCAGAAAGAATGCAATTACAAAGAACAAAGATAACTAGAAACAGGTTGAGTTTTAAGAACAAAATGAGAGATGTCTCAGAAATTCAGACAGCATGAAATCCAAAACCGACCACCACAAAAACTCAGCTAAAAGCATCAACTTGAAGAAAAGTACTCCAATTTCACCAATATAACGGAACCAAAAAGTACATCTGAAGGGCAAGCAAAGGCTGCAGCATGAAGCAGAAATGAGTGTCCATGACTCATTCAACCAAATCCAAGTTAAGCTGAAGTTTGCAGTGTCATTCAGCTTTGTAGAATTGTTTTAAATAAGCATCCCACTTACTCTCTAATAATAGAACAGCAACAGAACAGTAGCTTGAAAAAAAAAATATGTGGGAAGCATTCACGATCTGACCTCAGAGTCAACCACACACTAGTGTGAAATCTTTTTTAGCTAACTTTTTTAATTAACTGGTATTCATTTATTGGTTTAATTTCATTATTTAAAAAAAAAAAAAAAGGCAAATTATAGACATGTTATAAATAGTTTGTCCCTTGGAGGAATTCTCTAATCATCTCTAAAAATAAGAAGTCATATGATTCCAGTGTCCTGTACTGACCCTTTCAGTACTCAGCAAGGTTACACTTGTATATATGTTTAGGTAATGCTACACGTTGCTCAATTTTTATATCCATACAGTAATAAAAGCCTGGGCTCTTCACTTCTAGTGCATACTCACAACTCAGTAAAGCCTTCAGTCATGTGTTTGTTGTACAGCTTGGGAATTACTCCTTGGGAAGCACAGGCCCATAAGGCATCAAAACCATTTTGTGACTCCAAGCAAAGCCTGGAAATTTCCTTTACTTGCCCAAAACTAGTTGGGCAGCCAATTTATAATACTAGCCTCTTTCTGCATTCTTTCTTGATCCATCCATGCTAATCAATCCTTAAACTCATCCCCCCTAGGCTGCAGAGTGCCAGCCACAGAGGAATTCTGAGTGGAACCGCTGAAGCAGGGTTTGTGGAAGTCCCTGATGGTAACACTGCAAAGTTCCATTTGTGACTCTGGTTAACTGCTAGCAGCTCTAACTTCTATTCAGCCTGTAAACTCTTCAAGACAGGGACCTTTCCTCACATGTGTCTATGAAGCTTCTAGTGCCCAGATGGTGCCATACAAATGAATAATAATTATATTTTCATGTAGACCATTATTGTGCGCAATGTAAATTACTTTCACTGATCCAAGAGGAAATAATTTTCTCATTTCGAGATGAAAAGAGAGAGTAAAAATAATGATTACTTGTTTGATGCTATCATTATAACAATAATTACATTTGTGGGTCCAGAATCCCCAGCTGGTCTGTACTGACTTTAATGGAGTTATACCAATCCATGGCAGCTGACAAGCTCCTGGTCCTTGCTGAAGATCTCAACTGCTTCACAAGAACAGATTACTTCAACCGCACACTGCTTCCATGAAGGATGGGATATTAATTAAGCACACTTTGCAGATTGGAGAAGACAAACACCAGACCTGGCATCTGGAGAAATGGATTCCTACACGCATGGCAGGCACCTGAGCATCACTAGTGCCATGGCCCCTGCCTTGCAGGCACAGAGGAGAAGGCTTCTGCACAGATGCACACCTCAAATGATCTGAATTGCCTTCTGAAGACACTCAACTCTGTTCATGAGAAGGCCTCAGACCCCACGTTTGTGAAATTCAACCCAAGCTTAAGCACCCAAAGGGAAACAGCCATAACCAGCAGCACCAAGTGTGAAAGGGAAGAACAAAGCTGGGAGCTGCCAGGGCTTGGGTCCTCTAGAGGAAAAAGATAAAATCCACAATTATCACACCAAAGAGGACTAGTCTGGGGTACCAATAACCAAAAAACCCAAAACTGACCCTTAGCTATGTGGCCCTAAACACTTTGCTAAAGCTGTCAAGAGGTTACTGATAGGAAAGAGTAGGCAACTTGCCCTTGTCCCACAGAGCTGCCTCCCATTCAATATGAGCTCTATGGGACAGCATCAAAGGCCTACTATTACTTAAAAAGAAATGAATGACTGAGGTTCCAAGCCTAAAAATCAGACTCAAACACTTGAAACTGCTAGACTTCAAACTCCAATCATACTAACAGTTATACACACAAAAACCCATGTGCCCTCTGAGTATCTGTGCAAGGATGCTCCTTCCTCTGCCCAAATCAGACATCCCATCAGTCTAAGTCAAAAGAAAAAAATACAGGGCATTGTATTCCAATTAAAGAGTGATTGCAAAAGCCTCAGTGAAGTGCCAGATCTAATTTTAACACTATAAAGAAAAATCAGGAAGTATTTGATTAAAATTAATCCTTGAGGTTATATAATTTGACTGTTGCTACAAATTAAGATCATTTCACGCTTTCATTGTACTCCTGGCCCTTCAGCAAGCACTAATAAGATGCCGTATCACAGATCATGGACTTCCAATGCTGAAAGGAAAAAGTATTTTGAAAAATGTTTCTGAACAGAGCCAAAACATGTGGCAGGTAATGAGGGCCTTTTACACCAAAAAGTACCCATTTTGCAATAGCTGACAGGAAGTAAATGGGATTTATATGTCCCCTGTACAACAGCTGGTCTTCTCTTCCTAAAAAATTAAAACGCTTCTGTTTCAAAGGGAACATCTGCAAAATCCCATCACACATTAGGGAATAAAAAAACAACACAACAAAAAACACACCAGTGGCCTGGAAAAGGCTTCCCATCCATTTCATATAACACATTCCCACATTCCTGCAGAGGATGCTTAGCAAGGTAACTGCTGCAGGAGACCTACAGTCTAATCTAGTTCTAACACTCCCCTTAAATGATGCATACATTGTTTCTCTTGCTGCAAAGATTTGTTTGTTTCATTAATGTGTGCCTTGTTAAGTGCTAAGACTTTTTAAAAATGATTGTGCACCTTCCAGCTGCAGATGTATTGTCTTCCACTTTGCCATTACTAAATGATGAGTTGTCTCCATTCTCCTTCTCAACTGTTATTAAAGCCATACTGCAGCATGATTAACCTGATAATAAGTAAAACTGCACTTAACAGTCAAGTCAGTACTATGGACCCATTCTCTAAGAAATGTATCATTTTTGGCCACATAATATCTCAATGCTATTAGTTTTATTCACAACACAGGGTACCTTAACTAAGCTGTTTCACTGAACCTGGTGTACTAAAGTGAGACTCAGTTTCCAGAGATTGATTCATTCTGGCCTGAAGTTTAACACACAAATTATTAGCTCACATCAAGCTTCTTTGTCCTTTTCACGTCTAGAAATTTTTCTGAAAACCAGTTTTCCCTCATTTCCTGTGTTCAGATTAAATTACTGAGGCTACAGGTATATATCAACAAAATACTTAGAGAGAAATATATTTAAATAGGTACCATTCCATTGCATCTACATACATGGAACCTATACATTCACTCATTCAAGCAAAAAGGATGTATCAGTGGTGGAACAGTTCCTTTTCTCTTGAAAACTCATTTGTTTTATGGAGCTTAACAGCTTACTTTACACTTAAGTGCAGCTCTGTAGAGTGAACTCCCAGGGACTACAGTGACTTCCTGCAGTAGCCCAGGTCCTTGCCCACAGCAGAGGCTCCCTCATTCAACACACCTGCTGCCACCCCTGTGCAAAGCTGTGCTTTAATGCTGGTGCTGCACTGAAAGCTGTGCTCCATCCAGGAACTCACTTGTCCTGTACCTCCCACACACAGCTCGGCAGAGGGTAGGTCTGGGCTCTGTGTTTGTTTCTGGCAAAACAGTGATGGGAATCCACCTGCATGATCTAAACATTCCAGGGGTACATACACTTCAAAAGAAAACTCTCATTTCCAAACCTGAAAGAATCCCAAGCTTTTGTATGACACACAAGGTGAATTCTGCTAGTCTTAGTTTGGGGAAGCATTTGGAAAAGGTTGGGGGAAATAATCAATGGATGAATCTTGGAGAAAGTGGAATAAAGCCTCCTGGGTTTTCTTTCCTGTATGATTCCCACGGTGTTTTTCAGCATTAGAGTTGCTGCTACTTTGATTTTAGCTACAACAACTGATCACAGTTTTTATAACCTTTAATGTGGAGCAGAGCAGCCCCTGGATGCCTTTCCCAGCTTCAGTAACCAAGAGAGATTACAGGGTTTAGGCACACACTGTAATTACTTTTTGCTTCTTGCACCTTTAACCTGGTGGAGCTCAGTGTGCATCACCAGGGGGTGACAAGGAAGGAAAAAGCAAGAAAAAACAGACTTGAGCACATTCAGCTGATTAATCCATGGAGGACCCAGCCTGGCTCTCCACATGGCAAGGAAAAGAAAAAATACCACATTTCCCACTACAGATATGAAATTAAGGAGAGGCACTGGTGATCCTCAGGACTGTCCTCCCTAGCTTAACTTTTGCTTGGAATTAAAACTGCTCACTGACCCCAAACACACTTTCTTTTCATTCTACAGTTCTCAACATTTTGAGCTATAGATATGTTTGGTTCCTTTGACAGCTTCACGCTGAAAGAACCATACCATTTCTTTAAAAGAACACACTAAATTTCACACTGAAGAAATGCTTTGATCCCACACCAGCAGGCAAGAGCTGTATTTCACTGAACTGACAGTAACCGTGCCCTGGCATTTCTGCTTTATGGCAAACAGGCAGCAGTGAAAACCCAAGGCTAGCAGGAGGCACAAAGGAGCAGCACGTACCCAGACAGTGCCTTCAACACCCACTCCCAAGGCAGGGGCCACAGCTGGGCAGCACAAGTGCATCCCTGCGATGCACAACAGCCTGTGAGTGCAACATCACAGCAGCAGATGCTCTTCTGTCACATCCCTCTCATCCTCAGCAGCCCCAAAGCAGGGATTTGCATCCCATTTTCTTCCCTTTGGGCTCCCAACACACAACATCCACAAGCCCCTCCCACCATCGCTAGCAGGCTGCATTGAGGAAACCCGAGACTGAGCAGCATGCCTACAGTATTTTCACAAAAAGCTGTTGCACACTTTTCAAAGATAAAGACCCTTCCATAAAAATCAATCCATTCTCAGAAGGGAGATTAATTCTTGTTTTTGACACTTGAGTTATGCTGCATGAATAAAGCTTGTGCAAAGGGTGCAGCTGCCAGAATGGTTGGAAGTATCCACTGAAATCACTGCTAACAGTATAGTTGGGTATTTCCTTAGAAGTATCTATGAGCTGATTTAATTAAATATGGAACAACTGCAGGAAACTGCTTATGACTAATGAAAGCTCCAGATGTAGCTGGTCAAGGGATGTAGCACAGTAAGTGTTTTCAGTTGCAAAATCGCTCATTTCAAAATCATTTCTTCCTGCCAAGTTGGCAATTCCCATTCAATTACATACAGGTACGGTGGCAAACCTTTTATTTTATCTACCAAATGATAGTGCTTATTGCATATATCTGACAGCATTTAATAAAAATCTAAGTATCTTTTAAATACCTGGTTCAAAGGATTATGTTTTGCTTTCCTGCAGACACAAATTACCAAATCCTCACACTACTTATGTCTAACTCCATAAAGTAAAATAGGCACCCCCATTTCAGTCTTGTACACAGAACTGAGACAAATTAAAAATAAAATAAATAAAAGCACTGTAGCCTCATATGGCAACTTCCAGACACAGGTTTGAAAAGCATTTTCTTCTGCCAAGTGTCCAAAATCTGGTTTGAATAACTATTTAGTGTAAAGGCTTATAAGCGTAGTTAGCAGGGCAAGTGAAAAAAGAAAAAAAACCATGATCAAGTACTACATCACAGACAAACATTTAGCAACCTTTCAAAAATATACTCCCCTAAATGTATTAAAACTCACCACTCCATTCACAGAACAAAGACACATTGAAATTAACACTATTTTTGGTTAAAATGCAATACTGAGGAATCTTTGAAAAATCCTTGGAGGGCCCCTCAGATGCGCTTAACCCAAGGCATGTGGATAGAATGGAACCACTGTATTCACACCAGTCAGCTTCTCCAGCTGTTGCAAAACAACCTGACATACACAAACTATGGGAAACTCAGATTGAGAAGGATACCAACTCTGTTTGGGTATTACATAAATTGCATTGTAATGTGCAAGTAAAGCAACAGGAAAAAAAAAATCTTTATATAGATGATACACAGTTCCATTTCTCAGAGATTTTCCCCATGAACCAAGTCTGAAATCAAGATACCTGGTAACACAGGCAAGACTGTTACCTTTACCTACCAATTTAATACAGGTGCCAAGTTTTTAAGGCAGAAGGCTGCACAAAGCAAATTTCCCTAACACTTTTCCACCAAGCATATATTGCAGTAGATGGATACTTAAGTGTGAGGTTTTCTATTTGGACAAAGTAATTTTAAGGATAGTGGCCACTTTCCAGTGTGCAAAGCCACAAGTACCATAAAGTCATCTTGAAGAAGCCTTGCCAAATCACCTCTTGACAAAGCATCCTTTAGTATGCTGCCACTTGCTTTGAGCATTGTTGCCTTTTTGTTAATATCAAAGTCAGACATTGTGGCACAGCCCAGTGTGATCCACACCAGTCATTTAGATAACGAGAGGAAAATAGGTGCACTCAGCATGTGTTTTAAAACATGTTTTCTATTTAGAACCCCAGTGCTCCATCTTTAGGTCTTTGATCAAAACTGTATGCAAAAGGCGTGATTCATAACTGCCAGCATCAAAACACTCACTCACACTCCGTGTCTGCGTGCGGCCAGCGTGGAAACAATGAGCTCTCGACCCCAAACCTGGCACTCGTTCCAGCCCAGCGGGTGCAGACTGTGCCAGGACACTTGTAGGACAACTGCTAAGAGCACATGCCCCACCATAGCCCATAGCCCACAGAAGAGGAGCATTTCCTAGAAAGTCTGGGGAGCTGGGAGGCAGGGCTGAAGCTCCAGGTGCAGCCTGCCCTCTCCCGGCCCCCTGGCTGCCCAGGTACCAGCGTCCGCTCACCTTAATAACCCACAGTGGAGAGATCAGGAAGGAAAAAAGCTGGACTGAGAGATGAAAGCATAAAAGACTTGATGGACAGGAAAAGAGGCAGAGGGCAAGGTGCTGGAGGAAAAGTAGTGGAGTCTAAATAGCTACATTTATGAACACAGGAAATACCAAGATAAGACTATGTGTAGATACAAAAACTGAATTCAGTAAACTAGAATTTTAATTTTCACACCTAGGAAGCAGAGCAGGATCTGCACACAGTGGATGGGTACGTACTACAAGTTGTCCCAAATGTTAGTGACAGAGTACTCGTGTGCTGGGAACTCAGCTCTTTGCAGCCTTTTGAGGCCAAACCACTCACTGTAATTTAGAAGGGTAAGTCACTCTAAGCCCCAGGCTCTTGCCTTCTCTCCCAAGGATGTAAACAAAAATACAGAAACTGACAAAACTAAGCATGGACTTTGAGAGGTATCATTTACTTCATGTAAGCCTACTGCTAAAAGCACACAATGAAAACCAAAGGAAGCTTCTCTTGAGCTGGAGAATACTAGTACTGGTGCTACATATCTGAGGTTTGCAAGAACACTGTTAATTTGCTTTTTCACACGCCTAATAGAAAATTCAAAAATAGAAAATTCAAAAATAGAAAATTCAAAAATAGAAAACTCAACTGGCAATAGAGCCAGACTTGCAACCTCTTGTGGTTTCAGGCCCGAGTCATTTGAATGAAAACCGAGGAGTTTGCAAAAGAACGAGGTAAGAGACAAGATCCTCATCCTGTGTGGGCACAGTTTCATGCCCCTGAGTTGTCAGCGGTTACTAAAATGATTGCATTACATTTCACTGCCCGTCATCTCCAGGGCCTGTTAGAGCTGTGCAATAAAGAATAGCGCCTGTTCGCTTTTCCGGGTGGAAAAAGCAAAGCAGCACTAAAATAAACGCCTGGGACGGCGTGGGGCAGGCGGCTCTCCCGCGAAGTTCGGGGATGCTGGGATGCCCGCAGCAGGCAGTGCCGGCAATGGGACGAGAAATCCCTCATCCCTCTCTCGGGGAAGGGAGAGGATCCCACGGATGCATTTTCTGGCTCTGCACCGCGGCCCCCGCCAGACCGGGGCAGGACCGGGGCAGGACCGGCCCCGCACCTGCGGGAGGCGCCCACGCGGGCTGCGGGAACGCGAGCCCCGGGGCGACCGCGCCTCGCTCGCCCCAACTTCCCCGCGCCGCAGTCCCGGCAGAAGTGCCGCCAGACGCCGTGAGCCACCGCCGCTCCCGCTCCCGCTCCCCGCCTACCATCGCCTTGCCGTGCGGGGCGGCGGGTCCGCGGCGCTGCGGCTGCCCCCGCTGCTCTCCGCCGCGGTCTCGCTTCTCGCGGCCGCCGCGCTGCTCCTCGCCGGCGTCGAGGGAGGTGAAATTCCAGACGAGGAGGGTCTGCAGGAGCAGCACGGTGAGCGCCGCCACCAGCGCCGAGCGGGAGCGCCGCGCCAGCCGCCGGGCGCACGGAGCCGCCACCATCTTCGCTGCTGCTGCCGCCGCCGCGCTCCCGAGAGCCGCCGCATCCGCCGCGGCACCGAGTTTTCAGCCGGGCAGAGCCAGACGTCAGCAGGAGGAGGGCGGAGGTGGGGAAGGAGGGAGGGGGGAAGGAGGAGGAGGTGTTCACGGCGCGTGGGGATGGGGGAAGCCGGCGGGGAGCCCTGGCGGCGCGGCAGCCCGCGGCCGGGCCAGCCCGCGGCCAGGGGTGGGGTTGGCGGAGGAAGAGGAATGAGGAGGAGGACGAGGGTGGGCTGGAGGCGGAGGAGGAGCGGTGGCGGGGCCCCGGCGGGCGAGCCCCGGCGCTGCGTGAGGGGAAGGGGCCGGGGNCACCTGCGGGCGGCAGCCCCCGTCAGCGGTCACCGGCAAAAAGGGCCCAGATTGCCCAAGGCTGAGATGATGGGGTTTGGGGTTTTTTCCTGAAGCGAAAGGGTCCCTGGCAGCATTTAGCCTCAGCGGACTGAGAGCGAGAGCAAGGTACAGCATCTCCACAGCCTGGTGAGGTTTGCAGGGACCGGGCACAAGGCGACTGTAACTAAATGCCCAGTGTCTCAAAAAGTGAACAAAACGGATGAGTTCAGTGGGCTTTTTCTCCCATACTGATATTGGCTTTCTAATCTAAAAGATCTCATTATCTGATGATAGGACAGAAGTAGGGAGGGTTTTTTTAATCTGCCTGCACAGTGCCTCTTTTTCTAAGCCTAATTCCGCTTTACAAGCCAAATCCAAAGGTAAAAAATACTATCCCCTGGTAAGAACAGTTGCTTTTTAAAATGACAGCCAGGTACGATTTGCACAGACCAGCGGGATTTTGTTTCTATTGGAAGTGCTTTAGTTTCTTACCTGAAGAAAATGAAACAGGTAGTAAGATTCAAAAGCATCCTTCACTAAGGGAATTTTCCTAATGATCCAGTGAGGCTACAAATAAAATTTTGCAGGCAGTATCCTTCGTTGCAACATTTCACGAGCAGATGCAGGATGTGTCATTTTCAAAGAGTGTCACACTGAGTATCACTGACTGCAAGGTGTCTCTAAAACAGAGGTCAAAATACATCATTAGTAACTTCCAGGAAAGTCAGCCCAGAACGACTCCTCTCTGTGTGACAGCAGAGCATTGTCTGGCTGACCTTCCATTCATGCAGTGGAACCGTGTCCCATTTTTGCCAGCTGGGGTGATGGCAGAGAGCCCATGATAACAAACTTTGACAATGTAGGGCTTCCACACCAGTTACGCATGCATCGGATTTGCTGGTCCCACAGTACAGTGAAGTGAGCTGTTAGAACAAAGAAATGAAAAAGACTCAAAGTGTTCCTGAGTATTCTGAGAGATTCTGCACAGCTTGGGAAGATGATGGAGTTTTATTACAAACTATCAAATAATTGGGCATTATAAACACAGTTGTGCACATTTGCTGACAAATACAAGATAAAAGCATCTTCCATTTGGGACTGAATGCTTTTCTCTTCAAAAGGAAGTTGTGGTCCTAGTAAGTGGTTGCTCCATGCAGCCTTCCCTTGGACTTGAGGATGGCAGGAGGTGCCAGAAAAGAAACAGATTCTGAACAGGCCAAATGACCAAGAGCTCTCAAGAGCCTCAGGACCTGATTCTCCTCATTGGGAAATGGGAGACTCGTTCCCATGGATGCCCTAAAATGGCTAAAAGCTGGAACAGCAACATCCAAGGCAGGCAATACTTCAGCACAGGGCAACACTGCTTTCTGTAAAAGAAGCATGGCAGTAATTGTGATGAACTTGTGATCCATGGTTCTTAAAATTTTTATGACCTATTGGAAAATTTCCTCCAGATTTTATGGGGTAATTTTTATGCTGGAGAATGTCTCTGCTCTGGGTGTTCCTAATCTCTGTATATAATTACTGTGACTGATAGGGCAGTGAGGAACAGCAGCGCACGCTCGGTCTCACACATGTCCTGCTGAAAGCCCTTCTGGAGAGAAGATTTGTGTCCAAACCACAATAATTTATAGGCCACAAAGATCTGATAGTTCAGTGTAAAGTCAGCCCTGTGTATGGGTAGGAGCCCCAGCATGAGACACTTCTGCACTGACAGAAACAGCAGAGCAGAGAGAGGAGCAGACTTCTCCTTCAACGTTCTCCTTTCCCCCTATTTAGAGACAGGAAAAATCTGGAATGGCTATGGTATTGCATTCATTTTTAAATTAATATTATCATTTAAAGTATGTATATATGGTATGTATGATGTAGGTAGAACTACAGTAGGTATGGCATTCATTTTTAAAACCATGGTGTAGCCAATAACCACTAACTGTTCAAAACATCCTTCTTCTGTGCTAAAGAAAACAGCCAAATAGAAGGAAGAGAATTTAACTAATTACATTTTTTTTCTTGTGCTTATTCAAAGTAAAAAGTGAAAAGGGCAAAGCTGAGCATCTTGAGAATATGAAGATGAAAAAAATAAAAATCACAGCAACTGAAGAAATTAACTATACCAATCCAAAGAACAAACTAAAATCAGAAATTGCATAAAACTGTTAAATGAATTTTCTTATTACAACATTTATGAATAATGGCAGGTTGATTGAGCTGTGTTGCATCAGAAAATATCTAATCAGCTTACACAGAAGACACTTGAGAGAGTTACCACTCTGAAAATTCCTTATGTTGTCCATATCAGGTGAGAATTAGTATCTAGCACAAAGTATATAAGAGAAAAAACCAGATTTTATTCTTGTATAAGTATTATGTTGGTTGCATGTAACTGTCAAAGAGACTGTTTTAAGCAAGGGTAACAACTGTGACTTGGCTAATTTGCTCTAAAATCCCAAGACATAATTGATTTAAATATTTTTTTGCCACTGCACAGGTATGTAAATTCAGTGTGGATGTGTTTGAGAGATGGAGGGTATCAATCTTGCCTACTTTAAATGATGTAAAAAAAGAACCATTCTCAGTTCCATTTTAGTCTGATCTACTTCGCTAGATTTACCTATTCTGTTATAAAAAAAATTGTTTCCTCCTCCTGACAGTGTAAATACAGTCTAAAATCGCAGCAAGCAACCAGACTTTGTACAAAGAAATAAGTGAAGTTGAGAGCAGTGTTAATAAGCAATATCCTTTGCTCTGCTTTGCAGAGCTTATGGTCCATCTGGTGAACAAACACTGCAGGCTTATCTGAACTCCAACTCACAGCCTGACTCATAGGCGGTTTAGAAGCACATTCTGTAATCAGTGGAAGACTAAGTTATTTCAGAGTGAAGATTTGCATTTTTCTTAAAAACAGTCATGTCCTTATCACATCAAAATTTAGATTTTGGATATGTGTTATGAGATGAAGGGGAAAAAGGTGAACAAACTGATTTGTCTAAGAATGGGTATCTCTAATATATGCAGTCTTAAAATCTGTGAAGAATACAGGACAAATAGCAAATTTATGTATATTCCTATAATATAAAAAAAATCCCAGTACCTAAGGAATGGGCTTTAGGAATGGAAAAGGTTGGAAACAGGCCATGAGCAGTTTTCAATGAGCAATCTGCAGCAGCAGTAGCAATGTCTTTCAAAGTTTGGGCTTCTTCCCTGAAGTAACAAAGTCTTTCTTTTCTTTTCCATCCATCACTACACATGACTCTTAATCCTTTAGTGCATATGGAGGCTCCTTTTCCCTGGAAGTCTAGCAGTCTTACTGGTCTAAGCATCAAATCTAAAAGAGCAAAAAGGGATGGGGAATTATTCCTTGAGAATTTCACCATCTCAGACTACAGGTCACTGTTTGCTCTGCAACAAATTCCCAAAACATTGCTTTTTGTTTTTAAACACTGCTGCATTGCTAGACTTAAAAGGTCAAGGAAGTGTATTTTGATTTCTTTGGAACCACAGAACCACCATTAACTTCATGTTCTGCAATTCAGTCATTTTTTTGGTTTACACGTGTGTTCTTCACCACTCAGGTATACTGTACCATGGATATGCACTCTTCCATATTTTCTGTTCATAAACAAAACCAAGATTCTTTGCTAGGTACTCATTTTACATCAGGCTACTCTCCGCGTGGGTTATAAAATTCAGGTTCTCTTTTATGTGCATGGGCAGAAAGTCAATGGAGATGTGACCACTGCATGCAAGAAATGCCTTCCATTCTGGTGGTTTTGTAAAACGAGATTCCAGCAAACCTTTTTTAATCCACTCTGGTTTCATTTTGCTACATCACAAATGCAAACTCTGGTGTCAGTGAATATGCAAAAGCCAAATTGTTGACACCAACATTTCATTCTGGTAACACTGTCTATAAATTATCAACTGAACATACTGTGTCAGGATTCAAAGACAATAAAAGTAGGCTCTATGTTCAGTTTGTATGAAATACGTAATATGGATGTGGAATATATATTACACCTTCCTTCTGAAAGATAAATTTAGTTCAGGACCTTGGCATATGCTTCTTCAGGAAGTGAAGGAAAATGGAAGAATTATTCCCTTCACCATCACATTAAAGCATCCCTTTTTCTTTATAATCTCTTAGCATGTAAAACCTTTTACTATCAATGAGGGGAAATGGCTGTATATGTACTTTATATACAGCCCTCCGTGTTGTGACAGCTTTTTCCTTCAGCCAGTGGTCGAGGATAATCACGGAAGGATTACCCATCTGTTCTTGCCATGTGGCACTCTGTCTTCAGGAAGGAGATACTGCAGTTCACAGCTTCCTGCAGTTCTTTTTTTCTGATGTTCTCTCATTAACTAAAAATTGTTTTATTATCCATCTGAGTTGCTAAGTTGGAACGTCTGGAAGACTCATGAAGGTGACCTACTTTGGATTATCTAAGTTAGAACTAACCTGTTCTATTTGCAACTCTTTTTTCTATTTATTTCTAAATTTTCTATTTCTTGCAACTGCCTGTTGCAAATAGCACTTGGTTTAGATGCAGAAGGTTTCTTTGGCTTGGGCTTTCATTCTAGGTTTTGGGGGTTTTTTTTCTGTCTGTCCACTTGAAGACAAGTGGTACACAAAAAAGAGTAATCAAAGGAGAAAAGATGGAAAAAAAAGTCTTTTTCACTAAGAGTGACTTTGTAGGTTGTGTTTACATGACTAGCCTGTTTTTCAGAACACCAAACAGTTTTTAGACTACATTTACTATGATGACATACCAGTGCAAAGTATATGTAGAGATTTAGCCCAGTAGTCACCTGAAGCATGTTCTATGTGACTGAACTTCTACTGAGATATCACTATCACTTGCTGCAGGAACAATAGCTAGAAAGCAAACATGGTTTTAAAGAAGATTTCAATAGTCTTTCATTTTTCCTAACACTGGAAAATACATTATTTTAAAGACAAAGTTTTATTCTTAAGCTTCTGATATGATACAAATTCATCTGCATGAAAGTTTGCTCTGAAAACATATCTGATGAAGCAGTGTAATGTGGGATATTACAGAGCAAAGACAATTATACAAATTTAAGCAAAAAAACTTGATAACTATCATTGATCTTTCTGTATTTAGAAAGTCATTAGCAAAAGCGGGTGCAAAAACCTGTTTGGCTGTAATTTGGATGCTACAAGAAAAGAAAGTTTTCAGACAAGGTATTTGATGTACCTTAAAAGAAATATAGTTTTTGGAAGAGTAAGGCATTAGTCCATGTATGGCAAAGATAACTGTGTCATGCATTGCATGATCTCTCATTTCAGTAGTTTCTGAATTCATAGAAGTGGTAACACATTGTAAACACCCCCTTCCTGAGTTAGGGAGGATTTTGGTAAAGCTGACTCTTCCTTTACAGTCTTTGAGAATTCATCCCATTCTTTACAGCACTGACTTTATCTGTGCCTCATTCTTCCATGAAAATGGAAAATCCTCCATAAACGTGTGAGATTCCATGTGTCTCTAGCAACATGCTCCTCTAAGGAGCAAGTTCTTATCTTGGCAAGACAAAAAGGAAGGTTCTCGAAGCCATATGCAGACTGAGGGGCCAGAGGAGAGACAATTCTTGTGAGGTAGGTATCCAGCAGCAGTTTTGCAAGAGCAGAAAGAACAGTATCTTGATGTGCTCTTCTACATTTGTTCACAGAATCACAGAATCTTCTGAGCTGGAAAGGACCCACAAGGATCATCAAGTCCAACTCCTAAGTGAATAGCCCATACAGAAATCCAACCCTCAACCTTGGCACTATTGGCACCATGCTCCAACCAACTGAGCTAATCCCAGTGTTGATCTGTATGCTTTGGGCTTTGTAATGATTTCTGCTTTGATGAACTTGAGCACTGAGAGGAAAAAGAGCTGGTAAACCTATCTGTCCACATCAGCAACCTCTCACAAAACACACCAGCTCCCTGCAATTTGCAGAGCTGTGTCACTGCCCGTGCCTGAGCAGAGGCTACTACGCAGTGCTCACTTGCACACTCTTGTAACCAGTGGTTTGTCTGCTGCTGTGTTGGACTGCAGCTGCACCAGTCAGGTGTGCATGGAGATGGCCAAGTTGCACCACAGTACAGCACATACTCTTGTAAGCACTTTCAAGGAAAAGGTATGGTTTGGTGCCCACCATCACAGCTCCATCAGTTTTGAAAACTGAAACTCATCTCACATAGAACTGTGCATGTGCCAGCTTTTCAGTGAGGGCTGCTGGAGGTAGAGGCTTGTTTGCTCTATAGTCTCACTAAGGGAGATATTAAATTCTGCTGCGTTTACTTCATTCAGAACTGCCTTATAAGATGGAGATACTTGCATATTTGCAGTTTTACCTTTTGAATAGTACAGTTCTTGCCATGACAACTCTGTGCTGAAATTACTGGTTCCTTCCACCTATTTCATTATTGTTGTGGGTATGATGCACATCTGACAACTCATTTGGCTGGAGAACATTCTGTTCCAAAAGGCCAGGAGGTGTTTGCCAGTGTTGTGGTGGTGAGGTGAGGTGCAGGAGACACCTGCCTGTGTAGTTCACGTGCTACATTGCAGAACTGATCAATACCTAAATGCCTGTATGCACAAAACCCAGGATATACATGTATATGCCTTTGGAACAGACAAGTAGATGCCATGCATTAAAGTGTAAGCTCACAGAATACAGAATAGGGATTGGAATTTAAATTGCAATACTTTGCCCCAGGACTGATGCTAAAAGGAGTTATGTTTCTTGTATAGGCAGAGAAAATTAAGAAAATAAACTGAATATTTTTCAGTGAAAGGGAAAATAGGTAGACCCTAAGAGATTACACCATGCTCTTAAAACAATTCAAATATTCTCCAAATTACAGTATAAGATAAATTCTTCAGGAAGTCCATATAATAAATTTGTATATACTCTGCAAGCCATCTTTCAAATAAAACAAAAAGATATGATGAATTTTAATCTAGCTTCTGAATCCTGTAGTAAATTTTGACAATGTGTGTATGATCCATTTCAACACAATTCTCAGCAAAGTGACTCATGTGACTTTTTTGCCTTGGGATGACTTCTAGTATTGCAATTTGATGTAATAGTGGTACACACCTTTCTTGATTAGTGAAAGTTTTGCATTACATCTTTCTTTCGCTGAAAAGTATTATAGTAAAATATTTTATATCTCTCATGATGTAAATAAGCACCCGAAATTCCTGTAAATTCAAACAATTAGGTCTCAACCCAAGAAAGCACTTCATTACATATATGGTCCCATTGAATTTGGGGACACATGCAAGGGCTTTAATCAAAATATGTTCTTAGGAGCTTTGCTGAGTTGAAGCCTAACAAAATGATGCTATGCAGATCAGCTGCTATTCATTATATAGATTTAAGTGAATATGGTAATTGCTTTTTAGCCAAAAGAGATCTAGATTCCTTCTCAATAAGTTATATACAGGTAGACCTTACATTGCTATTACCTCCTCAGCCCTGATCCTCCAGATTTACACAGCTGTTGATGAAACTATAGCTGAACCTATACAATACTGGAACTTCTCAAATGGCCACATTCTTGCCTGGAAACTGAACCAACAAATTTGGTAGCTCATTCTGCTAGATGAACTCTGCTGAAACAGATTCTTACCTCAGACTTATATTTACCTGAGTGCAGATGAAAAATGCAAAGAGGATCTGTATAATTTATTCCTAAGCCCCATGTAGTGAAGAAAAAGGCATATTATGCATTTCATGCATTATCTCTCCTTTGTGCTGTATATAAGTGGAAGAGCTTTTCAGTGAAAAAACTATCTGGCCAAATTCTCAGAGCCTCATGCTCTGCAAAAATCTGTCTTAAGTTAATCTATGTTGGGAGTAATATTCATGTTGACTGCACTCATATGAAAAATGTATTTAAAAAGGTCTAGCAGATACAATCTGCTATTTCTTGCCCGACTTTGTTCCCTGCTGTTGTTGGTCTCTCACGGGATTTCTTGCAGAGTGCTTAAGTGATCTATACTGAGGTTTCAAAAGCAAAGATAATAGGAGTTCTATTCATGGGTTAAACACTTAGCTGCTTTAATATAAGATGTGTAGGAGCAGCCCCTAATGACATTCAAATCTTGTTATTGCTGTGCTTCAGTACAGCATATACTTGGTTTTGTGGCTGCAAGAAGCAATTGCTAGAGATGACTGTAAATCCTGAACAGCAAATAAATCCCAGCACGTGGAAATGAAGCCTGATTCTTCTCTTACAGCAGCACATCTTCGGACTTCACTGTGCTGGCTCCTGACTTACAGCAAAGTGACCCTGAGCAGCCAGTGGCTTGTTCCATACCTACCCCGGGGTCTGGCTGCAGGGGCACCAGCTCTTCTCATTGGTCTAACATTTCCAGCCCTTCCTTTGCAAGACACTGCTGCCTGTTCTGAGTGTCTTGGCTTTTGGACATTCCCCTAAAAACAGACTTGTGGCAAGCTCTGAGCCTTCAGTATTTTTGAATCGCATGTCCAACTTCTTTTTCTTATGTCCTTTATGCTTGCTAGTACTTGTCACCATTCCCTGGTGGAGATAATTCTACTGAAAACATTCACAGGAACACTCCTACAGTTCCTCAAGCAAATTTGTCTGACATAGTTCAGACTGTCCATTTATAAACTTTAAACTTGCCCATCTGGCTCTGTCAGAAGCCTATTAGGCAGCACTCTCACAAACTGCTCTCCTCCAGAGCAGTAAAGACTATTTGAGAATGCTGATCTTGTCCTCTGACACAGCTGGACTGAAAGGAAGTGCAAATGAGTGAAAAGAGCAACCCCTCCCTGGGTTTTATGTTATTGTGCAAAAGGGCTAAAAAACCACTTCGTCTTACTATGGAGAAATGAAAACTAGCACCCCGAACAAGGAGAAACTCTTCTGGCTCTGCTGTTCTGTCTCACATTGACATTTGCTTAATCTTCAGGACTGATCTGCAAAATATTACTTTTGACCAAGCACAAGTATCACAGGAACAATTGAAAATCTTGTGGAGGAGAAAGTGCTGTACTCTTTACAACCCCTTGCTAAAAGCCAATGGGTAAACCATCCAAACAAATCCTTAACCCAGCATGGGGTAGCACTGGAAATGGGAAATGCCTGATAGGTGTCACAGATAGGTGACACAGCCTATCTGTGCTGTGTGATAAGGGGAAAAAAAGATAAATGAAAATATGTATTATATATCTTAGGGCAATATTAGTAGATATGCTCATGGCCTTTAAATATACATAAGACTGTTGCAAAGAAAAAAGCAATTAATTGTTCTGATTTCATTTACAAGAAAATTTTTAGACATTATTAAAACTTTCTAGGCACTGTTAAGGTCATTTAGGGAAGTTATGAGGTCTCCAGAAACAGTTTAGATGAAAAGGCAGTTGGAATGGCTTAAGTGTTTCTGATTTTTCCTGAGGTCAAAATGAGTTTTTGGGTGAGGTCAAAATGAGTTTGACCTCCCAATATGCTGCACTACTACAGAACATGCTAGCAGGTGAACCAAAGGTGCAGGAGCCTGCCAATTCCACATGGAAACACAGATGAATTTGATGTTTTCTATCTCTAAATGAGGATGCTAGAAAAATAAATACAGTATTAATATATATTATTTTTATGAAAGAATCTAGAGAAACAGTTCCAATAAGAAGATCTAATCATGGCTTAAGAGAAGTTTGCAAAGAGCAGAAACAGGAGACCTGAACTCAGTGTTGGTGAAAGGCTGGCAGCACCCACAAGTGAGTGCTGCATTTCCCACCCCAGCGGGCAGTGGCAGCACGAGGTCGGGCAGTGCCTGAGCTCCAGTCGAGGTCTGTGTGGGCAGCTCCTCTGAGTCCTTCATTTTCACTGACTGAGCTCATCCCTTTGGCTGGCTGCAGGTAGTCTGCATGTGGATCCCTGGCTGTCTCTTGCATGTTGCATGCACTGCAACTACAGGGCTGAGATTCCTCCTCTCCTTCAGAATTCATGGTGAGCACAACCATTACAGCAAACAGCTAAATAAGGCTTTTGGCTGCCAAATTTCAGTTTCATTGCTGTCAGAACATCACTTATCACAGCTGGGCTATAATTTTCAGGCTTGTAAAACTTCAATTGTCATGTTTGGATTTTCTTTAACACTTATTATAAATGCTGAATTTGATTTGTGTAGAATGGAATGACTCTCAGTGGCTCAGGGATTTGGCAAAGACCTTCATATATTTCATCAAAATTCTGTTTGGCCTAGAGAGGCGTTACAATTTTAGATAAAAAAGTGCTTTTTTAATACAGAAGTAAATTGCAATAGAATGTTCCAAAATAATTCTGTATTAAAGATGAACTAAAACAAAAGCAACATGATCTTTGCCTCTCCACAATGGGAATTAGTTCAGATTGATAAAATGGAATTGGAAGAGTCTGATTTGACACATTTTGCAAAATACATGGTGGGTGAGTGCAGGGGAAGGAAGCAATGCCATCACCTTGAGCAGGAGGCTAGAAGTGAGCATGTACAGTTCCTTGCAGTAATCCTTGGAGCTCTCTAGGAGCCCTAGGTAGTGTTAGGGAGCAGCAACATTTGTGTAAATCATAATTAGTAACAAAGCAAATTACAGTGAGAGCTCTTTGGTAAACAGAAAGGGGAAGCCTGCTGAAATCTGCTTCCTTTTAGTAGGGCAATTCAGATTTTTTAAAGACATCTGATTTGAAAAAATCTAGGAATAATTTTAAAATGCCATATTTCTATAACAAAAGATAAAATTTTCCCCTTTTTGGAGGAAAACTATATAACTATATATATTTGGTTAAAGCCTTCAACAAAGCAAATACATATGTATAAGGTCTTATTTTTACACTTAATTTTGGTCTTTTGGTAAATGCAAATGATGGAAGAAGTTGGCATGAATAAATTGGCACTAGTTTAGAAGTCACCTCATTGCAAAGCGAGAGATATTTGGGACTGTTCATCTCCTTGCTACAGGGAAGGCTTCTGGTGTTCAGCCAGTCAGTCACATGATGTGTATCAGGAATGTTTTCAACTCTAGGCTGAGGAACTACAAGCTCTTGAAGGAGCCAAGAAACAAATGTAATACTTGAGCAAGTTTACTGTAAAATGAAGGGCTATTTTATCTCAATCAAATAAACCAACAAGTGAACTGCAAATCTGATACTGAAATAAATCCAATTTACTCCTGTGTAATTGCTTATTTGATTCTCAACTATGACATGAAGTTAGAAAACAAATTGATATTCTGTCACTTCTGTTTCAGTAAACTTAACTCAAACAAGTTGCCCTTTAGGTGCATCTTGGATGGAACAGTACTTTATCTTCATCCCAAGGAAATCAGTGTATTAAATTTGTTTGAAAAATTATTATCCAAACCAGGACTCCTTTTCAGACAGTGTTTGAACTGCATACTAAAAAGGCCAAATTTCCCCTGAGAGCCAGCACAGAGAAGACAAGTACTGTAGTATATCCTCCCTCTGAAAGAAAATATACCAGCAACGAAGATACAACAAAAGCTCAGACAAACTGAGCAGGCACAGCAGCTGCAGAAATCTTGTGTGCATGGGCATCTTCCTCTTTCCTCATGGCCAAAATACAATCCTCATGTGCCTCAGCATTTAAAGAATAAGCTACATAGACCCTATGCTGTCTCAGCCATGATCAGAATATTAAATCCAGCACCACATCCACAGTGGGTGAAGTTAATAAACTGAAAGGCATCAAAACCAAAGAGTAATGAAAGGGCAGGGGACAGGAGGAACATCCTTTCTGCTAAGAAGTTCTAGGGCTTGAAAATGTTTGTTAAAATAAAAGAGAATCAAGATTCACACCAAAAAACCAAGGCTAGGTTGTTTAGCACAGCAAAGGTCAGCAAAACAGGCTGGCTGCCTCTGCAGCTGGGCACCGTACGGAAAGGCTGGGATCCAACCTGCCAATAGAAACATCTCACCCTGGACTCGGGGAATAATCTTCATCATCTCTAGTTTAAAGGTCAAATCAAGGCAGGTTTAGGGAAAAAAATTCCCCTTAAAAGGTCTAAGGCATAACTAATTCACGTCTGTGCAAGATGAGAGATTACAAAATGGTCCCTGTGATTTTTTAAAATATTTTTTAAAATTATTAATGTAGGAAAAAGGTTGTTCTGGACAAATCACCATTTTTAGTGATATGTTCTACTTTAATTAAAAAGAATTTCAGAGTAGTTTATATGCTTAAAGCTACTCTATTAAAATTAGTGTTAAAGAAACATTAATTAAATTATGAGGTAGGACAAGTTAAGATATGGCACTAAGTACCAATAGGGATGGGTTAGAAGTTTCTAGGAACTGGAAATATAAACTGAGAATTTCCAGAGCAATCCAATTCCACTCATCCAAAAATTCCATTAATGTATATTTATACTCTGTATACATAGCCATAACTACTGCTAAAATATTTAGATTTGAGGTAATATGTACTAGTTCCTCTGCTGTGATACACTTGGCCCTTAGGTAATAAATAACATTAGTTTTCTAGGTTTGTCAAGGAATGTCTCTAAGAGGCTCTGTGGATAACATCCAGACAACCCTTCCTTATATCTTCCTCAAATAAAAAGGTTGCCATACACTTCATGCCATACTCTTTGCTGACAGAATAATTTCATCCAGATTTCACTGTGATTCTGCATTTTCTGGTTTACATCCTGTATTCTTCTGGCACATATTTGCCTCTAAATAAATTCAGGGTATTACATGTAGAGGGATCTTGTTTTGCAGGATCTTTGTCAAAATCTAAAGTATTAGTGCTCGTAAAAATAAGGTCTCTAAAACTGGGTGAACTCAGATTTTTCAACAAATTCCAAACCCTCAACACTTTCTCTAACTGGGAGTTTTCTACAGACAAATCTTCTTCTCAATTTGTTCTTCACAGTAACTTAAAAAATGGATGTTTCACTGCCAGAATTTGTGGTTTACTATTGATTACTTACATTGTGGTTGTCCTATGGAAAATATCCCATGGGAGAGTCATGAGGCTCACAAAGAAGTTTCAAGACCTCTCTATGAGCACCTTCAAAGCAGAAGCAAAAATCCATTTACATTTGCACATGTAGCCATTTTAATTAGAATCATGGATTTATCTGTATAAATAAGCACAGGGCAGAATTACTTTCAAAATAAATCAGTGACTTGAAGAACTCTTTTCCCCTGCTTCATCCCACTGTGGACATGTAGGTGTTGATTACTTTAATAATAACAAAAATTGAAGAAGGAACAGACCCCTGAGAAGATTTAAGGGATTTGTAATGTGCAATGTAGATCTGTGAGAGTGAAAGAGGGGCCTGGACGAGCTCTTCAGGCTGGGAGAAGTTGATATTGCTGTGTCACAGTCACAGTGTTTGTGCTGGCCTGGGAGCCCTCCCCAGGACACACCCACACCCAGCAGAGGTCCTTGGGTGTAAATCAGCTCGTGTCCAGCCCAGACAATCCTGTTTCTGTCACCAGGATTTTACATGCAATAAGGACCTTCCTTGGGAGCTGATGGACATGCCTGGGACATAAAGAAAAGAGGTGGCATGGAGAAATGTGCTGGAGGGAGAAACTGAGGGAGCTGGGATTTAAAGATTCAGAGGCTGGGGTGAATTTGGTGAAAGGACCACAACTTTTGGGCATTTAACCAGAATTAGTCTGCTTAGAATTCAACTGAAAAACCTAATGTTAGCATAACACCAGAACAGAACAACCTCTTCAGTCCCAGTATGTAGTTATGTTTTCCTGCTTTTTCAAAACTGTGGAATAAATACCTGTCCTAATTTACATGTAATGCAGTGTATTAAATTTTTAATGTTTCTCCTGGGCTCAGTACAGCTCTTTCATCCCCACTATCATTATGTTAATGATGTAGTGAAATAACATTGATTTTAAAACTCTAATTTTCTGCCTTGTTAAAAAAAAAAACCAAACAGATGAAAAGCCTACAATCTGATTTTTGCCCCAAAAGCAGAATATTGCTGGCCTGCCCTACAGCACCTGGACTAGGAACAAAGGTGAAGTCACAAACCTGAGTATCAGGAACTCCCTTGAAATGGGAGTGGAGAGGCAACACGCAACCCACAAACAACAAAACATCTGAAGGAAGAAATGCAATAAAAATTGGGTAAAATTATCCCTTGAGTAATGCTGGATGAAATCCAGACTAAAATCACTGAACAGTGAAGCTATTCCAATTTATGCCACAGTAACATCAAAATACTTCCTTCTCCTCTATAAACATCCTTTAATTCTTTCTGGAAAATGGAAGAGTACCACATGTGACAAATGTTCCTAAGCAGCATGCTGAGCACCAAATGTGAACTATAATTCATAATTCATGCTCAATTAATCATAATGTATAAGGAATGGCTCTGTTAATGCTTCTGCTAACTACCTAACCTATTTTGAGAGATGCAGGCAGAATTTCAGCTCTTGTGACTTGCTGTTGTGAGTGACAGACTATGGATACCCCAGCAGCTGTCAAAGTCACCAGCCTTCCCTCAGTGAAGAGAAAAGCAATTCTCAGTATTGCAGGAAGCTAAGAAAAGCTCTGAAAAGCAGAAATGAAAGTATATGAGGGTGGTGAATGTTATCTTTTCTCATGTAAATCCCGCTGAAAAGCAGCCTGTGTAATCCAAGCCTTGTATCAAACTAAGATTTGGAACAACCTTCATTTAGCAAAACGAGCAATTTCCAGGTGATAAAACAGAAAGAGGAGAGGTCTGGTGTCTCCAGATATTGTTCTGGAGTTATTTTTACATGGCAGCCAGGGAGCAAATCCTGATTTAGGGGAAGAAGCTTTACCTTCACACGCTACTATTTTTGTTAATCAGAAGGAGGAGTTAAAAATGGACTGGCTCTTTGCTCTGCTCAATTCACATTCTGACAGAGAAAACTGATTGGAATCATTAAAGCCACACTCACAGCTGATGGACCTGGAATCAGCCTCTCTGCCCCAGGATATATTTGGGGATATTAGAAAGCTGGACTTCATGGCCCACCATTTCTGGGTGGGCAAGAGTGGCAACTTGATGAATCCTTGAAATCCTCTGGCCTATTTAGTGTCAGACATCCCAACAGGTACCCCAGCAATATTTTAGAATGCCCACAGCATATTAAGGTAACTGCTTATGTTAGAAAACATATATAAAACTACCATGATGAAAGAGGTGAATTACATAAGGAACTCTCTACTGTGTTCTACCAATGAAATATGGCTGTTTCACCCTGCCACCTAAAACTTAGGGGCAATATGGAACATATTTTTTGAGCTTCTTGAAATATCATTCCGAGTCTCCTACAGCCCTCAGTATTTCAGGGCTTTCCAGCCAGAAGCTCAGCTAATTGTATTCCAACCTGTCATCACTAGACTTTGGAGTGATTTCTTTTTCCTCCCTCTCCCCTTTTTACTGCTATTTTCCATCTCAAACCAGTAAAACCTGCCATGGAAAGCTGAGCTCAGCATTAGAGCACCGCTCTTGGAAAATCTCTCAGAAAATTATTAAAACACGTAGCATTCTTCTCTCTGGAATACCAATTCCCGGCTGTTGTGAACATCAGGAGGCTACGAACGGACAGAACCCCTCGGGCAGAGCGCAGGGCGGGGCCGTGCTGGTGTTGGGGCAGCGCTCCCGCCTGGGTCCAACCCCGCCCAGCAAGGATGGGCAAAGGGGCAGCCCGGGTCACAACACGCGCGGGTGCGCCGGGCTGGAGGAGCGGCCGGTGCCATCTGAGCCCTCCTGTGCTCGCCTGAACTCACCTGAGACCCCTGAGCCCACCTGTGCTCGCCTGAACTCACCTGAGACCCCTGAGCCCACCTGTGCTCGCCTGAACTCACCTGAGCCCCCTGAGCCCACCTGCGCTCGCCTGAACTCACTTGAGCCCCCTGAGCCCACCTGAGCCCACCTGTGCTCGCCTGAACTCACCTGAGCGCCCGTGGGAACGGCCGCGCCTCTGCGCCCTGGCCGCCAGGTGGCGCCGCAGCACCGGCTCAGGGGGCGCGCGGAGACCGCGCGGGATCCGGATCGGGATCGCGATTAGGATCGGGATCCGGGATTGGGGATCGGGATCGGAGATCGGGGATCGGGGATCGGGGATTTGGGATCGGGAACTGGGGATCGGGAATTGGGGATCGGGGGCTGGGGATCGGGATCGGGGATCGGGATCGGGGATTTGGGATCTGGGATCTGGATGGGGACTGGGATTGGGATCGGGGATCGGGATCGGGGATCGGAATAGGGCATCGGAATAGGGCATCGGAATCAGGGATCGGATCGGGGATCGGAATAGGGCATCGGAATAGGGCATCGGAATCAGGGATCGGGACCGGGATAGGGGATCGGGGATCGGGATCTCTACCGGGACCAAGGAGCCACCCAGAGCCAGCATCTCGCCCGCCCGTCACGGAGCGCACCCTGAGCCTGCGCTGCAGCTTTTGGCGGCAATCATTTCTCGTGCTGCCGAGATTGCGGTGCGTGCCGCGGCCGCAGTGCGAGCGCTGCCCAGGGAAATGGGATCCGTGCGGCCGCGACAGCACGGGCAGAGCGGCAGCACCAGGGTCAGACACCGCCTCGTCTACAGACCTCGCGAAATTCCTCCTCTGGGCGACAGTGAAAGTACTCGCAACAGCCTGATCCTCAGCAACACCCACGCATGAATGAGTTTACTCAAATTCACAGTCCCACAGAATCCAATTAAACAACACAAGAGCATAGTTACTCATGTATTCATGGATACGGATAGCTGCGTCCAACGTTTACTTTGGTCTGGTGCCAGGTACAGTAACCATCCCTTATCTGAATTTCATTTCTCAGCTCTACAATTAAAAGTTACATTCAAGCATCCTCCTCCCAGTGGGCCCTCAAGGATGAAACTTTTATAGGTCTTCAAATACATTATGTATCCACTGCTTGGGTTTCTTGTCCAGGAAATCTCCAATGGATTCTATAGGGAAAGCACAAAACAATGTTTTATGTATTCAGGATTTTGTGCCGATCTCAGTAATTGTTACAGTGTTTGGAATAAAAGGAACATAGCTATTTGATAATTAATTACACTCTAATTTCATTCACCCGGGAAAAATAGCTAGCACCAAGGGGAAAACAGGGTCAATAATATTAGTATAGGTGATCACCAATCTTGCATATACAAGTACCAATTAGTTAAGCAGAGTTAAACAGAGTCAGTGATAATTTGCATAAAGGATTCTGAATGTGGAGATAAATTAACACATGGAAAGTAAGAGAAATAAAGCTACAACTTAATCTAAACTAGTGATCCATTTTCCTTTTTTTTTATGGCTGCAGCAGCAGGTTAACCCCTGAGAGGAATGAGAGTGCTGATGCCACCTCCACAGCTGCACTGTGCATGATCCACCTCTACAAATAGCTTCCCTCCACGTTTTGGAGGGCAGCAGTGCTATATTAATGTGTGTTAGAGAGATGGAAAACCAGGGCTATTCACTCCTGTATAATGACAAGCAGATGGTGCAGTGTAACCTGGCCCAGACATGGCTGGAGCTGCCTCTCTGCTCAGGGAACACAGCTGGGCCATCCACAAGCAGAAGGAACTGCTGGTGAAACTTTATTACTCAAGGGTGGGGCCCTGGTCTTTCATCTCACAGAGGGGAAGAAATAGATGGAAACAAACCTTGACTGCTGCTGATTCATAGGATATTGCACCAAGCCACAAAGAGAGGTGGCTGCTCAAATTCTGGGCTGCTATTTTGAGGCCTCTTACTAGTCTTCAGTGTAGCAGAGCAATTGCCCAGCCCTCAGCTCAGCAGCAATGACACCACTGAATAGAGTTTTCCATGGGTTTGGTAGCACAGAGCTCCCCAAGGACACTTGGCTTGTGCCTACAGAATCTGGGAGTCACACATGAACTCCACCCAAGCAGAATAAAAGTCACTGCTGCTGGTCCTGTGCATTCAAACATTGATGTCAGGAAACAACAGTTTAACACAATGAATGAGAACATGAAATTTGTGATCCCTGAGCTAACAACTTCCAAGCTGAAACACCTGTGGCTGTATTCAGTTGATATCACTCCAAATGGCTGAGCATTCCTTAGGGAAAATAAGAGTCAGAGAAGTACCTGTACAGCACAGCCGTTCCAGGGCTGCTGGATTTAAAGGAGCTCAGCTGTGACCTCAGCCTGAGCCAGGCTGCCTTAAAATCGGATATTCTCCTCAGGCTTTGCCAGGGTAGGAGAGGAGACAAATCATCAAAAAGGAGCCTTGCAGCATGCAGAGAGCAACATACTCAGCTACTGAAGTGCAGGGTCTGCTCTTGCACATCCATGCTGCCATTTAGTCCTTACAGACTGATTCCTTCTCTCCTGGGACTTGCAGTTAGGTCAGCATTTCCACTGCCTTTCCCCTGGCTGCCATGCAGTGGATGTAACTACTGCTCATCCTGCTATGAGACTTCATACATGGTCAAGTAGCTCTGTACAATTTTGTTATTATCATGCAAACTACTGCCCTTAGGAATGAAAAGCATCTGCCTCTCAGATGGAAGCATGGAACTTACTGGCCAGGGTGAAGAACCATTATATACTTCCTATTCAAAGTGCAGTTCTTTTGAACTGCATTATGATGGAAAATACCTACTGTAAAAATATCTGTGATGAAGTTTCCAGGCCTCATAGGGACTGTGGGACTCCTGCATGGTTGTTGGATAAAAAAAGAATGTGCAGGAAGTCTCAATCATTTCACAAACAGCCATGAAATCCCTGTTTTTTTAAATTATAGCCATTGGTGAAAAGACAATTTTTCATTGGGCCCTTTCTATGGTCCATGGAACGAAGAGCAGGTTGTCCAGCATGAGTCCAGGACCAGGCCCCAAGAGAACATCTGAAATCCAGCTGCTAATCCAAGAATGCCTTTGCTGGAGGGATCCATAACTGGAATTTATTATGGGCCCAGCCACAGCCACGTACATCCAGATCCTCAGGAGCATTATTCTCACACAACTGTTCTAAACTTGAGGATAACTTGAGCTCTCTTGTCAGCCATCTGCCTTACAATAAGTTGACATCCTTATGTATTCTCTCCGCCAAAAGGCAACTTTTAAAATGCTATTAAAAAAAACTGTGTACAAATTAAGCAGTCAACACATTTTACTGCTGCTCAGTAACTAAAATGCTTTCACTGTGCTGTGCAATCTATAACTGCTGAAATTACTTTCATATGTGTTTATAAGTCTTCCTATATTTTCTCCTCATTACTCCAAATACATTTTAAAAGCTTGTTAAGATAGATTTGTTGGTGTTTGGTATCTAGCTGACTGTGCATGTTAAAGGCTTCAACTGTGACTTTCCTAACTTGAAACACACTATTCTTCATGCTGCTTGTTAAAACACATATCATTCCAACCATGTACATTAATTGGCTTGTCTGGGGAAACAACTCAGTTTATGAAGTCTGTCATCCTGCTTTGTAGCTTAATTATAAAATAAAATTATTTTTCCTTCCCCCTAGCCAGACTATTTGCTCGGTGTTTTTCTTTTTTTTCCCCTTCCTCATGCTGCTGTTTAAATTCCAGGGCTGAGTAATTGATCTGCTGGGTCCTGCTTCAGCGGCTGCTCTCAGGGCTGGTGCCTAGCACGGTGTTCCTTAGGGAATGCAGGCTCTGCCAGGGTCCTAAACTGCCCTTGTGACCACCTGGGGCTGAGAGCTGCTGACAAAATCATGTCCAGGCTGAAGTCTGCTATTTCTAACAGAGGCAAAGGATTATTTAAGTTACTGCACGTTGATTTGTGATGTTCTGGGTGCACCCAGCCCCTCTTACAGCAGTAGGGGCTGCCACATATCCAAAAAGTAGGGAAGCTCAGTTACTTCCAAGGACAAAGGAACAACAAACCTGAAGAAAACAGGTGTAGTAACTCTTGTCAGAGACGACCTTCAATGAGAGATGACATCAAGTTCCTTTGAGACCAATACTCTGAATAAAGTACCCACCACTGGTAACTGCACTGGGCTTGCCCTAAGGGTTTTCTTTGACAATAGTAGATTCCTTACTCAAGGGTCAATGGCACAGCCAGAAGTCATGAGCAGCCCAAACTGGACTGTCTGGGAGTGAGGGAAACTCGGGTGGCACACTGCAAACCACAGAACTGAAGGATAAAGTCACAGGTCAGCAGCTGTAGTCACAGCAGGATTGCCACTGACTTCAGAGGCACCAGGAACTCCCCCCTGCAAGGAAAAAAGGGCCTTGTATCTACCAGCTGAAACATAATGCACTAGAGAAGGGATCTAAGAAAATATCCAGAGCTATGCAAGAACTCTATGAAAATTAACTTTTTTTTTTGCTACATTGTCCTGCTTAGGGTCTAAATCTGCACCTCCTGTTCAGCAAGTCCCAGCACCCCAAATTCCCACTCTGCTGAAAGAGTCCCCTTGATAGGCTGATTTTAGGCAACTCTTCAACAGTGGAACAGTGCAAAGCAGCAGGAACACAAGCACAATAGAGCCTTTAAAATACCCATGTATGCTAACTGCTTCTTTCTTCTCTAACACACAATACTGCATGTTTTAGAGGTCAGATCCTGTAAAAAGTTTTCTGAATCAGAAGCTAGAATCTTAACTCAGAGCCATGAAAATTAGCGATAGAAATCAAAATTATCAAACTTCACAATACATATGCTATTGCAAACTTTGGCTCTCCTCAAACAAAACCTAATTTCCCTTTACAAAGGGAACAGTCTTAACCAAGACACATGCCTTCCAGCAATCAGCCCCTCTATAAAAATATTCAGGTACAAGTCCTTGCTTTAAGGATGGCACCAGGATCCAAGTTCTGACTGCACCAGCCCACAATGGCAGGAAGGCCGTATGTGCCAAGAGTTATTGGCATCATCTGTAACTAGGCATTCTGCTAGTGATTTAGGAAATCTGTTAATGGGAAATTAATTGGAATCAGACTCAGCCAATTGCACAAATTTTCCCCTTGGTTAACACACCCACTTGTCGACAGGATTTATTACAAGTTGTGCCATTCACTGACGTAGCTGGGCCCCAGGGAACCGTCGGTGCTCTTGCAGTGTGGTGGCATTTTCTGTGTCCAGGAATTGGTGGGAGGGTTTGCAAAGCTGGGGGTGCCACAGCAGGAACTGAGCAGGGCAAGCAAAGCTCAGTCCCACACAGCCCCTGCCTGTGACCTGCCCTGAGCTGGGGCTGATTGTTCAGCTCTGCAGTGATGCCTTGGGCTTTTGGGTTTCCTATTCTGCATTGGTGTGTGGCTTTTTGTTCAAGGTTACTAAGATCCTTTCACAAGGTGATGAAGACACAACAATCCTCCTCCAACTGGGTACTCAAGGATATTTTTTCCAAACTTCAGGCTCAAAAGTATAAACAATGTGGAAGGAAGAGGGTGGGCAATGGACCGAAACATAAAAAGAGTGAGATCTCAGGACTGGGCCCTCCCTCCCTTTGCCTCCATTTTGGAGCCATGCAGACAGAGTTCTGGTTTGTAACACTGGTGCTGTCCAGGTGTGGCCTTTGAAGGCCTCAATAAATATCCTTTATTCTCCTCAACTCCATCTGGCCTCTGTTCCAGCTCGTGCAGTGTGGTGACACAAACACAGAGTGACCAGCCCTGAGCTCTGGCTGCAGCACCTGCACTAGGAAAGCACCAAGTGGGGAAAGGCGAGCTCAGTGGAGCCCAGCACAGCGTGGGTGCCTCCCTGCTGCTGGGAGGGCTCCAGGTCTGATTGCTGAGATCCCTTCCTGCCTGGCTTGGCCAGGCCTTGCTCTGCTTCCCCTGTAAGCAGCCAGCTTAGTGCTGTGGTGCTTCTTGTGCCATCATGGCTGGGCTCAAATCTTCATCTTTCTTATGTTTGTAATTAAAGAAACCCTGGAAGAAGGAAGAAGCCTCTGAACTCAGACTAGAGCAAGGCAAGTGTGGAGTCAAACCGGGTGAGCAGGTGGCCAGCAGAGCTTGGGCTGGGGGCACTCTGACCCCAGGAGCACTCAGCACCCTGAGCTCTCTCCCCTGTCCCAGTGTCCTGGAGCAGCCACATCAGTGTGCCAGAAATACCCACAGCAAACACCAGCAGGTACATGGCTATTCATTTCTTCAGTGCCATGAGTATTAGCAAATTATTTCTAAATAAAGCGCAGACAGGGTTGCCACAAGCATTCAGATTTGGCCTAATGCTATCCCAGCACCACAAGAAGAGCATGGCTTGCTATGATAGCTTGCAGTTGGCCATGGGACTTAAGACAGGCAGTTTTCCTCGAGTTCAGTGTTTTACAATTCCACATTAAGTACAGTGAATGCTAATGAGAGCCCTGGAGCTGCTCGGGTGGTCTGTAACAGGGGATGACAGGTCCCCAGGGAGAGGATCAGACTCCCCTCTAATGTGACAAGTGAGGCTGTGTGATTCTCTGCTCTCCTGACACGCTTCCCCTGCTGCCTTGTGAGGAAGGACAGCCTTTTATCTCAGGGAAGAGGCAGTGGGCTGGAAGAAGCTGATGATCAGCTTTGCTTTCGCATGGAGGGGGACGAGTTGCAAATTACCTGCTGTCAGTGGAAGGCTAGAGCCCGTACAGAGAGCTGGGCAGGGTGCTGGGCTGGAAACAAGATGTGTGTTAAAAGTGGAATGGAATGCTTGAAGGGTACTGAGTGTTTTGGGGCAGAAAACATTTTGCAGAAGAGATGTCTGCATAAGTAACATCTTTATAAGCAGGGATGTATGGAGATGAGAAATTGCTCCTAGAGCTCTGAGAAAACGAAGATTTACTGCTTTAAGTAAAAAGGGAAAAGGAGACACCAGGCTGTGCCCCTGCTTTGCAGGGAAAACATTCCTGTGTGAGGTTTTGATGAATAGCTGTAAGGAAGGCTGAACAGGCTCTGCTCAGTCTCAAAGACAGATTGAACCTGAGCTTGCTTACGGCAGAGAACGACCAACCTCTGCCTCCGTGAGAGAGCAGTGGGCTCACTTTGTCTGCCCCGGTGCCCCCGGGCTGTCCTGCACCAGTGTGTGCCCTCCTGGCCCCAGGCAGCCCAGCCACACACTGCAGGGATGGAGCACTGGGAACCCCCAGTGTCACAGGGCTGGGAAACTGCCTTAGACAGTCCAGAGAAGCACTTTGGAATTCTTTGCTGGCAGTGCATAAGGAGTTCCTGGAACACCAGACAGAGCAGGACAGTGTGGCATGGCCCCAGTGACCTGAGCCAGAGACAGCAGTGTGTGCCCAGGAGGGGTGAGCAGCCAACAGACATCAAATCCATCTCCTGAGCCCAGAGCCAGCCCAGAGGGCACAGGACACCCAGGCACATCCTTCAGCAGTCACTCACTGCCTGCCACAATCATGGGCTTTGCATCCAATTTGTACTCAAAAGAGCAAAGAGTTTTCTGCATTTAGAAATTTCTAAGAAATTAATGTCCAAACTAGCTGCTTTCAGTCTAATGCCTCCTGAGGGTTTGGAGGGGGTTATTTGTATGGATTTTTTTGCTAACTGTTGTCAGGCTTATGCTGAATGCCAAGCTCCTGTTGCTTTACCTGTGCATAAGAGGATGTTGCAAATGCCAGAGATGACAGTTTTCCTTGCAGGAGCCCGTGGCTTCCAACCTAGTCAGTAATGGCAGACACCACCCCCATCATCTTGGAATGCCCACATTCTGTACAGAGAGCACTGTGGATACATTACTGATCAAACTATGTCAGCTAGGACAGAATAGAAGTCTTTGAAGATTAAGCAGGAAAAAGAAGTCTTTGAAATAGATATTGAAAAGTTATGTTGTCCTTTTACTTACCTCAGTCTAAAGCTTCCAACAGTGGTCTTGCAAAACAGAACTGTCCAGGGATTTTTTATCATGCATGAAATGATTTTATTTCATCCTGGTGCAAGAAATGACATGAAAACCATGCAGAAAATAGTAAAGTTTTAAGTATGACAGGAAAAAAAGGTGAATAGAATGATTTATGCTAAGCTCAGAAATCCTATCCCTTCTTACCCACTGACCATTCCAAACCTGGTCTCTGTGTGGAGCCAAGAATTAAAAATACATCAAACTCCATTCAATTTGCAGGTATAAGGGGGTTTCAGTTGGAAAAGATTAACTCATTCCTTCCTCTGATGCCATTTTCAGAAACCACACAGAGAGTGCACAGAGAGTCCCAGCAGAAGATGGGATCTCATTTTGCTGCAAGACAAAGTTGCACAGCTCTTCTTCAGTCAATCAAGCTGTTAGTAATCACTAGAGGAGTGGTAGCATTTTGCACAACTTAGAAAACTTCAGGAGTCATATTACACAAGAGCTCAGTTCCCAACATTAACAAAAGCAAAAACTTATATCAACAGATTAACAGATTTTTTTTATTTTTTATTTCAATCAGAACAGCTTTTTAAGACACTACAAATGAAAACATTTTATGTGATATCTTCCTTGTGAGAGGGCAGAGGCTGTGTTCTCTCAGCCAATGGTGAGAGTTCATCCCCCTGAACCCACACTCACATCACACCTTTCCCACTCAAGGAGTGCCACCACAGGACCTTCATGTGGTATTTTTCCTGTTGCCACTGTAGGATTCTGTCAGAACCAGCAGTGTGCATCCCTCCCACAGTTTGTCCCTGCTCCAGGGTCCTGTCCCCTTGCCTGTGCTGAAATCAGTGACTGGGCTGGTCAAAGGGAACAGGCAAGGGCATGGGATTTGGTGGGGGTATTTTTACTGAGATAGTTTCCTGGCAAATTTGGCCAACCACCTCTGCAAGATCCAGTGCAGAAAGGATAGCAGCAATGCAGTGCCAGGAGTAGAGCTGGCAGCGTTTCTGACAGCAGCTGTCATTAGATAGGTGTAACACCAGACTGCATCTTATGGGGACTGAGGATGTTTGTTTATATAATTTGAAAGTCAGAAATAATTCTGAAGAAGGGAGTGAAAATTTGAGATAAGTAGGAAAAGGCATTCAAAATAGCAGAGAGACCTATTAATAGACTCTGATTCCAGGCAACAAATCTGATTTTCCTTTAGCTCATACCAAGCAAAATCTGCCTCACTCACATTATTCTGAACTCAGTTAGGATTTGTTCAAAATCTCACAGCCCACCCAAAAACTCTGCTGGGTTTCATTGACTTTTGTGCTTGGGTGAGATCACCTTGCAAAATTCAAAAGGCAGATCACATCCAAAGAAATTACCAGATACCCTGCCTCCTCATGATGGGTGTAGATGAGCTTTTACACAACTCTGTATTTATGCTTTCCCACCTTTGATGTTACCAGATCTCAGATGGTATTTCCCCTTTCTTTTATACTTCCTTTAAGCAACAGTGGCATTTTTTAACTAGAAGCACAAATCTCCTGAATTCTGACAGCTGCTTTCTATTGTCAGCCAGAGAATAACAGGTTCTAACTTCTAATCTCACATTGTTTGTCTTTTAAGCTAAAAACTGCCAAAATCTTCTGTTAATGGAGGCAGAAACATTTGCATGCTAATTTGCTTCTGAATGATTTAAAAATTATGTTACTGGCAGCCTGGAAAAATAACTATTAAATAAGCATATCCAATTTAATATTTTTATTATTGTTTGCTATTTATACAGTAAAACTGATGTCCCTGGTGTTTAACAGAGACATTCATCACTTTACACATTAACTGCCTAATCCTAGCAAAATCCCTGTTTGGGAGACAAGTATTGTAATCTTTCCTCTGCAGATGAGGATGTTTCAGTGCCACATCTCTGCATCTTGCCCAAGAGCACAATGCAAGAGGCAATAGCAGGCTGGCAGAAGGACACCTTGAGCTTGGGGCCAGCTCTGGCCTCACCAGGAGGATTTCCCCAGCAGCAGGACAGCCTCACGTTATGGAGGAGTGCTAACATTCCTGGGCTGCTGCCCATTTCCATGGATGGGCCTTCTTGCCCCTCTGTTCATCCATGGATATGAAGCAGACCACCCCAAATCAGAGCAGATTTTGTAGCTGTGTGTGGTTTGTGCTTGTGTGCAGTGTATGCTGGGACACCCTGTGACTGCTCTAGACATAAAGAACAACCCAGTCCCTGGAACTGCAGCCTTAGAGAATCCAGGAATGGACACCATGGATGCAGACCTGAGCACTCCATGCCCAGCCTGACTGACAGAACACAGAGTTAACCTTTACTTATGTCATTATCACCAGAACAAGTGTGAAATGTCTTCCATGGGGTCTGTGATTCAGTGCAAGGCTCAGAGCCAGCCTCCAGCAGACACTCAGCGTCACAACTATTTTCCTTGTTACTCAAAACCTCTGGGGACTGGCCCCGCTCCACCTGGGCTCCCAGGACTGATCCCCCTGCTGCCCACACAGGAACCTCACTTCAGGGCAGAACAAGAAATAAATATCCGTTTATTTTCAGGCCTAAAGGTGCTGCCTCCCTCCTTGAACGGCTGCCTTGTCTGCTAAAACAACACAAAATGGTTTCTCATTTCATATAGACACATCTTGAATTTCCCAGCTGTCATCTGACAGATAGGAGCATAGGGAGAGAAAAATAAAATAAACAAGAATAGTGTATAAACAACCTTGGGGAATAAATTTTGCAGACTCTGAACATCAATGATGGGCAATTCTTTGTTTACTGTAGTGAGCAAGTACACAGGGAGAGCTGTACATAACAATTATATTAAAACACTGCACAGGGCTTGAGCTTTAAATATCTCAGAGGAAGAAAACATATATGCAAAGATATTTTCAGCTCTTTCTTTAAGAGGGAGAGGTGAAGGTTATACACAGGGTGTGAACTACCTTGGGTAATCTGGGAGCTCCTGTACTGGGAGAGCTGCAGCCATCCCTGGGCTGTGACTTTGGACCTCAGCTAGAGACCCTGCAAGAATCAAACACAAGCATTGCTGCCAGGATTTCTGATTAAAAAGCTAAAAAAGAAGAAACTAATGAGTTTTATTCCACACAGCATTTTTATTAGAAACCAGTGGGTTTTTTTAACAAAGGTGACACACTCTCAATGGCTGGCACTGAAGGTGCCACAAGGTTTGCTCATGAAGGAGAGTTCACATTTTGGGGATGTCTTTGGAGGGGCCAAAGCCCTACAGTGACAGCCCCTAAAACAATGCTTCCCCTGGCAAGATCTGTCCATAGCAATACAGGTGCATCCCTCAGATGCATCCCTCTTCTCTTTGAGACAGAAAGCCCTTTATAAAAACAGATCTCAACACCTGATTATTTGTCTTTGTTTGAGAAAAATGTCTTATCTGCAACAGCACCTAATTTCTCACCAGCATCCTCCAGTCTTTCAAGTTTCTTCAAATCATTGAACAGATGTACTGCTTAAGCTTTATTTAGAATAATTTTCTGACAAAATTCCCCAGTAATCCCAAAGATCTCAGTTCACTCTTTTCCCAACCACTCAGACCCTTTTCCCAACCGCAGAAATCTGTTTATTAGTTTAAGACCAAAGTATAAAGAGCACAAGGAAAGTAACCAAGAAAGTTTCAAGTAGCAGAAAAGTGCCAATAATTTCTTTATTATAAATAACATTTACCAATCACCCCTGTCAATAAGAATTCAGAACACTAAAGGAAGAGAAGATACATTACCTTATAATGGCACCACGATTACAGCAACGGTCCATCCCTACAGGAGTGACAGAGATGTGACATTAACCCTTCCAGCAGGGAAACCTCCCCTGGGCTGCAAAGCCAGTGCCATGGATGTTGGGAAAAGCTGTCACACAAGAGGCCAGCACTGCCCTTCAGCATGCCCAGTCTGATCTGGAAAATCTGTTGTAGCTACAGCTTGCCTCCAGCCTTTTGCTTCCAGCAATTATTGATCTCAGGTCTCACTGCTCCCTGTGGCAGGTCTGTTAGAGAGAACAAAACACTTAAAATAAATGAGCTAAATTAACGAGCAAAATTAACAACCAGAAAAAAAAAAGCAGAAATCTGTTTATTCAAGTAATAGAAATACTTACATTCCATTAAGCCTGTTTTAATCCACACGTGGAAGATATGAAGTATTCCTTGCTACTTACACCAGTGAAATCCTTGGTGGCAGACAAAAGGGGCATACATTTATTAACTAGAAAGAACAGACCAATATTTTTCAGACAAATTGAGGCAATAAGGACTATAGAGCAATTGGATCTATTTAAGGATCAGCTTGGGAGTTCTTACAACTACAAACAGAAACAGGATTTTGCTGTAAGCATGCTCTAAATGTAGAGCCATAGCAGACAGGGAGACAGTCTTCCAGCATTTACAAAGACATCAAAGCAAGGAGGACAGAAATAAGCTTTAGTTCTCAAAAAATATTTTAAGTCATTAGGAAAAACTTGTGAAGTGTCACAAATGCCCTAAAGGTTTGGGATCTTCCAATTGGCTGTTAACAAAAGCAGTGCTTTACCTACACTAAACTTAAGAAGTGTACTTCCTAAACAGAGTGGGAGTTGTGTTTCCTTGACAGTCACCTGATATGAAGAAACCATAAAGGCAAAGAAATTCGCAGGAAAGGATAGAACAAGGTGCATTTCCTCAAGCATCTTGGCAGAAATGCCAGCAGATAGAGGCTGTCAAAAAGCACCCTTTGGTGACAGGGTCATGAGGGGCAGAAGCAGCAAATCTGTTTCAGCCTTCACCAAGATTTTTCTTCCTACCTCTCTCTGCTCTTTAAGTGTTTTCAACGTGATTTTAATGCAATGTGTGTTGCATGAATAAAACAGTGCAATGGGGGCATGGGCTGAAATCTTCCCAAAATTTCAACAGATCAGGAAAGAATACTTTCTCAGTGGTTTGCAACGTGCAGAGTTTCCACCTGCTGGCCTTACCAAGAGGATATTGTACTGAGCTCAGAGCTCGACAGCCAAGGACATGAGCAAACAAACAGCCTTTGGTCAAGATTTCCAGCTGCACCTCAGAGGGGTTCAAGATGCCACGGGCTGGGAGCGGTGGTAGATCAATGGTGGGTCACAGTCTGTCCCCAGGAGGGACAGCTGGTGGCTGAAAGCTGGAGCTGGTGTCAGCAGGAGAATCGCTGCGGTGGCAGCCAGGGAGCTGCGCTGCACAGCCCCAGGGCAGGGCTCGCCGAGAGCCGCCCCGGCGCTCCTGACTCACAGCCCTGCTGCTCACAAATGCCTCTGCCTCCTCCTCTCGCGTCTTCCCAGCCAAGAGCTGGGACAGCAGCCAGCAGGTTCCAGCTTTGGGCACTTCTCCGTGAGTCCCCGCAGGTGGCACGGCCCCGCCAGGCTGGCTCGGAGCGTGTGGCAGCCCCGGCACACGCAGTCAGCCCTCGGCTGCTGCTGCTGCTCCGAGGCGGCCGCAAAACGCCCACGGCTCAGCAGGGACCGCAGAGGGAGCACAGAGCTTCCACTCGAGCTCAGACAAGGCTGTGCTCGTAAAAAGAAAGGGTGTTGTTGTAACACTTACAAGCCGCCGTGTATTTTTGGGAGAAGAACCAGTATTGAAGCCGCCCTCGGGTGTGGGAGCAGAGCTGAGTTTGCCTGCAGCATCATCTCGGCTCTCTGTGCCCAGCCAAACCCTGTGCCCAGCTGTGGAAGAGTCACGGGGAAGCCTGGGACAGTGTGATATCTCTAAGTGGAGGCACGGGAACACTATCAGTGCAACTTATTTAATATTTATGTTAAGTTGCAGTCAGAAGCTTTGAAGAAAATAGGTGTTGTTATGTTAAAGAGCTGTGGTAGAAAAAGCCCCACAGTTTGTCCTCATATGATCTTCTGTACTAAGAAGTTGAATATGAAGTGTACACCATAAAATGCAACCAGCAGAAAGATGTGAAGTGTTCCTTACATTTGTGTTTTTCCAAGTTCACCTTTGAGCCACTGTGAATTTTACAGCTGAGCCCTCTGCATGGTGGCTGCTCTAGAAACTTGGAGAAAAACCTACACATGCAGTCAGCGGCCAAGTGGCAGGGCTTCAACAGACTTGAACAGGGTGTCACACAAGGAAGGATGAAGGAATGTGAGAAGACCAAAGTGATCCAGACTGTAGGTTGAGGAGATTTCTGTAAAAAGCTGCATGTAAGATAACTTCAAACCTGAAAATCAAGAGTGTAGGGATTTATTTATACTTTTAGAGAAGTTAACTAACCTTTCCAAAATGCCCCAGATGTTTCGGTTTGAATTCACTTTGAATTTTGGACCAGACATGCAGATTTTTTGCTTCTTTCCCCAAAGTTGTTTCCACAAACTAATATACTCTGCCTCTTAGGAGAATAAGGGTTGGAGATGTGTTACTGAGCCTCTCTGCATATCATGGATAAATCTCAAATGCTACAAACTGTGTCTAACTGTGGTGCTGCATCTGCATTTAAGACATGGCTGGATTATCTGTACATCTCAACCTTTGATGTTACAATTTACTTTGAACAACTGAATTAAGAACCCAGGAGTCACTTAGGCATTTTTATCAGCCTGTAAGGATCAACAGCACATCTCAGTTTGCCCTTTACACTTGACTGGGACAAGAGGGACATGCACAGGTATCCAGCTAAATCCAGCTAAATCAGCAACCTTTACTATAATCCTGGTCTTATTCCAGGAGTAGAGCTTGAGCACAAAGGACAAAAAAACCAAGTGCTGAAGAAGTGGTGCATGCAGAGATCTACTGTGCCAGTGAAGTACCCTCAGCACTCCAGGGAACCCCTGCAAGTCTCAACCATCATCTTTGCTGCTGCTCACAAAGGCCAAGGAAGGAATACCCCCAGAGACAGCTGTGTTTTGTCAGTCACACAAACACCTGTGTGGATCTTTATGGTGCTTTAGCATAAGAACAGAGAGATCTCCTTGCCAGTACCCCAGATTATTTTTTCCATGGTGAACTTCTACTGTGCTTTTGCACATTACATCACTCAGACTCTTCAGCTGCTCTCAAAACCTGCTGAAGTTACTGGTTCTGGCTTTCATTTTCTCTTGGTGAAGTGTAATCTAGAAAGCCCTACTTAACTTCTCCCACTTGTGCATCTTAATGTGAAGAGAATGCCTAGGCAGAAGCAGAGCCAGGGAGGAGCAGGTTTCCAGAGTACATTAAAACTCCACGGTGTTACTTTGGTGCAAACTATGATATGATTTCAATACAGTTTTCCTGCTCTTAGGAAAGCCAGTGCTTGCTGACCTTACAACTCCCTTCCCAAACCAATGGCTTCAGTAGCCCCTGGCAGCAGCCAGTTCAGAACAGACCCATCTGCCACTCCCTGCTCAGCCCACAGCTCCAGGCAGCACGATCATATTTATTCTTTACAGCTGAGATCTTTGACAATCAGCAGCAGGCAGCAAAGACCAGCCTATTTATATTTCTTACAGTATATATTCTTCAGAATGGCAGTCACCATTATGGAAGCTATCAAAAAGCTTGCTCTGACCTTAAGTAAGTGTGCTCCTATGTCAGGCAGCCCCAGGAAGGAGAATTTATGAGGCAGATGCTGAATTCAGGGAAGGAGGAAGAGTTGGATTGCTCTTGCCAGAGATGCAGCCCAGGATGAAGTTACCAATATTTGGCTTAATTCTTTGTGCTCCTTTAGGGTAAGAATTTAACCACCCTATACCTCTGGGTCAGGCTGGCTTCTGGTGTGCTCCACTGGACAGCCCTATCTCAACCCAGCAGGTGAACTCGGAGTGCAGGGGACAAACTGAGCCACACGTGCTTGCATTAACGTTGTATGAGGAGCACTGCAGAGCACAATTAATTCTGTGAATTTATAGACAAGAAAAACTGCTGGAGGAGCAATTCTACAGCAGGCCGGATACCTTTTGCATATGCTTTCCTTGATGAAAATCCTGCATAATAACAGAAAATCCTTCATATCTCTTTTGACATTTCAGAGATCATTAACTATTAATTTTCCTTGACAAAGTACACCTTTCTTTTGCAAAAATGGAATCCCAGTCAGAGCACAATGTTGTCTTGTTTACAGCTCTTCCTGCTTTGCTTTGCAAAATATGCTTATTTATTTTTATGAAGCCAGCTGAATATTATATTGCTCAAATTTATTTTATGTATTAATTTGGAAAAAAAGTCAATCAATTACTTGGCCTTCCCATCAGCTCTATTACATTTGTTATCATTTATTAACTGGACTTACTTTAAATTCATTTGCAAGCAAAGCGGTGTTAACTTAAGACCCATTCATCATTTTCTTCATAAAAAAATACTGGTAAATGTCACCTAATTACAAAAGAAGGAATAAAAAAGAAATTTAAAATTTACAGTTTTTAAAAGGAGATAATTGGGAAAAAAGATATTCTTTCAGCCTGCTCCTTATCCTGGCTGTGACCCCTCTGGGCTGCAGCCATGCTCCCACAGGCCATCATTATCTTCCCTGATACTGGAATTGTCCTGAGGGAAGCAGTGTTTTCCATGTCACAGAATCACAGAATCACAGAATCACTGAATGAGCTGGGTTAAAGATCATCCTGTTCCACTCCCCCTGCCTTGGGCAGGGACACCTTTCACCAGACCAGGCTGCCCAGAGCCCCATCAAACCTGGCCTTGGACACTTCCAGGCATGTTCAGCTGCTTTCATGTTTTTGTCCTAGAAAGGATTGCTTGGGAGGAGAGAGAATCAAGGAAAAATGAGTATTTTCCTTCATTTTGCACAGAGTCAGTAGAAATGAGAAAAATTAGAAAATGGCAAACACAGAAGTAGCATCAGTTGTAGGAGGAAGGAGAGAAAGGGAGAAGAGGCAATGTTTTTAAAGCATTTTACCCGAGTCTGATTAACTTAAAACCAATTTAAAGCAGAAGCTGGCTCTATACAGAGCGCAGGCCCTGCAGCACCTCCTTCACATCACTTCCCATTCAGCATGGGGGAATCTCTCCCTCCCTGCTCCTTGCCAGCCACCACTTTACTTTTCCTTGTCTGCTCTCACCACTTCTGCTGTCTCCCCTCCTGTCTTTGTCTCTTCATGAAGTGTCCTGGAACCCAGCCCAGCTTGTTCAAGCTCCCAACACATCCTGAATTTTAATTCTCTCTCATTTGAAGTCATCTATCTCTGTTTTAAACCCAGACACAAAGAGAACGAGCCAATTTTATTATTACTTAAAACCAAAACAAATCTGCAGAGAAAGCCTGGTCCACTCTCAGCACATCACAGTGTGTCCAGCTTGGTGCTAATACTGACTTGAAGGTAAGTGACCTGGGGCACAAAATTCTGCTCTTTGGAAAGGTGCTCTGCACCAGGCACCCAGGGCCATGTAGGAGCCCATCATTTAAGAGGAAAGATGACAGCAGGAGGTGTAAAAGCAGCTCAACATGTTCTCAGAGCACATTACAGCCTTATCTGGACTCCAAGGCTGCCTGGAAGGTGAGCTTTCCTGCCAGCCAATGTTGCATTTCATTCTAACTGGCATTTGAGACATTGCAATGAAATCCCTTTACCCTATACTTCATTAAGAATGAGGAAAAAAGAACTCACGTTTGTCAATGAATGGAAAATTTACAACAATAATAAATGAGGCAGGGGTAAATGGGATTCTCTGTTGAACACGATGATCGTTCACAAATACTTTCCATTAAATATAAAGACTTTGGAGTACTGAAAAACAGGTAAGGAATTCCAAGTAAACACATGTGAAAAAAGGAAAAGCTGCAACAAATATTTGCAGTGGTCGCCCTGGAAATGCACATTAGCACAAAATCACAGAACAATATAGAATCATTAAGGTTGGAAAACACCTCCAAGACCATTGAGTGCAGCCTCTGATAAAACACCACCATTTCAACTGAACCATAGCACTGATGCCAAGCTGAGTCATTCCTCAAACACCTCCAGGGATGGTGACCCCACTGCCTCCCTGGCAGCCCATTCCAGAGCCTGGCCACCCTTTCAGTGGAGGATCTCTCCTTTCTGCCTCCTGCCTGTTCTGTGTGCTGCCCACATTGTCAATGATATGCAGTGGACACAAATTAAACAGAAATAATCTATAAAAGCAGTTTAAATCACTAGTATCAATATTATTTTAGTGTATTATGCTTTTAATTCATTTCATAATTCACTGATTAATCATCTTAATGGGTGAGAGGACAATTCATATCCCATTTTCCTGCAATCTAGCAATCTTTGCCCATTGCAACTCTCTGTCATCAATACAGAAACTGCAACTGCTTCAGCTGCTGATTGCAGAGCCACATTTCACGTTCCCTTCCATGGGACTGCATTTGTAGGCATACTAACAAAATAGTGGATTATTTGTTGCATTTCTTTGATCTATAAATAGGACTTCTCTGTAGAGGATATTTTTACTGCATTTTGAATAATCTTGATACACTCATTCTAAAGTGTAACCAAGTAATTTTCATCTCATTTTGAAGTTCTGTGCCTGCAAGAAGTAACTGTACCAGAGTGAAAAGGCAAATGAGGAACCTGGAGGTCCCAGTGAGGCAGAGCTTGAGAACAGGACACAGAGCTGCTTTGCTCCATTTTATTTACAGCTCAGACTAAAATCTCTTTCCCTTGTGTCTTTTCTGGTGGACTGCAAGAAATGAGTTGAAAGTGGCAAAATATCTACTGAAAGCTGTTTAGTTAAAAGTCAACATGAGGTGGGGGCAGTGGCAGGACAGACTTGACCTGGGGCAGGATCATCCCTGGCCCTGGGGTGAGTGCAGAGGTAAAATGTTTCTGTAAAATGGCCCTGCTGCCTTCATCAGGCTGGAGACCTTCAGCTTCAGATGATCTCATTCACACTTCTTCTATATAAAGAAATCTTGTGTCACCAGCACATGGGGTTTTTTTCTAGATTTGCAAGTCCTATTCATAACTTGTCACTTCTATCCTTGGAAAACTCATTTGTTTGGACAATTTGGTATTAAAAACCCCCTAAAGGTTATAATTCTCCAAATACTTTCAAAATGGCAGGTGTGCACAGTGGGACACATCACCCCGGCACATTGCCATCAACCCAAAGCACAACCATGATAAAGGCACACAGATGACAGCTTTTAAAATAAGGCTACCCATAAGTCACCATTTAGTTTTGCTAAAAAAAAAGCAAAGAAAAACCTGTATAGCATTCAGAGGACAAGAGACCAGCTCCTACATGTATTGGGTATTTATAGTTACAGCATTTGGGAATGCAAATTGAAATGAATCAATGCCAGCAGGGATGCCTAAAAGATATAAGTGAGAATTACAGCAATTAAAAAATGTTGTCTCAAAGGAAATTAGTACAATCCATTAATTACAATGCCTTAAAGGAAAATGTACCAAAATAAGAAGGAAAGAAATTAGAATATCAGGAAGTTAGCAGAAAAAATTGGGGTGTAGGAAAGATAATGAGCACAATAGGTATTTGCCACCTTTCTTTTATTAACAAGGAAACAAAACAAAGAAATGGGAATAGGAACTGAACCACCAGGAATAACAGAGCAATATATTCTGCCACAAGATCAATGGCCAGCTCACTCAAGGCTTTGCTGATCTAAGTCCAATTTGTCATCAAATTCTGTAGAAACTGGTTCCACAGAAAAGAGTGCAAAAAGAAAGTGCCAGGCTGACAGGTACACCAAAAATTGTATTTATGGTACAAAATTGCTGGAGTGTCAAAGGGCTTTGAGAAGAAAAATATATCTGTTTTATACTCTGTGGATAAGTGGATTTCATGTGCTGGGACCCTGTGCACAGTGGCAGACCAGCAGCTCTCTGGTTTCACCTGCTGCAGCTGAAATTGGGACTGGTTTAGCCCAGCCTATGCCAGGTGAGGGTTGTTGTAAATCTGCTAAACCCTCTGAATTCCACACTCACTGTTCAGAGATGGCCCCTGATGGCCTCAGTTTACTTTTGATACGTGATAGAACTGACATTTTAAAAAATGTTGGAGGGCAGCCTGAATGTCAAAATGCTGGAAACAGAGTCCCAGTGCAGTACATCTGCCAGCCCCTTAGCAGCAGGGAAGGGAAACACCAGTGGCCTGTTTGGCTCTATATGGAACCATGGATAAACAGCACTCCACTGTCTGCTGCTTGTGGACTTCCAGTTCTCATTCTGATTGTGTGCCTCGAGTACCATGGGCAGGAAGAAACCAAAACACATAGACCCCAACAACATTTGAATGGCAAGACAGGAACTGCATGCAAAACATCATCATCAATGCTTGCTGCTGATGGCATCATGCTGTCACACTGGTTTTCAGGTTCATGAGGAGCATTTATGCAGCTCTGGGAAGGTGTTCCCAGTTCTCTGAGTTGCTATGGTTTGCTTCTCCTCCTTCAGGTTCAGCCAGACAAATCCTGATGATCTGGCTGGAGCCAGCCACTGCTGCTTGACTGGGTTTTAGCAGGAGAAGGTTCAGATGTGGAAACCACAGACACTCCTGATGAAAGGGAAGGAACCATCTCCATGCCAGACTCCCAGTTAGGATAAACTGGCTGGGCCACGTTTGCTTTCCTGAGGAGCTGGGCCTGTATCGTTTCTGTCTGCACTGTAAAATGTCTTTCCAAATAAATGAATTTTAGTGACATTTGAGGCATTCAATTATTTCTCTAAGTGCAAATTCTGCATTCCTTCATCTGTTAGCTCCATATATTTAGTATGGATTGAACAGCACCTGCTGACTGGATGAATCATTTGCATCCAAGCCACAAAATGGGAACTGAAGGACCTCCACTGCTGCTGTTGAAATTGATGCTACTGATGCTGCCAATTCAACTCCTGTTGCTGGTACTAATCAACATCTCTTTAAAATGATTACAGCATTCAGATAGGGCCATAAAACTACCAGGTGGGCTATATTTTGTACTGCTTCCTGGTTTTTCTACATTCTTCCCTATGGGAAAGGATTTATTGGTCCCATCAATCCCTCTTACAGTCTTTAGCATGGGAAGGAGATTTCACAGAGTTTTAATGTCTCATATATTTCCTCAATTACACTATCATTATAACCAGTTTGGAACAAAATACTGTTTTCATCAAACTCAGTATTTAAGGCAAAAAGCAGCATTTGTTAACTTAGCTGCAGATTAATGCAAATTTATATGCATGGATGAAACAGTAGATATTATTTATTTAAAGGCCTTCTAAACTGCATTTGCACAAGAACTTTATTTAAAAACATACAACTTTGTCCTCCAGCAAAAGCTAGCACAGTGAATTCAAGTCAGTAAATCTGAACCTGCTGAGTCCAGCTCTACTGCATGTCAGGGAGCTTGATAAAAGATTCTTTTCTTGAGGAAAACTCATGTGACCTAAAGAATGGCTCAGAACAAGAGAGCTCCTTGTGTCTGGGGCATTTTCCAGTCCTTGATACAGTCCCATCAGAAATACCTAGAATGTCTCTGGGATCCCTTAACACCTGGGGCTCACAAGACCATGAAGGGTTTCCCAGTTGCCATCAGGCTGACGGCAGTCACTGATGAGAGTTTGCTCTCCTGGTGAGAGCTGGGCCACAGAGCAGTGCAACAGCAGGGCCAAAGACTGCAGGAGCTTCCCACCCTTGCTGGGAGAAATTGCAGCAAGGATTCTCTCACTGCACTCATGGGATGGGGTCTTTCTCCACACAGGGACACATCTCTGGTCATGCTGGCACTGCCCCAGTGCCACCTCAGTCCCAGCACAGACTGTCTGTGCTGCCTGGGGCGCTGAAATTATTGCTGAGCCATAGGACCATGCTCACAAAAAAGCAAAAATAAGTCCTTCTGCTGGAGGTTATTTGCCAGAGCCAGACATGAAAGAGGAAAGAAAAATAGACCAAATAATCCAGTTGAGAGATTACACACGAGGCCATTGCCTGTTCCCTGATGCAGACTTAGGGAACTTCAGTACATTTGGAAAGTTTATGAGTCTGGCTCTGGTTCTCTAATAATCAGCTGCGAGTCTAAATTGTTCATTATCTTTAATTAAGGAGAGAAGAACAACTTTCTCCTTCACCAGTGTATTTCCCCAGTGCTGCTTTGGCCTTTCAGTTTCATGATGTAAAAGACACAAACTCGGTAAAAAGAACAGCAAGGCAGGTTTCTGTCTGTGCTCTTTTGCTTTTCCAGTGTTCAGTGAGCTAACAGCATTCTCACTAATTGATTCTGAATTTTAGCAATAGCTTTAACATGAGCTATTGAGAAATTGTAGTCCAGCTCTGAAATCTGTTCAGAAAATTTACCAAAGAATACTTTCCCTTGAGAAGCATGAAAAAGAAATTAAATCAGTTCGAGCTTATTTTTCCATAAAGCATTATTATTTGCCTCAAGATGAATATATTATCATTATAGCCAATATAGACTTTCACAGAGATTCCTTTATAAGAGATTCAAATATTTCTGTAAAGATTTTCAAAGGATGTATTGCTTCTTGCCCTTTATACTTTCTCCACCCCCTTCAATATCCCTCAGGCCTGTCTGTATCTCTGCAAAGTCTTTAGACCCTAACCAGATGTCCAGTTGCTGTCTCCCAACAGTGCCCATCCTCCAGTTTCTCCCAGCTTCTCCATACCTGCATTCCCTCTTCCCCACCACAGCATCTTGGTCTCCTTCATGCCTCCTTCCTCTGGTCCTGTCTACATTTGCTTTTTTGCACAATTTTCCCATGGCTTTGTGCCAATCTCCCACTTTCCTGCTTTGGCTCTGCCACCTCAGCATCCCAGGAAACACCCAGTGGTCAGTCAGCAAACACACAGCTACAAGGAAGGGAGTGCAGGCCAGGTTTCCTTTAACCAGAGATGGGAGTGTTAAAGGAGGCCTTGGCCAGTCCCACACTCAGTCAAGCAAAACTCAGATAGCTGGAAAATGATGCCTCAGAGCACAGGCACCTCGTCATTGCTACAGCTCAAAATTCAGGCCTGGAATTCTCCCCTGCATTCCACTTCTCCCATCAGCAGTGAGACACAACGAGCAACAGCAGCCAGGACCAAGGTGCTGCTCAGGGTGCTCATGAGCATCCCTGGAGCAGCACTCCCTGGATGTGCTCCTGCAAACACAAGGCAGGCACGTGCTGAGTTCACAAGAACTCAGAAATTTAGAGAAGCCTGATCTTCAATTCAGCAAAAATCATCTGTTCATACGTGCACACTCTGCTCTTCACTCCCTGACATTCCTCCAGCTAATATTTCTATGTCCATATTGACTGGTTTTACTTCTTTTTGATAGCAAATGTTCTTCTAGTAACAATACAGTTAATGGAAATATTATTTTCTGAGTATTTGGGATAATGCAGATTTTCAGCTTTTATGAAACCATATTGTTTTAGAGATTCACTGTCTCAGTCTTTCTTTTATGTCCCTTGAATTTGTGTGTGCAGCATCCTAGAGCACCACAGCCCATGAGCTCTCTACCAAACACATGGAAATCATCAGGAAAACAGCTGGAATAATCTTCTTAAAACTTTTTAATGAAGATTCATACTCACTATATTTTTGAAGGCTTTGTCTGAAAACTTTGGTAACTGCTACAGAGATAGAACTGGAATGTATTAAATAGGCAAGAAAGTCCTAATCTAACACAAGTTTGAATGACTAAAGTTACAATGTCAAAAAAAAGTCATGAAAAATGTTAAATTTCAAAAACAAAAAGCAGTGTGTAATACATTAGACACAACAATCCAACACAGTTCCACATCCAGTAATAGCAATGTTTGATGCAGTCTGAGACATTTAAATAAAGTCTATATAATAAAATTTGAACAGAACTAGAAAGAATGAAAATAATACATCCAAATTCCCTGAGCTGTTTCAAAGTCTACAGAAGGAACTTCAGTGAATGTCAAACTTTGTTTAAAATCTTTTTCTCACCACAGTCTCTTTCCCACGACTGCTGTCAGGGGTAAAAGCAGTGGGAGAAGGTGATAGAACATTTCAGTAAGGAAGGGCACAGATCAGACTGGTGGAGATGCCATATTCCCAGTTTGCTCTTGGGGAAACCCCAGTGATATACACGAGATGTGCATGTCACTGAATGGCCTCGAGTGAACACCTGAACTCCAGGTGACAGAGCTATGTAAGGAGTGGAAACAAATTCTTGATCTGCTGAACTGGAGAAGGGACAGAACATCTCCAACCAGGCTTTGAGCAGTTTGAAATAAGCACCCCTTTAGGCACCACTGCTGTTTTGAATACCCTGAGATAAAATATGCCAAGTGCTTCTGGTGCCTGGCTGTGTTGGAACTCAGGGGAGAGCATGGGTGGGACTGAGTGTTTTTACCATTACTTTTTTCCTGGAGCTGACAAGGTTTGCCTGAGTCCCACTCTGCTTATCAATTCCTCAGCAAGAGAAGTCTCCTGAACTACTCCTCCCAAAGCAGATAGCACCTGGCAAACAGACACCCAAGCAGCTGTGTCCTCTGCCCTGCCTACAAGGAGCAGTGGCAGTGCCCTGTTTCTGTAGGAGGCTGCCCACAGAGAGCAAAGATTCTCACAAACCATCCTGCACAAATCCCACGAGAGACTGTTCTCAGCTACTGCAGAACACTGTGAGGCAAAACACATCCATGAGGTCCTTGTGAGAAGTCCTGTACCAGGCCAGGGTGCCCAGAATGTGCCCACAATCATTCCCTTCTTTCCTGCCCAGTGAACTGCAGCTCGGTGCTCAGCAGCTGGAGTAACCGGTTAAGCAACATCTGTTTAGCAATGTCACATGCAGCAAGGGCTGATGTAGGAGCACAGGAGCAGCAGCATTTAAAATGTTATCCACTCTGTCTGTTGCCAGGAAGCTTTGAACTGATTCCCTTGCCCCCAGCTCCTGTTCATCCCTACCTGTTTGCCTGACACCTGCTCTGCCGCTCTGCAGGAGCACAGAGCTCCCAGGCACTGCCTGCAGCAGCACCTGAGCTCCTGCCAGCAAAGGTTACTTCCACCTGCCAGCTGGGGAGAGTCCCCAAATGAAGGCAAATAGGGCTATCAATCAGACAGAAATGTGTTGGCAGCCTCAGGCTTTTGGGTATTTTCACAGAGAGTAAGGTGAAACAGGAAAAAATAGGTTTTTTCAAGTCTATCTCGGGTCTTCAGAAATAATTTCCCATCTCAGCAGTCCTGGGCACTCAGAGCAGGAGACAGCAGTGCCCACTATCTTTCCAAACAAATGGTGTGTTATCCTTCTCTGTGTCTTTACCTGACATCAGAAAAATCAGCTCCATTAACACAAGGTTACACTTTAGAAATTTTTTGTCTTGATTACTCCATTTATGTAATTTATTTTGGTCCTCTGATTCCTATTAGAGGGATCAATATTAATTTAAATCACAAGGCTGTGCATTTTCTCCTGCTCCATTCATGCAGATCAGGCACACTGCTTGTATTGCTGACAAATTAACCTCATCTGAGATTACCAAGATCAAGGGAGAAGAATGACGGCAACCAGTTTCTCCATTCTGTTTTAGACAGGGATCAAATGGTTAGCCCACAGCTAAACTTCTGCAGAATTCTATACAGCAGACTTGGGAAAAAGCAAAGAATAAAGCTGGTCAGTGACTGAGAAAATCAGATCACACTTAAGATAATGCCTTCCTCCATAAAAAGTGCAGCAGCAGTCGTCCTGTGGGCAGGGATGAAAGATTTGCTCTTCTACACAAAGGTGTGGAGCCAAGGTGGGATTGGGTGTAGAAGAGGGCTCAAGCTGAGATAAAAGAACTTTAACTTCCAGGAAGGAAATAATTTAGATAGGAAGGTAGAAAACCATGGATTCATAGAATGGTTTGGGTTGGAAGGGCCCTGAAAGCCCATCCTGTTCCACCCCTGCCATGGGCAGGGACACCTCCCACTATCCCAGGTTGCTCCAAGCCTTGTCCAGCCTGGCCTTGAACACTTCCAGGGATGGGGCAGCCACAGCTGCTCTGGGCAATGTAAATACAAACCAAGAAGCGGCACAGTGAATCACCTGAGTTGAAGTAGAGGGTAAATATCTGTGAGCAGTAAAGCAAAAGGCAGAGAGTGAGACTGGAACAGCAGTGGAGGAGGACCCTGGACAGCCTTAGGGCACTGTTCTGAGCAGACTTAGGGCACTGTTCTGAGCAGATGTGGCTGTTGAGGAGTGGAAACTGAGGCAGCCAAGGCTGATTCCCAGTGACAGCCAACAGATGATGGGACATTAGCAGGTGGCCTGTGCTGGGTTACTGAGTTAAATGTGAGCAATGAGCTAAACTCCAGATAAATCTGATAACAGGTCAAAGGCCAAACAACACCTCCAGCTTGTTCTTGGGGACAAGCTGGCTTTGACTGGCTTTGGGAGTGACTTAGGGATGAGGACTATGACTTGAAGGGTACTATGACATTTATGTAGTTGCTAGTTAAATAGTGTGATGCTGCAAAGTCAGATCTAGGGACAAACAGCAGTCTGGGAGCAGACACAGGTGTTCCAGGCTGCACAGAGGGCTCTCACCCTGCACAGCCCAGGTTTGCCAAAAGGCCATGCTAACAGTGACATGCTGAGAGCCACAGCAACTCCACACCCTGAGTTTCAGTGGGTCAGCATCCTGACCACTTGAAAGATCCCTGACATCTGCTTACCTAAACTTTCACAAGTCATCTGGAATTAGTGACCCAGAGAAAGTTCCATTGAGCTAACCCAAGTGAAGAAAGTATTTTAATTCATTTTTATGGAAGCTTTTACAGCAAAGTTCAGTGAAAGATGTAAAATGCAAGGCACAGACTGTTCATATCAGAATTCAGAATCATTACCATAAAACAAAAAGCTAAATTCATTTCTTTCCCTGAGCAAAGCTAAACTGTCTTGCTGAGCTTCTGAGCAGTGCATGGGCCCAGGAACACGGGGTGCTCTGCAGAGGGTGCCACCCTCACCCACTGGCTGCTGTGGGCAGAAGCCAGCTGCAAGTTTTGTCCTGGCTCAGCTTTCAGAGACACTCGGGGCAAAGCTTGGGCAGGGCAGGGCCCTGCAGCTGCAGGAGCCACAGGCAAGGGAAGGGCCAGGCTGCACAAGCAGCAGGACACCCCAGCTCGTGTGAGCCCCCTGCTCCTGTGTGAAGCTGTTATGGCTCAGCTGGGCAGTGGCCACCTCTGGCAGGGGAGCTCTTCTCTCTCAGGGCAGCCCTGGCACCTGCGATGGCTGAGCAGTGCCAGGCCAGCTCAGCTGCCCCCTCCAGCAAACACGGGGCTCTCTCTGCAGGGCACAGGAAAGGGTCAGGCTGGCCCTGCAGCACAGCTGCCTTCAGCCCCACAGGCAGGGACTTTCAGGGAGGGCCACATCTTCACCTGCTGCTGGCCCCAGGGCAAAACCTGCCCTCCCTTTGTTCCTCAGCAGACAGCACCCAGTGCAGGGCTGACACCCAGCCCAGGCTCACCCACAGCAGCCCTGGCAGGTACCCCTGGGGATCCAGAGAGACTCACCTGTGAGCTTTCACTGCTTTCAGACAAAACCCAATCCAGAAAGACCTTTTCAGTTTATTTAAAATTCACTGCTTGAGAGAATTGCTGGGTATAAGAAGTGAATTATTCACATGGTTCGGGAGTTTCAGGTTTCAAGTAGGTATTTTTTAGAAAGAAATGCATTGAGAGGGAATATGCTTTATTTTCCAGTTATTTGGAAGGTATATTAAAGATGATACAGCAACTGCCATCTACTCAAAAAATGTCTCTGCCACAATCTCTCCAACAAGCTCCTGCCAGCCATGGTGGGAAGCTGCTCTCACACGTGGGCAGGCACCTGGGAGTGGAGCTGCTGCTGCCAGCACAGCACCCACAGTCTCAGCCAAGCCTCTCCTCACCACTTACAGACATTTCATCCAGAAAAATGATCTCTGAATACTACTGTGATAGAAGCAGTTAGTAACATTGTTAATGCAATTATTAAAACTATTAACTTGTGCAGTGTCTGTGATTAATGAGCCCTGCAGCTCAATGCTGAGCACTTGTGAAAAGCAGGGTTTGCTCTGTGGCCAGCAGTGGCAGAGTTCTTGCAGCTGACACTGCTGCACAAAGCAGCTCCACAGCTCAGCAGCTCCATGCTTTGTCACTGATGCCACTTTTTCTTGGCAGACTCAACTGTGCCAATGATTTCCACTGCCAGATCTTCACAGAATTACAGAATTAGCTAGGTTAGAAAAGACCTTTGAGGTCATTGACTCCAGCCTATGACCTAACACCACCTTCTCAACTAGGCCACAGCATCCAGTCTTTTCTTGAGCACACTTCCTCAGGCTTCATAACTGTAGTGCAACTATTTCCAACCATGTACCACTTCAAAGAATTCCTCAGCATTTCTTGCATCAGAATTAAATTATCTTTTCTCAGATATCTCAGATATATTAAATTATCTTTTCTCCGGGCTCCCTTATAAACTTCCACCTACTTTGTAAATCTGGGCCCTTATTTGCTTCTTTTTCCCCCTGAGAAGTGTGAGATTTCTTTATTAATGTGAGAGGAATGAAGTCCAAGATGCTAAGACACTGAACCATCAAGAGCTTTTGCTATTCAAGATTCGGTCTTGTAGGCAATGAGGGCATGACAGATGTGACTTTGAACAATAAATTGGTATTGAGTAGGAAGAAGGCGATTCTGTTTAAATTAAATGGAAAGATAATCAAAACCAAACCTGAAGGACAAACTTTGCTATATTAAAGAACCTAGAAACCATCTGGGCCAATGTGTTCAGGGCCCATGGGTACGTGACAGCCTGGAAATTCTTGCATTCAGGATGGTGAATTTCCCAAGAGCTTTTCTCAAAGTCGTGGAGAAAGGAAATGGAGGGCTTCAAGTCTAAAAGGAATAATCTCTCTCTCAAAAAAATGCACATCATAAGTAAACAGAGAATACACAGAGAATGGGGAAAAGGTACGATCAGCAAAGAAATCCCACTCAGAAGCTGGAAGATACAGCGAGGGTGAAGATATTTACAAATCAGTCTGAATTACATCTTCAAAGGGCCACAAAACCACACAGCTACAGACCCTTCAGCAATGCAGCTGTGGAGTCATGGGACAATGAAAGAGTGAAGCAGCCAAGCGGTGAAGACAAGGTAAAAAACCAAGAAAAGTTATAATTACAACTTTAAATCAGTTTTCAGTCTCTCCCCTCGTGCAGTCCTCTGCTGCTGCTTTGAACACCCCAGGCAGCTTGGGAAGTGGGAGCCGGCAGATCCATTCCCAGCAGTGCATTCCCAGCTCTCCCAGCTGGCAGCAAGAAATAAATAATGGTGGCACTGGGGCAGCTGGTGGGGCTGCTCTGACACAGCCTGAGCGTGGACAGGGCAGGCTGGCCTCAGGAGACACGTTTGGAAGGCTTAATTTCAGTCTTAGTAGGAGAAGGACACGTGCACAGATGACTTTTCCTGAATTATGCCTAGGTGAACTATATTTTTTAGCAATGAATGTTTTCTCTTTCAGGACTACATCTGACTGATTTAGATAAAACTTTTTTTTTTTTCCTGATACATGTTTTAGCTATAGCAAGTCATCATTCTATTGTCTGATGGATAACCACACTAAAGTGTACAAAAAATAATGCATAAGAGAGCTATTGGAAAGAGATTTACAACAAATCAGATTTTTTCAGGGCAGTTTGCCTTATCTCAGCAAAGCTTATGTGGCTACCTCCATCCCTGCATAACAAAACCCAGCACAGACCCTTCCTGTTTGCCTGCAGAAGGACAGGGATGCTGCCATCTCTGCCTGGGACTGAGGCAGAAGAGCCAGTCACTGGTAACGAGCTGCAAAAGGCACAGCAGAGTTCAGGGGTTTCATTGGTCTGATGCCTCCTGAAGGCATTTGGTGGGCCAGGGACCAACTCCAAATTCTGACTGCTGGAGACTGCTTTAAGGCAGTGAAACCAGACCAAGCTGAACAAAAATTCACCTTCTGGCTATGTACTGCTGGAACACAGCAGCCTAGAAAGGATAAACTCTGAAGTGCGCCAGTCCCTTTGTACATGTCAGGAACAGCTTTTTTACCTGGATAATGAAATACCCATTTGTCCACAGGTGTTCCTGCAGACCTCACTGCTGCCCTCAGCCTTGCAGGTCCCTGACAGAATCTGGAAGTGCTCCTGGCCCTCTCCAGCACAAAGTCAGCTGTGGTTTTTTGCCTCACATACGGATTCAGCCAAAGCACAGTGCTGGTGCTCAGAAGGCAGAGGGGTATCACAGTGTGCAGCGAGATTGAGCTGTAGAGGAATCTTGCTTAGACATCTATAAATCAGTTAAAGCAAAACCACCTGCCTGTCTTGCATTCAATCTCTTAAAGATTTCTCTGACCTCCAGTCCCAGAGTGAGCTCCCTGCTTGGTGGGGAGGGAGAAACTGCATCCTGCTTGCCTTCCCTATGCTCTCCCTTTCACTTTGCTGTTCAAAAAGAAAACAAGTGAAAAAGCCTGATGCTTCAGCATTCAGCTTATGTCACCTCCTCAAAGTCGTCAATAAATCAGAAAAGAGCATAGAAAGAGAATTTGTGGCCCAAATCAATTATGTCTCAGAGTTTCCAACTCTGAAGGTCTTTTTCACTGCACAAAGCACCACAGCAGTGACCTGACAGAGCAGTCCTTGGTGGCTCCTGTGGCTCCCTTGGCTCTTCTTCCTTTGATTCATTTTAATGAACTATGCAGAGTCTGAAACATAAATTTCAACCTTAATTTCATTTTTTTTTTGGGTAATCCCATGATCAGAATAAAATCTTGGCTTCAAATACACACAGTGCTTTTGGAACATGCCATTTATGTCTGGATCAATTATAGATCATCAAAAACTCCCTAAAGCATTATGGGGTGGGAGGGGAATCCCCCTTTCATTAAATACTAAATTGCAACAATGAGAAGCCTAAATGAGCTAAGGTGACATTCTTTTCTAGTAAAAATGTTCCTCACACACTCAGCTCTTTCCCTCTTCGGACCTCCCATCATTTTTCTCTATTTGTTAGTCTTTCATGACTTATCAAGCAAGTTATAGACATTCTTCCCCTACACACTGAAGGCCTCCAGGAATTACATGAACTACATTTGATATGAAAGGCTGCATTCACCCATGTGACACACATGGCCAAAAAATCGTGTTATAAGAACAGTGAATTAACTGTTTACATGGCACAGCATGATTCTGAATGAGTCCCAAAAGACTCTGAAATATGGAGACCCCAGTTTTAAATCTCAGATTGTTTTTCTGAAGATTTTGCTTTTCCCTCAGTGCTGGCTAAGACTGGCTGTTCTGTTTAACTTTTAGAGACCTATCTGCAATAAGATGTCAAGAAAAATATCTTGGAAAAGTTCATTACAATCTGTGTGCTTTTCTCAGCCCCTTGTGCAGTGGAGCCACTGTCATCTTTTCTTCCTATTGCTGTCACCCAAGTTCTCAGCTAAGAATAAAACTCTGTATTTTTTCAAAGAAGTCTTTGCACAGCCATGTAGGAGAGTCCCTCTTGGTTTACAAGGTAAGAGCTCTTTTACCTCTAGTTCATTATTGACTTTGGCCAATGAGTTTATTCACTTTCAAGGTCTGGTTTGGTTTTGGTTTTTTTCTTAGTATACAAAATGGCTTTTAAAAACAGTGTCCTTCTGCCCTTTCGAAAGAGTAACATTGTTTTTAAAACAAATTCATTAACTCAGCAGACAGAAAATTGGATTTCTGTCTAGGATATCTGTATTAGCTTGTGATATAATCAAGTCTTAAAGAGATGTCTCAAGGATTTTTATTTGCAAAGCTGTATTTTAGGATAAGTCCTTCCCTTTCTGTAACTGACTGACTGTTGTCTCACATGCAGAGCATCAGCCATGGCAATTGCAGTGTCAGAGGGACCCCTCACACCCCCCAGTTCCACCACCTGCACAGGTTCCCTCTGGATCAAATGCTGATATCTCCCAAACAGGGAGACAGCATGACCTGGATGCATCAGGCCAGGGGTGGTTCTCATCTCATCCTACAGGCTGCTCAGACACAGCTATGAAATGAGTAGAACTTTTAGGACAGAAGTCTTGAGGCTCATAAAAGCTCTTTTCTTTGGCTTTAGAGTAGAAAGTTTTGAAGATGAGAGTTAGGCAACAATTTCAGTTCAAACTAGGTAATGTGTTTGTTTTGTTTCCTTCTGGAAATCTCAGTGCAAAGCCAGGACAGCTGGGTGTCCCAGAGGAGCCTTCACAAGCAGAGTGCTCTGGTTGTTGGTTTGGTTTTGTTCTCTGAAAAGGTTCAGGCCTTCAGGAAAAAGATATTTTGCATTTGACTGCACCTCTACAGGGATCTGAGAGCTCAGTTGCCCTTGCAGTGTCTTTGGTGGTGAACATGCAGAATCTTCAGCTTCCACAAAGCTTTTCTTGTTTGTCCTGACAGTTAAATGCCATTGCCTCTTCTCCTGAGAAAATTCATTAATGAAAGATGAGACAGTACCTTTCATAGTAAAAAATTAATGCTCCACCAGTAACTGCCAAGAGCTCACAGCATGGAAAGGTGAAACAGCAAGCCAGCTTGCTTCCAAAGGTACAGTCTTTTCAAATATTTGTCTTGGAACCATTCATATCTTCCTGAAACTTCAAATTACACTAAGCTCCAAGTCCCCTGTGTCCATAACTTTTAAAAAGCAGTCATATTTGGAGAATAAGCTCCTCTACAGAGCTCTGAGGGTATCTGACAGATGTCAGGCTATGTAGTCTCCTTAAATCTGGATGAATGACATAACTGAAAGTTCTTTCTAGGAATTCCTGCTAATAATCTGTGTCCATAATGCTCAAGAGTCTTGCAAGGATTTTGGCTTGGCAGAGGCAAAAGACAGGTTGTATGGGATCATTCAAAGGTCCAGGTTCCTGTGTCTAGGTGCCTGATGTGTCCCCTTCAGGCAGTGCAGCTCAGATCCTCGCAGAGCCAGAGGAAACACACACAGACCTCTCCCATGAGTGCACCTCACTGCTCTGAAATTCACCCCCCTGCTCCTTCCATCTCCACAACAATAAATGGCACAGTTTCACAGCTCAGAACAGATCTGTGAAGAAGCATCTCCTTTAGTTGATCTTAATCTTACATGAGACTGTCTTACCTGAAGGTGGCTAGTTCCCAGCTGTGTCATCCCTGTTTGCAATGGGAGAGGGAGGTCTGTAGGATATCAAAACTGGATATAGTGTTTAAAATGTGGGCACACAGAAGATCTATGCAGCTGCACAGCAATGCTTTCTGTTTTATTCTCCAGTCTTTTCCTAGTAATTACTCCCATTCTAGATGGGGTTTTGGTTTTTTAGTTTTGCTTTGCTGCTGAATTGACACCATAATGGATAGTCCTATAAAACCACTCAGGAAAGAGATCTTGGAGTTAATAGCTAGTTCAGAGACCATCACTGAGTGTGTTTTTCTTCCCATGTGCATCACTGCACATTTATCAACAATGAATTTCATCTGCCATTTTGTCAAAGCATTTGGCAATATGAGCTGGGGGATCCTTTCCTGAAAATTCCACTTGCCCTGCAGGGTTTGCTCAGCTGAGTTCCTGGACAGGCTGCTTGGAGCTCTGTCATCAGCACAGGGGGAAAAAATCTGCTGGCAAACTGCACCAACACAGAATAGTTAACTCTAGTTCAAAAAGAAAAAAAGCAGCCTAAAAGCAGAGGTACAGCAGGGCTGCCCTTCAAAGCTGTGGGAAGCAGGAAGGAGCTGGGGGGTTTGTCCCACCAGCCTGGGGGAATGGGGACTTGGAAAGCACATAGTCCTGAATCAACACTGCTTTTGCAAACACCAAAACACGGTGCAAATGCACATAAAGCCAGAATACAAATGAAGAAGCCCTCAAGGAGGCACTGTATCATTTTTGTGTTACCCTACAGCTCCCTGTGGTGTGATTTGATGTACAGAGTAGGCTGCTTTTCTTACTTGGTGCTTTCCCTCTGAGAGAGCTTACACACACCCCCTCCCTACACCCAGTTCAAGAAATCAGCAGTGACTCTCATGGTTTATCTGTTTCTCAGGGTGAAGCTTGCCTTCTCTTCTCAGAGTGCCCTGTGTTTCTGCTGAAGGCAAGGACGACTCATGTGAGAGACAGTTGCTTTTGGAGTGTTGATTCAGACAAAGCACCTCAGAGAGAGGAGCTGTCTCAAGGCAGTGAATAACACCACAGTTATGAGCCTTTATAAAATATAAAAAAGCCTGCAGTCTGGGAGAGGAGTGTTTAGTCATGTCACAGCTCCATGGTCTCCAACATCATGCAGTTGTTAGTCATGGAAGACAATGAGTGCTCTAAACTCAGGAATTAAGCTTTGATCCAAATCCTAGCAATGTGAATAGAAAAACTGGGTTTGATTTTGGTGGACTCTGAGTGGTTCAAGCTTTTAAAATCATTTTTTAGCAACAGTTATAAAAGAAGGCCTTACTTTGGACATATTGGATATTTGCTAAACTTGTGTGTTCAACAATCAAGACAAAGAGACCTCAAAATTTAGCCTACAGACAGCCTGGGTTATCCTTCCTGAAGAAAAAGTCACAGCAGCAGACACATGAGAAATATGTGGCCTTATCAAGAGCTTCATCAGCCCAGATGCAGACAAGCCTTGCCATGCAGCACCCAGAACGCAGGTGGAAATCCCGAGGTGGTGGTGGAGGTGTTCCCCACTGTGTCTCCCTGGAACACAGAGGAGCACCTGTCTGTACAGGGGCACACACACCTCCTAGCTCAGAAGCAGGGCCTGATTTCTGCAAATCTTTCTGCAGATTTTGACAGACTCTAATGAGCTGACAGCTGCACTGACACTGACCAGTGTGTAATAATATTTTCCTTTTTTTGATTGTGAGCATCTGGAATCAGCAATATGCAGGATAATAAAATGCAGCTAGGGAGCTGCTCCTGACTTCCAGGAAAGGAGAATGCTATAGCTCCCTCCTATGGCATGATTCATACCCTTTTTCCTGATAATGTTTAACAGTGATCATCCCATTCTAATATTTCATTAATGTTCTTAATTTAGCCAATTAACCTGCAGTGACAATCTCAGGGAAGCCATGCTCTTTTTGTGCTGTGTAATTTTGCCTTCCCTTAAATTAGAGATGTCTGTCCACATGGAATTCTGGCCATGATATAAATTACTTTAGGAAAATGGATAAAACTCATCAATCAGGTAAAATAATTTATGATCTTTCCAAACACAATAATCTGTCTTGTAATAATTTCCTTCATGAAATGTCATCCAAGAGTTGAATGGCCCAGTTCAGGACCACTATGGGAAGAGACCAGGTACAAGTAGACTGACACTTTTGGCTTGTGAGATTTGTCAATACAGAGGGCACTGGGTTTCATGGGGTTTCTCTGACACTTCTTGCTTTCAGAGCCACCTTCCCCACACCATTGCTCTTCTTGATCTTTTAAATCCCAACAGTTGTTATGTTGTCCTTCAAAGTATCTGCTTGAATGGGAGCCTAGAAAACATCACTACAGGCAATGAAGCTGATGCCATTATATGAAAAGGGCCATTAAATCACCATTAAAAAAAATAATTTTTAACCTACACTGTTGGGGTCACTAATTAAAAATCAATTCCTCTCTGTGTTGCAAATCTGGCAGTAATTCTGGCTCCAATGGGTACAGCAAGATTAACAGCACATCAGGTAAATGCAGCTGGGAAATGACATTTTCATTAGTGATTTATTGGGTGTGAAAATTCCACCATGGTGAAATATTCATGAACAAAGCAGGTTAGAATGTCTCCATAAATATCCATGTTACTAATTACTGCTAAAGCCCACGCTGGATTAAATGTTCACAAAGCAAAGCATTCACAAGCCACAGGAGAATTCTCTAGGACAAGACTTTTAGGGAGAGACCAAAAATACACAAAACCCAATAAGCAGCAAATTAAGAGGTTTTCTGCTAATCATGGCATATCACTTCTCCCATCCCAAGAAAAACAACCAAACCAACCCCAAAAGCCCAGGAGAAAGCGAAGCAAAGCGATACAGCCTCCATTAGCTGTTTGTCCTGCTGATGAGGAGTGCCAGGGGGTGCTCCTGGGCCTGAAGACCAAATGGTAGAAAAGGCAGCAGCTAGTCTATGTCCCCATCCCTTAAGCTGGGGCAGAGCGTGTCCAGGTGAGCTCTGCTCAGAGCTGTGCCCTCACCAGGACTGGAGAGTGCTTGCTGTGTCCTCACAGAGTGACCAGCAGTGGCCAGGTCCCCTGTCCCCTGTCCCCTCAGGGTGGTGACCTCACTGGAACAGCCCCAGCCCTGCTGCCCTCAGCTCCTGCCTGCCCAGAGTTATCCCATGGGATGGGAGCACGAGGAAGCCACAGCACCCAGAGAACTTCAGCCAGGCCAGGCAGACCCAGCCACCTGAGACCTTCAGCTTTCTCAGTGAACCCTTGCATAAATGGCAAAGTCAGCAGAGCAAGGGGCAGCAACTGGAACAGCCCATGCATTTTCTGTCTGCTGACTGCAGATAGGCAAATGCCCACTCTGGAACTGGCCAGCAATTGGTGTGTGAGCTTGTGCCAGATTTTATGGGCAGCCACATCAGGGTCTGGGCACTTCCAGAACCTGAAAAGGTGAATTTAAACCACACTGGCTCCCAGTCATTGGTACTGGGTTTTTTTTGTATTTAATTAGATCACATCACAGCTCTGTGTTAAAGCACAACCACACAGATGTGCACAGAGACCACCACTCTCTGGTGGGGAGGAGGAAGAGGAGGCCACCATGGATTGGGATGGACACCCCATAAACCACTTGTACTGTTGACAGATTGGCAACCTGGGGCCACACACATTTTGCCTTAACATGAACATTTATGGGCAACAAGATAAATCTGCATTGTTGACAACCAGGACTTTCCTTTTTCTTCACTTTTGTACCAATTTTCCACATGATCAATTGCTTAAGCCAAGGTCACTTCTCTGTCAAATGCGGTTTTTGATCACACCAAATATTTCTCATGTTTGGTACTTTCCAACTGGCACGGCTTTGATAGGATTCATTTCCACTGGAATGAGCTGCACTGTGCAACAAGGCCCAGAATTGGAGAATCAGTAGTTGGCCAGAGTTAATCTGTTAGGTCTCCTTTGGCTTTGATAGCCCCTGAATAACAACATGCAACTTAAGGAGACTTAGAGAGAAGTGCAGTCCTCAGAGTACTTCATGTTTTGTAGATTGGAAGCTCCAAACTGTTTAAAAATAGCTTTATGAAATCCAATTTTGCACAGTTTTGACTAAATAGAAGAAACTGAAGGAGCTGATGAAAATGCAAAAGCAGCAAGTTTCAGTGAATTGAACCTCAGAAGCTGTTGGAAGATAATGGCTTCAGGAGCCATCCATTCTGGTCGCTGCCAGCTTTACACCAGGGCTTCTGCATCTCTTCTTGAGCTCATTGTTAAAAGCATCACTACATATTACCAACATTGTTGTTGCTGACTAAAATACTTAGTAATGACACAAACATCATTCAAAATCAAATTATCAGATGTACTGACAACATACTCTAGAATTTAATAGCATGTTAAATGATTGTGGGGAAATGGTCTGTGAAGTCAGTGAAGCAGCAGCAAAAACTAATTCAATTCTCAAATGAGTAAAAGTGAGAAACTGTTCTTATAAAACCAATATTGTAAAAATACATGCTGGTATACACTGCTGACTTCTAGGGGAAAGGAGAAGGAATTTCTTCCTCTAGCAATAACCACCTAATTTTGGTGACTGATGTAGTTCATCTTGAATCAAAACTGCTCCATGTGCATTGAGTAAGAGTGTCCAAAATAATACATAAGGAATGTCATATGATCAAAATACCAGTCATGACTCAAAACTATTTATCACTGATCATGATACAATGAACATATGGATCTCAAGTTAAATGAAATTTGTCTGAAATTTCTGTAAACTGCTGAACAGCAAGAGCAGAGTCTGTCTCTTACCTTCTGGAACAAAGAGCATGGCATGAAACAAAGAACCCTGGCATGAAATTTGCATGGAACAAGAAGGTTTCACATTTCCCTAAATTAGTGAAATGTGCATTGATGATCAAGTAGCTCCATCAGCCTTGCTCTGGCAGCATGTCCTAGGAGAGCTGCCAGGCAGGAGAGAAACCTACAGCCATTACCAGCTTCCAAACACCTCACACCAACAAGAATTTTCATAATACATCATCTCCTGGAGATGGGTTATAATAGTGCTTGAGATTAAGTAACATATAATTGAAAAGAGAAAATAAATTGATGACATTTTTAATAAAATGCATGTCAAAAAAAAAAAAGAATGCAAATCTTGTTACAAACAAGAAAGCACAACATGTTTGAACTTTATGCCTCTTATAAGCTCTTTTTTATTATTGTCTTCTTTACAAAACTCAGCATGTCTTTAAAGCATTGAGCATGTCACAGCATTCACAGTGGGCCCATATATTGGCTTAGAATGGCTGGTGGAGTGCTCCCTGTCTGTGATAGAAATCAAGATTTATGAACAAATAAAACAGGCAAAAAAGCGATAAAGTTCAACAAATCCATGCTCCCTAGTTTACACAGAGCTGGTTTATGTGAACAGGTGTAGAACAGCAGAAAACTCACTCCCATTTATGCATTCATCCCAGCCTATAGATCTGGTGTACCCCACCCCAATCCAACCTCAGGGCCCTGCCCTAAATAGCAGAGGCAGCCCCCAGGAGAAAGCTGCCTTTGGCCAGAGCTGCTGAGCTGCTGTGGATTTGCAGCCCTCCTCATCCTCTCCTCTCTCCTGCTGGAGCAGCCTCTGGGCTCTGGAGCGCAGGGCAGAGCCCACGCTCTCCTGCACACAAACTCTGCTCTTCAGCTGGGCCAGAAATGCCCCAGGCTCCTGCCCTCCCCACCAGTGACCACTGCTGAGCTTCCTGCAGAAGGCTCACACTGAAGAAACTCCCCTGTATCTGGAGAAAAAGATCATAGTCCTGGATCTGTGGCTGTGATGAGCAAAATGCCAACACCAATGGAAAGAATTTATCCCTGTGCTACAGAAGGGGAGTGTGACATGAATGTTAACAATATTCCAACACTGCTGGAAGCATGGAGCTGTCACACACAGCCCTCCCCTCCACACTGACTGAGGTGAAGACACAGCCAGCATCTGAACTGAACTCACATAGAGCTGCAGAAGAGTCACAATTCATTTTAATTATTGCATATTGTATTTCACATTTAGTCTTTTCTGCTTCTAGCTATATTATTTCATTAATAACATACTAATGGCCAAACTACCAACCTTACTTTTTTGCTGAGCTGTCCAGGGTCAAAAACTATCCCTAATGAAAAGCAATCTCTAACTGTATTTGGGGAAAATGGACAGCAAAATTCAAAAGATGTCATGAACACTTCTTTTGATAGCAAGCTGTAAATCATCTTCCCAGAAACAGAATTCATTTCCTTTCTAGAAATGGCATTTTTTTATCTCATTTGTGAACTCAGTAGAAAAGAATTCAGAGAAACCTAAGAGATATTAGCTATTCTGTTTTCAGAATATCTCAAATGGAATATTTAAGAATATCGATTTTTTTGTAGTGCAGTTACACTGTATTCCTGAGCATTAAACATTAAAGTGTTTTTAGGCAGATACCTGAAAACAGACATCAAATTTCCATTAGCTACTTTCTTGTAGAGACCTTCCTTTTAGAAAAGTGCTCAAGAGAGTAAGGGACACAAATCCTTAGGGCTTTTAATTACACTTAAAATCCTGTCTCTGTCTGGCATTTTTGAAAATACAGAAAGCACAGAAAGACAAACAAAACAGCAACTCAGGAAGGGCAGCCCCATGGTCAGCACTCAGTGCCTTCGTTCACTTCCCACCTCTGCCACCAGCTTTGTTTTTAGCTATGGGCCACTCCATTTGTTTTTCTCTCCTATAGCAGGTGTAACACTGATCAGGAAATACTTAATAGGCACATCTGGGAAGAGGCCATTGTTCTGACACAATTGTTACAGGGTTTAAGAATCAAATAGCATATTGAAAAGTGCAGGTAGGAAAAAATGCTAACTCCAAAAGAGAAAGTAGGAAGAACACATAGCTCCTCCAAAGTCAATGGGAGTTTTGCCTTGACTTTACTGCAATCAAGATTTCTGCGCTAAGCACTCAGGGATCCAGTATCCAGTCCCTAAACCTCTTCCCTCTGATGCAGTATCACAATATCTGCAAAAATTTCATGACATGTTAAAAGAAGTGTACAAGGAGAATGCTAAAAACCTGCAGTCAGTGTGCTCAGATGAAGACAACATGCTGGCATGTGTGAATTAGGATTGTTTTAACTTATAAAATCATCTTTTATAAAGAGAGGAGGATGACTCCTGCAGCATTCACATTTTCTAACACAGCCAGAATCTTTCAAAGCCCAGCATGCTCAGAATGAGATCCCAAGTTCCATGTATTACATTGATTTTATAATTGATTATCTTCCCAGGGTCACTATCTGGAAACCTGTAAGACATAATTTTTTCAACTGATTTGTCTCCCTGGACAGCTGCTGCTTACAACCTCCAACTTTCCAATAGATGATGACAGCACAGTGAAGGATGGCTCAAGTACTGTGATCATTCACTTCCACCCTGTGGGCTGCAATCCACAACTTTCCTACACCTCTTTTTTTTTCATGCAGTAAATCATCATTGGGAAGAAAGTGTCTAGATTTCCAGTAATGTGAGGGCATTTAATTGCTCACCAAAATGTCATGAGGGCTGATTCAAACTCATCTGGTGTGAAGCAACATGTACACTCCAACTACTGACCATGGCTCAGCTGTTCATCTGAAGACACATCTTCCATTTGCAGCTCCATACTTCCAATACCTTGGTATTTTAAAGCCTGTCTTTCCAGGCACTTCCTGCCTTGTAACTATATAGCTAAGAATCCAAAGTCCACTAAAATCAATGAGAGTCTTCCACTGACTCTGTGAGATTAGGTTTAACCCCAGAAAGATTTTGCAATATCAGGATTTCATACAGAAGTACTGTCCTTATAACCTGACAGTCACAGATCTGTGAGGTCCCTTTCTGGGTCACAGACACCAAGGACAGTGGTGAGGCTGAGGATGTGGCATTGACATTGCTCCTTGCAGAAATGCAAGTGCAGGGAACAAAATCATACATCAGGAGCAAGTGAGTAACTGTGAGTTTGTCACTGTCCCTGCTCATCTCTCAAGGCAACCCATGTGGGCAATTCCTGTGAAGAATTCCCTTACACACCCCAGCCAAACTTTTGATGCCTTGGGCTTTTGGGTTTTGTATTCTGCATTGGTGTGTGGTTTTTGTTCAGGGTTTCTAAGATTCTTTCACAGGGTGAAGAAGACACAACAATCCTACTCTGATTGGGACTCAAGGACACCTTTTCCAAACTTCAGGCTCAAAGTAAAACAACGTGGAAGGAAGAGGGCAGGCAAATGAAGCTCCTGTGTGCAAATGGACCCAAACATGTAAAAAGAGTGATCTTGGGACTGGCCCCCTCCCTTTTGCCTCCATCTTTGGAGCCATCCAGACAGAGCCTGATTTGTAACCCTGGTGCTATCCTGGGGTGGCCTCTCAATAAATATCCTTTATTCCCCTAACTCCATCTAGCCTCTGATGCCTTCCAGGCATCACCCTGCCAGAGCTGTGTGCAGGCAGGGACCACCACCACTACTTGGGCTGCAGGGAGGATGAAATGGGAAAATCATCCATAAAACACTGGGGAAAGCTAAGAATGCAGAGAACAAATCCTCTTACTGGGGGCTGTGCAGCAGCAGCAATCCCATCCCAAATTTCTTCCAGCACGCTGGAAAAGGAGCTGGCATTGGCCCCTCTGGCAAGGACAGCCAGCTCAGTGAGTCTGACTCATCCAGAGATCTCAGAGACCCTGCAGGAGAGGAGTTCACTGCTGGGGAGTCCTGCCCTCCAAGCATCCTCTTGATGGATTCAAGAAGGAACCAGGCTGGTGGTTCCCTTCCAGAGCGCTGGCTCCTCTCTAGGAACAGGATTTGTCTCTCCAAGTGCAGAGGGATCACTTTGTAATTTTTACTAAACACCACCACCCTGGCTGGCTTTAATTCCTGATTACTTCTTCAGAGGTTACCACTTCGCCTTAGCTGGCAATTATTTTGCTGTGATTAATTACTGGTTTCAAAAGTACTGCCTTCATATTTACTGGGCTATATTATAAAGAGCTTTAAACCTCTAAACCTTTGCATTTTATTCACAGTAGGACAGAAGTCCAGTTATGGTCCTCTAGTACAAAATGTATTGTACAGACCTACCAGAAACCAATTCCTGCTCCAAAGACTTTACAATTTAAAGCTGCGATTGAACACTTGTTCACATCCTTATCTTGAAGGAGGTAGGTTGTTCCAAAGACTCCAAAGTGATTATTCATCCTATTCATGAATTCAAGAGCATGCATATGTATTTGCACAACTGGAAAAGGCCCCGAGAGTTGGAATAACAGCAGGAGGATATAAAGAGAGGTAATTGTGACTAATGCAATAAGCAGTGGTTAGAGAAGAGTAGCTGCCAAGCTGATGCTGAATACCTCATTGGCAGTGCTATGGGCAAAAGTCAAGGAGAGATTTGGAAAAGGGCAATGTAGCATTTTGTTGGCTTTTAGGAGAGCCTTTCTTGTGCATTATTATAGGAAAAAGAACAAAAATGTCAGATGGAAATTGGATTAATGGCTTCATTTCTAGGGAGTATTAAGTTACCTGGCATATTGTAGAAGCATTTATAATTTATGAGTTAAATGACATTAGCAATTTACACTAAGCTTAGAGAAATAGTCTAGCCAAGAATAATTATATTGAAATCCAAGGTTCACACTACAGGAGCATGTTTAACACCCATATCCTGTAAGAGGATCCACCACACAGAGAAGGACATCAGTTTTCCTACTTACCCCACCTCTGCCCTGATGCAGACAGGAGTCAGGATTGAACAGCAGTGCTGGGAAGAAGCAGCCCAGGGGAGCCACTCTGCTACTGCAGGTGAATGCAATCCCACTCCAGCTGCACCACTTGTGGATTGAGAGCATCAGGAGCTGGGCAGGATCCTTCACAACATCATCCATCACTAAAATGTATCACAGGGATGGAAGCTAGAAAACAACATAAAAATCTCTTTCTGCTAAACGATGTTGTGGATTGTGGGTTTCCTTCACACGTGCCAGCATTTTACTTTTGGAGGGATGCTTCCCTGTTGTGGCTAAAACAAATGTTGCAAGCAATAAAAATAGTACAAGGCTACAAAGAGCCATTTATCAGCTTGCAAAGGCCACACAGCTGAGATCTGCAGGCACAGGACAGGAATCATGGTTAGCTCAGAATGACTTCAGGCTCAGGGATGGGCGTGTCACCCCCTTCTCTGCTGTACTGCCCATTGAACATTCACATTTTAAAATTCACTTTACTCCCCAGCTATATAATTTTTAACCCTCCCTATTTTTAGCTACTATTTGAAATTCCCTCATTTTTCAGGCCATCAGGAGGTACAGACAACACTGCCTGCCCTTTTAACAGGCATTCTGGGATTTGTAGCAGTGAATTTTTCTCCCAGAAAGCCACACCAGGGGGACAAGAATCACTGGTAAGGGGGTCTAACAATCCTACAGAGGTAAAGGACAAGCTACCAAGAGCCTGACTGGCAAACAGGCTTTATCACACCGAGAATAGGGGAGTGCAAGGAGGTCCCAACCAGCCCCCAGCTGCTCTGTGACACCACAGAGCTGCCTGCAGCATGTGGCACTATTCCTAGCAAAGAGGGGGACAGAATCATTTAAACTGAAATCCAAGTCCTGATATCAGAAAGCAGCTCTTTTCATGCACAAAACTGTCTGTGATGGGTCAGGGGGCTCTGGGAGCTGGTGGGGTTTGTTGGAAGGTGCCCTGTCCTGTGTTTGCTCTCCATCCTGTGCCAGGGAGATGAGGAGCACCAGGACATTTCAGACCTGCAGGTGCCGGAGAAAGACAAACTGCAGCACTGTCACAGAGCTCCTGTGAGTTAGGGCTGGAAGCTACAAACAACACAGTAGAGAGGAGGTAATAAATACCAGATGGCAAAAAATTTCCAACTGTTGGTTAGCTGGTGAAAAAGGGAATCAAAATTCTTGGGTTTTAACATCTTTATAGATAGCTGTGGCTAGACAGTTCTGTTCAGGAGTTGCCAATACAATTTATTTTAAAATGTTCTAAATATAATGCTAAAAATAATGGAAAACTGAATTACTCACGAGTGCCCTTTCTAATAATCTTTAAAACATGTCTACTTTTAATGTCACTTTCTTCAACTTCTGCAAAATGCACTCAAGCAATGGATTCTGTGCAGCAGGGAGATATTAATTTAGCATTTTAATGTGAGCCTGTTTTTGCTCAGTTAACTTTAGGCTATTGATGTTTTATTGAGTGAATAAATGAGTCAGGTTCTATTTATTACATATCTTCATTTGGCTTTACATCTTTCTTGTGAGCGCTGAGGGTGAATGGAGGCAGCTGAGGGCAGAGGCTGGTGAGCTGCTGGGCACATCAAGACCTTGGACTCTTCTGATCCCCTGGCCAAACCCATGAACATCATAAGCTGTGTTTTGTCTTGCAGGAAGCCTGTGATGTGCAGGGGAGGCCATGAGCCTGCCTGCTCAGGAGCTGCCTGGTCCCACTGAGCAGCACCTTGCTGTAATGCCTTGATAAAGGCTCTTCCCTATGAAGACCAAATCAATGTCCCAAAGGGAAGAAAGTCTCTGGAAGCTCTACATGGAAGAAATGCAGTACCTCACTTGATAACTTTGAATAAAACACATCTTTAAAAGATGAAACAGGCAATGGCTTTGCTCATTCTTTAAAAACCCTGGCAATTTCAGTGACATTACTCCTCTCTCTCTTGCCCTAGTAGTGATTTCACTGTCTTTGCTGCACACTGGAGCATTCCAGAAATGGAAATAAAGTGTTTGGGTGCCAGCAGCACGCTGGCAGTACTGGGATTCAAGCATCTCCTAGCAACCAAGAGAGGCTGGTTATCTCCAGAACACTGTGCTTGTTTTGAGGAGGAGCCACACTGTAGTTGAGCTCTAAATAGAAGGCCTAAGTAAATCATTTCACCTGTTTTGTAACTCCTACCACATAACCAAGAAATAAGCCTGCTCTTGTACAAATCCCAAGCTGAAACAGCTGCTAAATCCCTCTCCTCCAACGGCTTCTGCTGTGAAGCAAAGTAATTGTTTTTAAATTCTGCTCAATACTTAGCAAAACTAAACTGAAGATTAATGGTTTATAGTTTTCATTTGTATTTCCACTAGAAACAAGAAAAGCAGCCAAGCAAATATCCAATTGCCTCTGTGCACAGCTCTGGTACAGTATGACCAAGCAAATGAGTTCTGTGTTTTCCAAAGAAAAGGAAAAAATCTGTCCTGCAGCATACTTGCCTTTATGTCTTTGAACCTTGGCTATTGTGAATTTTCAAGCCAACAATTTCCCTTCTGAGAATATTTCCTCTGCCTGCAGGAAAGAAATCAAATCCTGGGATGGGGATATTATACACCCATCTTTTTCACAGGGTACAGCAACTGATCATGTGTGTCCTGATGCCTCTTCACAGTTCTGTTTAATAAATGCTAATGACTCATATAGATATAGATATATATATATATATATATATATATATATATATATATATATATATATATATATATATATATATATATATATATATATATATATATATATATATATATATATATATATATATATATATATATATATAAAAAAACAGTATCAGTTTTCTGTATGAAAGAATTTTAATTCAATCCTAATCAGATTATTTGGTCTACCTGGCCTGCCAGCCAGTTTGGATTTGGACAGGGACACTGTGGATGGGTCACTCCAAGTTTTAGAGGAAAGTTCCAAGATTCCCAGTGAAAACAGCGCTTCAAGCAACCATTCACACTCAGGATGTCTCTGCTTGTGTGACAGGCCTGAGCACAGAGATTTACTTCCAGCTGACATTTTGCCACTCTTGTACATAAGAGGCCAAGCTGGGAAAAACACAGCTCACACAGTTGACACATCTTATATTTTGGAAATATTTTAATGACTTTTTTTCCCACTATATACTATTACTCATGAAATTCATAAAGGGCTTTGCAAGAAGTATTTCATTGTAGGTAACACAGTGAGACATTAAACTTCCAGGAACATTGGGACATTATAAAAGTGATTTATAAAACACCATCACTGTGGTCAGTGGGGCTGCAGTTACCCCACACAGCTGGGTATGACACACACCTTTACAGTTACCCAGATGTCCTCCCCTCTATCCACTCAGGTGATACTAAGAAATCAGAAACACCTTGCAAAATAGTTTTTCAAGTTCACAGGTTAAAGTCTTCAGTATTTTAAAGCATTTGTGGAGTAGAATCTCATCTTTTCAGAATTTAAAGCAAAATCTCAGAATATCATTTCTTGGCATTTACATTTGAAAACAGAAACATACTATAGAATTATAATAAAACAGCATTTTGCACTGAATATTATGTTATTAAATGCATTGCTTTTAAGGGATACTGTAAATACAGCTAGGATGATAAATAAAACCCTGCATGGGCCACAGGTCTGCAAAATCTTCTCTCAAGGAGCAGGGATGCCCCAGACTCTGTTTCTCTCCAGTTGCCCTCCAGAAGCACAAAATTTCTTCTGCTACTCAAAGGGCTCATTTCAGAGACATGGCTTGGTCTAGCAGTGCTTCCCAACACCTTACACAGTGCTGCTGAGAGAGAGGTTGATAAAGGCAAAGGGAACAAAACAGAAAATGCAGTTTAAGATGAGTCAGGAGGTCAGGTTTCTGGGCCAGACAGTCTTTTTTTTATCTAGGGATTGCTTTGGTCCTGACAGCCTCACAAACACCAGCAGAAACAGTTTGGCAAAACTGAAGTTTTGCCTTCAAAAAAGAAACAAAATCTTCTGTACAAATATTGAATTCTGTGAACAGATTCTTTTTTCATCATCTATTTCAAAAAGTCATTTTAAAGCAAGTGTGTTGCATGAGTTCACAATATCATTTGTCACACTGGACAATACAATGCTGGTATCGACTTTTCCCCTGCTGTTCACTGTAACTATGAATAAGATGTTAACTTGTCCTGTTTAAGTGTTTCTCCTACTTTTACTCCACAAGCACAGAGTTGTGCATAAATATGTACCTTTCTGTTAAATACAAAAATCCATTTTGCAGGGAGGTGGATGTGAAACACAGCAGGGACTATTACTGCACTTACCATGAATTAACTGAATCACCTGTTGAGACATTCATATTTTCAAGGCTTCAGCAATTATATCTATATGTAATTATTATGCAAAATATAATCATATCTGAGTACTTAAAAAGATCTCAATGCAACCACTTGGGAATCTACTCCCCAATTCTGTGTGTGTGTGCAAGGGTAAGTGTGAAAGCTCCTGGCAATGTGTGTACTTTCAAAGCTCTTTTTAGGGGACAGCCAGGACATGAGGCACCAAGAAATGCACTCCTGTGACACTGATAGGTGACTCCAGAAAAGCACCAGTTCTGGCCCAGCACTGCAAAACCAACAATGAAGTCTTTTTCTCAAAACACAACTCCTAAGCCCCTGAAACTGCTTGGAGAAAACAACAGAGCAGTAGTGGAAGAAATAAGAAAATAATGAAACCACGAATATGACACCTATTCCCTGATGACTGTAAAAATATCGAGTTGCTGTTACTGGATACATTTCTAACACAACAGCAGTATCTCTCTAACATAACATTTCAGGATTTGAAGTGAGAGTAGAATAATGTCATGTTCGTGCCTCTTGCAAACATGTAACTGCAAAGAGGTGATGTTTCTGCTATAGAGGGAGCAAGGCACTGGCTGCTGGTGGGTCTCTGAACCTTTCTACCCTGGGGTAACACATTTTGGTGACAGAAAGTTTAATGTGACATGTATTCAAACTGCCTTTCAATGTAGGAATGGATGAAATTATTTTTTTGTTTCAATGCCAATCCCTTCCCTACGGTTGTTCCAATGCAAGGGATCTAGGATGTATCAGACAGTAGGAAAGGATCTAAGATGCTCTAAATGGAAACTAAAAGCAGTCTCTGAGTAAGGATTGACTTTTTAAGAGCTATAGCAAAGAAGATAAAATTCGTTTCAGGTCTGAGTTTTGGTTAACCCTGTAGGTACCATGTAATGGGAAAGGATCCACTTCAACACACTATCATCAGCAGTTAGTGAGTCATAAATGACTGAATTTGATAAGAAAAACGAAGTTCCCAAAATACAAAGGTTTCATTTAAAGAAACCTCAAAACACCTCACACTCACTGACACTAAAGATAACTCTGTGCATTAGGCAGTACCATTTTGATAGGTTGGAAGGGAAGGAATGTTTTAATAAACTAAAGAGATCCAGATGATTAGGCCAATAAAATAAGGAAGATGGAGTTTCATTATCCTATCCTGTACTGCCCACTGTGCACCCAAGTGTGTTCAAAGGAAACACATTCAGGTTGTTAAAAGCACCACAATACCAACATGTACTTGGGTGCTAATAATGGCACTCTACATAGACATCAATTTAAGCAGTTGAGGCCACCAGAGCACAGCTGTCCTTAAATGCATAATAAAAACCTCCAACTCAACAAAGTGGGAGTAAAAAGTAAATCCCAGCTGCCTGGCTGCTCTGCAGGCATTGGTTGTGCTGACACCACACAGACAGAGTTTTAGCACATATAATTAGGTATGGACTTGTAGCACTGGACTCTCAGGGCATTTTTATTCCCTCAGAAGTTTGTTGGTGCCTTTTGGAGATGATATAACTTCACATTTGATGTTCAAGCTGATCACTAAATATTTTTATATTTTTAATATAAATATTTATATTTTTAATACAATTTTTCACTAGAAAGTGCTAAATTTGAGGAACATGAAAGGATTAGAAAGGGATAAACATAAGAAGGACATTATCAAGACCGTCCACTGAACAGCCAGTGTACCAGTCTATTTGCCAACTGGAATTTTTTACTGAGTTTTCTCAAGCACCAAAATCCTTTCAGGTGCATTTGCAAATAACATTTTAACTAATCATATATGCCATATGGGCATATATGGATAAAGTGAGAGTTCATGCTAAAAGAGTCCCTTACCAACAATTAATCATCCACTTTCCATTTAGACAGAAAGTACCAATCAGGGAATGCCTTTCTTTCAATTTGTTTCCTTGACATTACTAAGTACAGCAAAAATAAACAAGGTAAGATTACTCAAACCACTCAGCATATTAGTCTCTTTTTAATATGCTTTGATGAGGCAAGTCACCATCACAATGTTGTTTAAAAACTAATTTGTATGTTAAGTACAAACCAGTTAATATCATCCTAAAAGCCACGCAGAGTCCTTGCTTATGAAGAAAACTGCACCAAGCAACAAACTCCATCTCAGTTCTGTCTCCTGGCACACTGATCTTTGCACTGATGGCTGGAGATCAGGCCCCAGCTGGTCCCAGTGCCCTCCCCTGCTGCCTGATGGCTGAGGTTCCCTTTGCTGTCCCCCTGCCCCAGACATCCTGGGCACTGCTGTCACCACTCTGAGAGTGCAAATGCTCAGAGGTTTGTAATAGAACTCCCATGGGACTAAAATACTGCCTAAAGTAGGACTAGGAAAAGATGTAGATTTAACAAAAGACTTCTGTATTCAAAAAGAAATTAATTACTATGTGGTTTTGCTTACACCATATTAAAATATATTGTGATAGGATTCTGTTACCCAAATGTAACTTCTGATGCTACAAAATTTTCAATATGATGAAGAAATCTATGGAATAATCATCCTTGGGGCTCTGTGCTCCTGTACTCAATTCTTACTAGATTTACAAGGCACCAGTGATGCTACTCTGAATTAAGTACAGAAAGCTTTACCTCACTCTGCAGAACATGTCACTAATAGAAAATGGGAGGCTTCAAGTACCACAAAGCCTCACAGAGGAAAATGGAGACACTCCTTTCCTGTGATCCTTTGTAAATGGTCTTTTGAAATCTCAATCCAGCTCTGCCATTGACATTCCCAGACTATTCAAAGTCTGTCACAAAAAGCTTTGCAGACAATGAAATGCACCCATCGATGGAGAGACGAGACATGCTGTGCTGTCTTCCACTGGCAGAGACTGGGAACTCCCCCTCCCAACACCAGCACCTCAGTGTGAGAGCAGCTTGGGAGGTGTGAATGCCATGTCCCACCCAAGAAGTTAGGACAACTGTTTCAATCTTCTTTTTTTGCAAATATATTTGGATATTCAGAAAATTCATTCTCTTACTGCTCAGACTGGTTCATGGGCAGTGGCTGGGCACGAGGATGCCTGGCAGTTCCTCAGAGGGCCAGCCAAGACCTCTCAGGGTGCCTGTGTGACTTGTGTTTACTGCCAAGTGTGTTCTAGAGAGAGCACACAGGTCTAGAAACATCCAAATGTGCCGTTCAAAACCGTGCAGCACAGTCTGAGCGTGTATCAGTGCTGAGACCATATGGGGAGCTAGCAGCAGAGCTTTAGAGACACACACAGCCCAGTGCCCGGGCTGCTGCAGGGGCTGACTCCCTTCTGGGAAGGGCAGTCACCCTCTCAGGGCACAGCTCCCCAAGAAAATGCCTGAAGTGACAGTCAGTACTTCGAGCTGCTCTCCAGACTGGCATTTAACAAGCTGTCAGGCTGACTTAAAAATAGCACAGTTTCTAACTGCAAAACAGACTTCTGGTTTGCTTGTTCTGCTTTCCCTGCTGTGATTTTTATCAGGAATTGGCCAGCTTAATTTAGCTTTGCTAGTTGCCAGGATAATTTTGTTTCAAATTTGCTTCTTGGCTGGGTTTTCCAAACTAATCCATGCCTAATAGCCCCTCAGGATCTGCCTGCTGCAGTTTGCACCCTGGACCAGGAGTGCTGGGCACTGCTCTTGTTCCCACTGCTGAGGACAGCGTGGCCCCCAGGCAGCTCTGGTGTCCCCTCGTGCCTCTCTGCCCACATTCATAAAAACAAGTTATAGTTACTGCCCCAGCTGGAAAGCTGACACTTTTATAAATGCTCAGAACCAGAAATACCTCATTACAGTGTTACTTTGTGAAGGTGTAAGCTCTTGGGTTGAGTTGGAAGGAAATGTGAAATAAAGGAATATAAAGCACCTGCAACACAGACACTGAAGCTGAGACATCTTCCATCTGGTTGTGACTTTGCATTGCTTGCAAGACTGAGATCCTCCTCCAGCTCAAACAAGAGCTCCTTTTGTCAGTTTGAAACTAATCCACACAAGGTAAAAATCAAGGTTTAACTAGCACAGATAAAATCAGAGTGATCATGCAGCTCTTCAAAATGTAATCCATTACCTTGCTTAAAACTTAATATTTAGACATAACAATAACATGTTTTTGAATAGGATGTAAGATTACTAAAAGGAGAGAGGTCATTTGGAAAATGTCACAGTCTTGGTAAGCAGATCTGGGAATGGCTGGAAGTACCCAGGGGCATATTAAAAGATAAATCTTTCGTATTTAGAATTCATCAAAACAAAGTATGAAGATCTCTAAGATTTCTGGCTTATCTGTCTCTGTCAGTTTGCCTTTTTGAAATATATTTCAATATCTTGAACTTGACTTCTTCTTCAGATACAAATTAAGACTATCCCCAAGGAATTTACAAAATTCTTCTAGTAAAGAAGTGGTATCTTTACTGTCTGTTTGCAGAAAGACCTCAACACAGCTAGTCCCTGGGTAGCTTCTCTTTTCACTTTCCTTTTAGGTGTTCTGTTAGAAAAATAGCTTCCAATATTTTTGAGATCAAATTCTCTTCTAACAATCCTTTTTTTACCTTGCTTTTATGAGACTCTGAAGAACATTGCTTGGTCATCAGCCAGAACTGTATTTCCTTTCATCTATCAAATTCCATCTGTAACTGCTATCCAACTGCACTAAGACTATTCTTTAGCTAATCAATCTAGAAATATTGCTTTTCCACCCATTTTCCTTTTCCAGTCTTTTCCAGTTCTGTAACTAAGTCTTCCTTGGTAAAATCTAAAACTACCCCAGCCCTGGCTTATTTCTTGTCCCATGCCACAGCTGGAATTAGTCAAAGACTCTTCTGCAATCAAAAATACATGTACTTGTGTTGCTGAGCTGTTATGTAAAAAAGCAAGCCTGGCCTTATTCCACAGAAAGTTTCCTCCACCTCCCTCCCACCTTCACAGGTGTCTGGCTCCCTTCCAGGCACTTCAGGGATCCAGGACTTCCCAGACTCTGGCAGTGGCTGCCTACATTCCCAGTTTCAAAGATGGGAACCATGTCTTTGTGTAAGCCCCAAACGTGATCCTGCTGCTGTGTCTGGTTCTCTGAAATCTTACCTGCCTAAAATCCCCCAAGGTTCATGGATCCTGCTCCAGGTAAACTTCTGCTGTCCCTCCTGTTCACAGTAATGTACCTCAAACAGCAAACTGCTATTTGTTTTTGTGTATTTGAATAAATCTCTCCCCAAAACAATGCAAACTCTTCCTGTTTTTACTGAAAAAACAAATTAATTTACACATGTTTGGAGGATGCTGCTGCTTTTAGGAAGTGCTCCTTGGGCACCTTGAAGAGGAAATTGGGAGTTGTCAAACATGAGTTTCTCTCTTCTTATTATTCTTACATAACCCTTCCCAAAAGAAATAATCAGAAAGCAAAATTCTCCAAACTCCAAGTATGGAGAGGAAGTGTGGGCAAAAAAATAATTTTTAAAGGTTCCAAGAAACAGAATTTGCATCTCTTAAATCTGTAGACAGGCCTGCAAACCATATTTCTTTCTCTTTTGAAAGCAACTTCTCTCTGCATTCACAATTCAGCCTAATAAATTCCATAGCAACCCTGTGAAGTGAACAAATGACAGACCTCAGTAAGTCCCAGTAAGAACTCTCAGAGCCTAGGACAGAAAGAGGTCCCAAAGCTGCCTGGGAATACCTGATTGCTCAGGACAGGAACCACCCAGCATGGACACTGCCTCTCCCAGAACTCCAGTCTGCAGCTCAATTGCCTCCAAACCCCATTTTCATCTGCAGCACTTCTGCTCTGCAGGACTCTGCAGTCCCTGGAAGAGCAGGGTTGAGGTCAGTTCTGGCTGTCACAGCATCCTCACAGGCAGCTGTGTGCAGTGACAGGACCAACCAGAGGCAGGGAGGCACCATCAGAAAACAGTCCTTGATGTGTATGGTTTATGTTGTAACACGAACTTGTGATCTCGTCACAGTAACATAACAAATACCTAAGTAATATAAGAGATAAGAAAAGCATATTTTTGGTCGCCCTTCCTTCCCCCTTTGCTTCCCACACACCTGCTGTGACTTCCCAGGCCAATGTGTCCCTTTGTCTGCCTGCAGAAATCCCATTTCCCTTCTCCCACTGCCATCTGTGCCCTGAGCTCGTGCCCTGTGTGTGTCTGCTCCTGCTGTGTGTCCCACACCATTGCTGTGTGTCCTACACCACTGCTGTGTGTCCCACACCACTGCAGTGTGTCTGCTCCAGAGGTGAGCACTCCTGCATCCATGC
>VWYI01005908.1:166343-427926 GCA_013399455.1 Anthoscopus minutus
CACTGCTGTGTGTCCCACACCACTGCTGTGTGTCCCACACCATTGCTGTGTGTCCCACACCACTGCAGTGTGTCTGCTCCAGAGGTGAGCACTCCTGCATCCATGCCAGGAGCTCTCTCTGGCCAGACCTCAGAGATCCCTGAAGCAGTCCTGGCATCACAGATACTTGTCCTTGGAAAATTCAGAAGGGAGGAACAAGAGCAGCTCTCATGCTCAGGGACCAACACAGCGATAAGAAACCCACCAGCCCCTTGCTCTTCCCGTAATGTCAGCACTAGGTCAGTACACTGAGCATTAAGGAAAGAGCAGCAATTAATCTGGAGTAATAGCATGCACACAGAGAGACAGCTCAGAGGAAGCTCTGTGCATGCAGATCATTGTGTAAAGTGTCCCATCAGGGAAACTACCAGGGCTCTGTCCTCACAGGAAAATGCCAACATGTACCTGCTGGGGAGCTTGCTCGCCCTTCCTGCAGCTCCATTCCCACTGCTGCCCTGTGGGAGTCCTGACCATCACCATCAAGGCAGTTGTGACAGCTCCAATGCCTAAACCACTTCTGGTTTACAGGATTTATGTTCTTACTTTCTCTATTTATTTGAAAAACTGTCAAGATCCTCCCTCATGTGACCAGCAAACTTTTAGGAACATAAATACTCGTAACACACATACATCTCATGTTGGAAATGTTTGAAACTACTGACTAATCTCCTTGAACCCTGATTGCTTATTAGCACTGCTCTCAAAAGCAGCCCAGGATCTCTATCACAATCTCATTTCTTCCTATATCTCCTGGAGTTACTATTTTAAGTACAGAACTAGGAATGGGAAAACACAAAGACACGAATGAATATACTTCCCAGAAAAAAATTTGAATTTTGTTCTAGAAGCCAGCAGAAATCCAATCCTGTTGTGTTTTTTATCTGTCATTTTCCCTAGAAGGTGTGATTAGCTCAATTAGCAGAGCTATCCATACTGAAATTTCTCCTATCATTACTTCACAGCTTTTGAATGTAAAATTCAAGAACTTTGAGATAAAACTTTTGAGAATCTTTCAGTCTTTTGCCTCGTTGCCAAGCACTAAGCAGTGTATCTAACCCCTTCCAGGTTGTGGTAACAGAGCTGCAGTCCGGCCACCCCACACAGATCCCCTGTGCACATTCAGGCACCCAGGGTATTCCTGCAAGGACCTGGCAGCTCAGCCCAGCTCCTGCTGGGGACACAGGACCTGCACAGCTCAACTGGCCAGAGCGGCCACCAGCTGTGGGACTGGGCAGGTGAGGTACCCACACCAGAGCCATGGGCACAGAGACCACCTTTGAAAACAAGTTAAGTATGTGATCAAATGCCAGTCCTGCCTTGCTGCAACAAAGTCATCTCAGGCACTAAGGCAGCCTTTCAGTGCTTCTATCATTATTATTCTATTAACACACTCTACCTTTTATTCTGCCTGAAATAATATTGACTTATACCTTTCCTTAAGGGCAGTTTTAAGGTGCGAGTGAACTGCTACCTCTGCAGTATCTGAAACAGAGCAAACGTTTTCTATCAAGTATTCACCTCTTCAAGAAACACACAGCTCCACTTGTGTGCACTCAGAGCTGTGCCTGGGAGGGATCCTCACAGTGTCTGCTTCAGCTGGGGACTCATAGGGAAGCAAATTCCAGGGGCTGCCTGCCTGCCATGGCTGGTGCTCAGCGGGAGCCAGGAGCGAGTGCCTGACATTTCCAAAAGCTGTGCTTTGTGACTGCACAAACCAAGCACTCCTTACATCTTCCTGTAAGCCCAGCAGCTAAGCCAGAGAGCTGCCACACAGGAAAGAATATTTGTTTCTTCTCAGTCTCCCTTTCTCTCCAGATGCATTCTCTCATTACTGTGTACTCTGGGCAGAACAGGAGGTTGAAGGACGTAACCCAAAAATCTCCCAGTCTTAGGGTAGCCCTACAAACACAGGTCCAACAAGAACTACACTTCAAGAATGAGCTTCCAGGAGAATTCCAAATGCTGTCAGTAGGGTTGTTCAGCCTGTGTCAAAGGGCAAAAATACTAATAAAGGAATCAAAAGAGATTAATTGTATGAGTCAACATGGGCTGTGCAGAGTACATGCAATACTTTTGCAGCAAACAATGCAAGTAAAAGGGGAAGCATTCACTAGCTTGGTGTAATATTGTCAGCAGCTGTTACCATCACAGGATAGAGGCCCCAGCAGGATCTGTAAATTTGTCTTTAGAATAAAGAGACATTTCAAATATTACAGCTGTATTTGCAAACACTGACTATCAACAACACAAATTAACTCCTCATTTTGTACCTCTATTTAATAAACTCTAGTGCAAAATACATCAAAAGCATCCCTTTACCTGAAGTCAAAAAATCCTTTATTGGTAGATTGACAATCACTGCTGTTTCAACTGTGAATCAAGTTCTCACATCTTAAATCAGCAAATTACTGTATTATTTCTCTTGTGCTTGTCATTCAAAGCACTTCACCTCGAGAGGAAAGAAAGAATTTGTTTCTTTGGCAGTGGCTGATAATGACTATGCTTGTACAAAAGCATTCTATAAGGGTCAGTAGCCTGTTACAGAGGGATTCTTATACAGCTTTTCATCACAGAGCAAATAGAGAACATGCTTTTGCTGCTATTGAATCATATCCATTCCTGAAAATTACTGTGGTTCCCTTATTTACAGTGTGATTGAGACAGAGAAGGAAAAATATCAGGTCAGTACTCACAGCATGGATCAACAAAATCAGTATTACAACAATACAGAAATTCTGAATATCACAAAGCACTAGAAAACATGATTTTACTCCCATCATCTCCCATTATCACCTGCCATGCTGGACTGTAGTGGAGGCAGGGAAAGATTTCAGAGCACTAAATACATCAGTCCATGAGGATCAGGCAATTTGTGTTGGATTATTCTAGCTTGGTTGGTCATGGCTTTGTTTGAAAAGCAGGTATATACCTCTGTAAAGGTAAGAGGGAATACTAGTCTTCTATTTATTTTATATTAATTTCTTTTGTATTATCCAAAATTTGTGGACTGTCTCTCATTAAACCATAATTCTGCATTGAAATAGGATTAGTAATTTTTCTATTCTGAGTCTACTGGTGTTTCTATCAGTACTTTGACATTCAGAATTGAATTTCTGCTTCTGAACCAAGTTTCAGAAGGTTATTTTGCCAGCAATTTATATTGTATTATTCTTATTAAGAAATAGGCTTAAAAAGAAAGCAATATCAAAGGTTTTTAGCTTTCAAAGGCTGAAGAGCTGATGGGAACAGAGGGAGCCCCATTTCTAACCCAGAACCACAAACCTAAATTGGCACAATGTGTTAGCAAAACAAAACCATTCAGAAGCACAGAAATTAGAGACCATAACAGACATAAAAAATGGATTAATCCTATTGATTCAGAGCAGCACTACCTGCATTTAACACTATCTAGAAATAAGACTCTTCCTAGTTTAGAATTTACATGTGTAATAGAAATGGCTTTATATTAAGGACTATGCACACTGGGAAACTGAGCCACCACCCCCATTTCCAAACAGTATAAAAAACTTTCCACCTTGAGGCCTAAGACAGTTGACACCACACACCTGAGCAGCTGACATTTAGTGTAGGTAAGGACAGAACAAGCTCAGTGTTTGGTCTGAAGTTGCTAGGAGAAAAGGGATAATGGGATTCCAGGTGACTAAATTGAGTGTAGGCTACTTTCACATTCAGGTCACTATCCCATGGGCCCTTTCCTCAGTCACTCCAGGTCATGGCCTAGGATATTTAAACTGCCCTTCACATGAAAATGTCAGGCTGTGAATTGTAGGGGCAAGACAGAATCAGAGATTTGCCTCCAGCATCTCTGCTTCACAGGCTGTAACCTCTGGCAACAGGGCAGAGCTGGAACCCGGGAGTAGCAATGGCTGAGCCACTGTTAACTAAAATAGTTGTAGTATATAATTATTTACAGCTACATATATAGTACATATCATTTCTATAGTATTTAAAATATATGAGATGTGTACATATATATACATCATAGTATTTATAGTTATATATATAGTATATCGGTTTTGGATCAAAAACTAGACCCAGAATCATGACTGGTGAAAAGCATGGATCTTGAGGATAGAGATATCAAAATTTAAGACAACGGGTATTTAAAGAAATAGAACTGAAACTGCATCATCAATTCTCCACTAAACCTCTTGCTGTGAATAAAAATCAATGATAATCTTGTCTCTAACTTTTTAGGATGTGTTCAACAGATATATTTCAAAGACTGTGAAAGCTAATGGAGCCTGGAATATGAGTTTCATCCTTAAAACAATATGTAATGCAATTATGCATAATGTTCTACTGTGTTACAAATTTACAGGAGAAATTTGACTTCCATATAATTGCTTATTTGACATTAGCGTCTGTGTAACTAAAATCACATTGAGCTTTCAGCTTGTCAAATATTTTGTGCCTTTCCACCTGTGAAACATTAGAATTAGCTTGACTTTTCCACTGTAATCTAGCTCAAGTGAAATGTCCCTTCTGATCTTCTTGGCTTTAGGTATTGTTTGCAGCCACCCACACTGTCACCATGAGAAGTAAATGTCCTTCTCAAGGACATGAGGCACAACCAGTACACCAAATCCAGAAAAGAGAGAAACACATTTCTCATGTTTCTCATGTTTCTCAGCATCTCCTTGCAGCAGAGGAAACCTGATTACAAATGGCAGTATTTACCCAGTTCTAAGGTAAAATAAAGGATAAGAGAGTCCTCCCTCTAGGACACAAGGTCATCACTCACACGTGGGTGATTGGTATTTGTCCCCCTCTGCACAGGATTTCCTCTTCTACACATTCTCCACATTCTGCCTTCATTACATGGGAGATTATTTGGATCCAGACAGCACAAAGAACCTGCAACATGCTAGGCAGAAACTTGAAGCAAGCTAAAAGAGCACCCTTGGCCAGCATTAGCTCCTTCTCACCAAGGGATCTACTTAAAAAAACCTGAGCTGAAGATCAAACAGCTGGAATGTTCAGCTGCAGTCAAAGGTGCTACATCCTCTGCACCTACTATGATTTTCCCTCCCAGTAAGAGGTATTATAGCCAAGAGTTTCAGGAACTGCTATGTGAGCACACTGTAACACCAAAATAATCAGGATTTAAGTGTTCTGAATTCTTATTTGAATGCACTGCTACATTGGTGAGGGATTTCTGTTTTAAATTAACAAGGACAATATGAATAAAGATGATTTTAAATTCATAAAGATGAATTTCCTTGGATTAAAGGAACGGGTATGCAAACATGTGACACAGCCAAGCTTTCATTATCTTGCAGAAAAACAAAGGCAACACCACAAAATCACTAGAAACTAGGTTTGAAAAGACAATGTGAAAAGAAGATTGAAAAAGGTGAAAACCAACAGCAATGAAGGTTAAAACCCAAACCACATACTCTGCCTTTTCATCAGGCATACTCTGCCTTTCATACAAATAATTCACTGCAAAGAAAAAGGATTATCTCCCACCAGTGGAATGGCTCATTGCCTCAAGGAAATGCAAAACAATTATTGTTACAGAATAGAAAAAGACCACAGGATATGGGGAGGAATACTGTCCCCCCTCCTCCCCCCCCCAAAAAAAGAACAAAATACAAAAACAACGTTACTGCATACAAATGAATGAAAACACACAGCAAAATGACATCACAAAACCCAAGGTGAAATTGTGTAATACAAAGAATTACAAACTGAGTTCTCCCCAAAACAATAGGAATATTCTTCCCAGATTAAATTTTGCCCACTCAAGCAAACAGCTCATGCAAAAATCCAAGGAGCATCTCTTGAAGCTCTACCTGTGTCTCACACAAAAGAAAATAATTTCATAATGCATGGCAACAAAGGAAGAACTGATCCTGATTTTTCATTTTTATTCTAAATTAGGAACTATTTTACAGCACCCACTAAAATTACTGTACCAAGACAGAAACTCTGCAGATGTAAAATGAAGTTTAGGCTCAAGAGGAAACACTGACTCAGTATTTTTGAATCCTCCTGCATCAAAAGGTCTTCTGTTATTGACACAAGGAAGGAAAACACAAACAGCAAATCACTTTTGACCATCTCTTTAGTTTATGATAAACATAAAACAATTTCCACTTTCTTTTTTTTTTAAATCACTGTTTCAGTGCTTATAGCACTTTCATCACTAATCTAACATCATGGAATGAATATTTTAAGGAAAAAACCCACAAGCAGCAGCACAAAGTTTGTTTCTCAGGCAAGCTGCTATCCCTCAGAAGACAGCTGAGTCACAGAGTGTATAAATAACTCTGTCAAGAGAATAACAGTCTCACTGTGAAAGCACTCAGCAGAGCCAGAAAGGTGGGACACAGCGGGTGTTACCAGTGCTCCAGCAGTTCCCTTTCTCCCCACATCATTTGCAACAGCTTTTGCCTCTTTCCAGCAGCATGAAGGCAGACAGGAATGTCTCTGCCCAAGTGAAGGCATCAGGTTTTTTGAGAATTCATTATCTCTGTCTCTTCACAAATCTGAACTGTGCTGAGAACAACCAAATGTCAATTAGAAACAGTCCTGTGAAAAGAAAGGGAGCCACACACAAACCCGGTGAGAAGGGGAGGGTCACATCCCACCCAGCAGGATTTCCCTGCTCTCAGACACAACACAACCCTTTACCTGCCCCACTGTGAGCAGCCAGAACACACTGAGTAGGAGCTCAAGGTCATTTGCAACAGTGGCAGCAGAGAGGCAGGATTCTCTGGACCACTCTGATGGAAGCACATAGAAACAATTGCCTGCATCAAGTTTTGCTTTGGGGAACAGGATTTTAAATTAACAAAGCTTACAAGAATTTTGGTGCACTAAAGCATATGTAACTTAACTCATGACCTCAGCACTTTATATAAAAATTCAGATGTAAATTTTTTCAGCTAATATTTTCCCTGTACCTTAAATCTTTCTTCTTTACATCCAGAAGTAACAAAAAGGCTTTTAGGCCTGCCCCTAGAACTGTACTTAGCCAAACCCTTCTGGTACAAAGCCTAGGGAATCCACTTCATCGCTGAGACAGTCACACCACTTCCAGCATTAACACAATGTTGTCTCATCTGTTGGCATGCTCAAGGACCCAAGGCTGGATGAAGATCACAATACTTTGTATAACTTCATAAAAATATGCAACATAAGGCATGAAAGCATCACTTTACAAACTGTTTGCTCTCCTGCTCTTATGTTCCTTCAAGTCCATTTGTCTCTCAGAAATTTCAGTCCTCCAAAGAAATTCTGAAAATAGCTTCCAACCTAAATGCAAAGTTATGCCATGGATTTCTGCCAGGTAGAATAGGAGGATTCCTTTGAGTCCCATCATGAAGCCTGTGTGCAGTCACCATTTCCACTGACTTCAGGGAGAAGTCTACTGGAAAGATGAGCCTAAAAAGAAATTTAAAGATCCAAAATAAAGATGAAATTCCAGATGTACTTTGGCTCTAAAGATATTTCTTGTATGATTGTACTGCCTTTAACGAAGAAACCAATTCATTGGTCCCATTTTGTGCTGCCAAATTTTGTTCCAAATCTTGTGATGCAATATGAATAGCTAGAAACATCAAAACATGTTTTATTCTCCATCTGTAATCTGCCTTCCTTAGTAAACACTATTATAGACTTGAATCCTCTGCCGTACCAGTTTCTTATTTCTAGCTGGAATAAATGTGGACATTAGTATAATTAATGGCCAATTATTATTGTATTTCATTGTCTTTTAACAGAGGCAACAGCTAAGGTCAAGTCATCCATAGCCCAGTGCCCTGTCTCAAAAACAAAGCTTTCTCTGGGTAGTAATGCTTATTATTCTTTTTTATCCACTCCTTTGCCCTCCTCTATCCCTCCATCTATGCAGCAGATATTTCTCTGTTTTCTACTTTATTTTTACACTCATTTTACATCCATGTAATTCACAACCTCAGGTAAGGATCACAAAAATTATACTGAAGACCTCCACACTTGCTGGCATTTTCTTTCTATTTGATTTCTACAGAAAGGAAAACTGGGCTTCTACCTGCTGTCATCACATTATCATAGCACAGCAAAACGTTTTTTAGACTTGAACTGAAAGATTAACTTCTCTCCTGTACATTAGGGGTAATTGGTGCCCTGGTGACAATCTGAATGCAGAGGCTGGGAGGCTGTGCTGCCCAGGCTGCTCCCTGGCCGTGGCTCTGGGAGGTTCCTCGCTGCCAGGCTCCAGCAGGCGGGTGTGATCCCACTGCTGCATCCCATCGGGAGAGCAGCATGGCTGCAGCACAATGCAGCTTTCACGTTTATCTCCCTTTCACAGATGCCCAACATCCATGCATACAAATGAAGGGATATGATGAAAATAAGTTTGTTTGTCATTGAGAGTCAACTGTGAATGACTAACAGTCAATGAATAACCCAGTGGGTGTTTGATTACATGGCCTGCATGTTAGGTTTTTGAAGACCAACCTCTCAAAGCATATTTCCATCCTCTTGGCTCCCTGTGAGAGGATAAACATTTCAAAGAAGGCACTGTGTCCTGCAGTATTTGTTTCTACAGTGCCCTAGCACAATGGGGCTCTGTTCTCCAAGCAGTTCTTAATGAGAAGTTCAACACCCATTTCCTTTTATAATCACACAATAAATAGCTTGTGTTTAGTCTTCTACTTTCATGGCAGGCAAAAGCTTTATTGATCAGATCCTCCATTAGTTGTTCATCTCAGCAAGAATCCTCTTGCTAGGTAAGAGGGAAGAAAGAAATTGTTTTCCTCAGCAGCTGCATCCTTGCTTGTGGTTCACTTCCACAGATAATTTCAGCTAAAGACTACTTTTTTTTTCCTCCAAGAAAGGCATTTGTTGAAACTCAGTTTGAGAGATGAGTGGAAGTGAAATTCTTAGAGAAGCACTTCAGCTGTGAATGCTGATCTCTTTGCTTTGCACATCTGAAGACATGTCTTCCTGAGCTACTAGTGATCAAGATTCCAAACAACACTTATTGTTAGAAGTGAGATGTTGTTCTAAAGAGTGAGCATGTCTTCAGCATTTCACCTTTGTGCCTCTATATGAGGCATTCTTAGGTAGGTTGACTCCCAGACGCACCTATACTGCATTTTGTCTCATCATAGTTTTTGTTAACAAAGTAAAAGTGACTTCAGCCCTACTTGTGCTTCTAGGCTTGGAGAAGAGTTTTTGTGTAGCACCCCAGGAGCAGCTCCACTGCAGCAGCAAACACCCAGAGAGCCAAGATCCAGCAGTGCCCACCTTTCCTCCATCACAGGGAGGGACAGATGGTTCTCTCCAGCAGGGCTGGAAGAAGCTGTGTGGTGGTTTCCAGAGCCACCTGCAAATCTGCCTCCTCTTCTGCCCTTTTTGCTCCTCCATCATTTTTTTTTTACTGATAATTTGTGTGGCCACTTTCATTTCATAGTTTTCTGCTTCATAACCTTTTAGTGCTATTTGGTGTTGGAAGGCGGATTAAAATCTTTAGATACACTGTAGCAACCTCCTATAAAACTGAGCAGTTATTTATCAACAACATAAATGATGTAAAGCAGTATAGGAAACTGCAAGACTAAACTTATAAAATCTGGGTTTTATTTGGACATATTACTGCTGGAAATCCTGGTAAATAGGAAAGAAATTCCAAAACATTCATTGAGAAATGTGTAAGTTGAGCAGCAAACCTGAGAAAGTGAATTTTACAGAATGCAGCAGTATTAACTGCCACAAACATGTGAAGGGTGGAGATGATGGACTTCCAGAAATGCTATCTGACCACTTTTGCAAGTTTGAGGGCTTGGAAAACTTAGTAAATATAACTGGCTTACATGGCTGAAGGTGTTGCTACAAGTGGTATAAAGGAAAAATAACTTGTTCTAAATGCAGCAGAGGCTTTGGAAAAGGGGTTGAACAACATCAAGGGCTTGAACAATGTCTAAACATTAAGGGAAAAGAGGGAGGCCAAAGGGCAAAGAAAAAAAAGAGAGGACACTCCATTTTGGTTTTGCCTCATACTGGCTGTAAAGTTTTTCTTAAGCAAAACCACTTGTCAATCTACCTCAAGAACAACATGAACAAGGCTTTTCAAACTATGACAGCTCACTGAAGTTGCATCTTTTACGGATGAGCATCCATGGAATTTCCTCCTGATGCCCAGTGTTGCACTTTGCACCGGACCCTGTAGGATAGCATTGCCCCAGATATGTCATGGTGAATTAGGACATCAGTGGAGAGTAATGAGATCCATGAAACCAACATAACAGGGACAGAAATAGTCTCTTGATAAAGGCAACAATCTTCACTTCTGATCTGCCTTACACTCACTGTCAAGCTGAGACAGCTCACAAAAGTATCAATTTAGAGTCACCTGTAAGGGTAGTTTTCATATAATGGGCAGCTGGTCTGCTCCCAGTGAGACTGAGCCCACCAATTTATTTCATGCAGCAATCAAATATTAATGGATTTCTGTTTTAACCTGTTCAGAGCAGAAATGGTGACTGAAAGAGATTAAATTGCATTCCATCCTGGGTCTGCACAGTCAAGGAGGACCTTTCATCTTGCAATCACTTTTTTCCCCTTTGTGGTAAGAGGAAAATTGGGATCCGTAAAAACTTCACACACACTGTATTCTTCAAGCAGGAACTTCCCTGTCAATTTATCATAGATTTCAGCCTTTTGATCTTTTGTTTGTGTCTCATGATAAGACCCAATCCCAAGGAAGACTTTTCTTAAAGGGCTAGCCTAGAAAAATAAGCAAGGGGATTTTATTTTATACCTTAAAATTAGAAATGCATTATTGATAGAATCATTAATTATATATTTTGGATTTATAACCAAGATTTGAGGAAAAGCACAATATTTGAACGTACATAATTGCTATCACAGCCTACAATGACTTTTTTTATTAAGCACAGACCCCATTTCTTCCTTGTATGAATATTTTATTCTGAATACGTGTTCCAGTTACTTGGCAATACCTCCTTTTCCATTTCAGCCCCTATTTTGAAAGAAGGAAACTTACATGTTCAGATTTACTGCCAATATAATCTAGTTCTACTTCTAAATCAAAATAAATTGGAAGTGTGATGTCTTAGAAAACCCCAAATCCTCCCAGCTCTCTCCAGGCCTAAGACCCACAGCCTGGGGGAACTGCAGGCACTTCAGGCCCTGGATGCATCTTCCCAGCCCTCTGTAAGGCACAGGGTGGGAGCTGCCTTGCCATGGTTTGCACAGAATATTCACATTGCTGAAGGTTTGTGCACGGCAGTGAGCTGAGCTCAGCCCTTCAGAGAGCTCTCTCTGTGTTTGTGTGTACATGTGCATCATTTGCTCTCAGAACAGGAGCAGACAAGGGACCTCTACCAGGTTTTCAGCCACCCTAAGGAAACTACACTATTTTCTAAGTGAAGGCTTGATCCACGACTCCAGGGAGATTTATCTAAATATCAACTAGGCCAAGCAATGTAGATGTACCAGGGCTATAAACGTTTGTGGAATATGTCCCACCATTTTCCCCTTACGTGCTACGAGGTATCACAGGAGCTGTGGGAGCTCTGGCCCAAAGCCTGGCAGAGGAGGATGAGCTGGGGGAGCCCAAGCACGGGAGGGAGAGCAGATCTGCAGGGCCAAGGGGCCGTGATTCCCCTCAGCCTCACCAACTTCTCTGCTCTGAGACAAAAGGCAGCTCTTGTGCATTAAATGCATTGATGAGTGACAGTGTAGGTCAGGCTTCCTTCACATAAAATTAAAGTCTTGCATTGAATGATCTTTGGGTTATTTTTTTCCTTTCATGGAATAATAAAGCTGTTTGATTCCCACAAACACACACACACACACAACTTCCAAGCTTAGGCAAGTACAGCAGAGGTAAGGGATGATGATCCATGCTCTTATCTTGTCATTCATTCAGAAGTGACAAATATTTATAAAATCTTAAGAATCCAAGCTCAGCTGCCACACTTTGAAGATACAGATTCAGCACTGCAACTTACCACATAGGATTTAGGAGTGCAGACCTGAACTTCAGCCCTCCTGTTTCACCTCCCCACTGGTACAACAGCAAAGCCACCAAATTCTGCACCAGCCCCAGTCTGCTCAAACCAGGGCAGTGGAGCCAAAAGCAATTCATGAGTACAGGTACCTACAGAAATCAGTTGTAACCAGCTGCTACATCAGGTAACTGAGAGCAAAGCATCTGATATTCACTATTATTTTGCATTTAATTTCTCTAGGTATGACTACACTAATAGAAAAACTTGAAAGTTACTGAGACTGAGAAAATGGGATCTTTGATGTCTTTTATGCTTACTTCATTCATAGTGTAGATACTAAACCTCCTGCTTTAGAAACTGGAGACTGCTTCATTACTAAATGGTTGTGCATCATGGTCCTTACAAATCTCTATTAAACTGAGGATTAGGCAAGGGCTGGAACAGATAGACAGTATATTTTCATTCCATCTCCTTTAAAATAATGATGCATGCAACTTCATGTCATTACTCTTTAATGGTCTTAAGCCTATTTAATAGCACAGTAATATTCCAAAAAGGAAAAGGGAATTATTTCCACATTTAATTTTCATCACAAAAGTGAATGTGCTTCTTTCCATGGCAGATAAGCAGCTAAATCTGCTTGGTACCTTAACTGGGATATGACTGCATTAGCTCTGCTACATTACAGCTGGGCTAATGAAACAAAGCAAAATTATTAGCTTCAGACTCCCTGGAGCATCTGGAAGTAACATGTGGTTTCTTTCTGGGGGTGTCCATAGGGGCAATGGGGTGTGAGGTGACAGAGCCAGGTGAGATCAGGCTGTGGGACCGAGCTGGCACAAGTCCTGCACAGGGAATGTCACGGCCATGGCCATGGCACCCTCGTGCAGCAGGAGCTGGGTGTTGCCAAGGAAATCATTACCCTACCAAAGCTTTGTTCTGCTCCTATCTACACTGCTGCAACTCGGTGAATGTTGTAGACCCACTCCTGCTGCACCTCTGCAAAAATGAGTTGACACTTGGGCTTCCCAGTTCCTGCATCTCAAGTGGAAGTAAGAAGTTTTTCCTTCTTTAAAAACAAACAAACAAAAAATAATTACAATCCACTAGCTGTTACCTAGGAGAATCTCTTACTAGTTAATTTTTTAAAAATCAGATTCAGAGGGAGGCTGTGCAATTCAGAACACAAATGGTATCTGAGTCAAGGTTCAAAATCTTTCTTTTAATGCAATAATGTGATTGATTTTTCCCCTCCTAGGGAGTGTTACTATATTCATATTTCAGCTTTAATTATCTTCTCCAGGATTGTTAGTGCTTCCACAAGATTCCTTCCAAATTCTAATTACACATACTGGATAGATTAGCCAGTGTTTGATAACCTTTTATAGCCAATTGACTTCAGCTTCATGTGTACAAAAATCTGAGCTGGGGAAGGAAGAGAAGTTGTATCAAATTACTAAAATCAAGTGAAGCAGAGCAGCTCTGCCCCTGCCCTCCTGTGCTGGTACATAAGCTCCACCAGAGAGAAAACACATCAACCAGGCAGCAGCAAAGAGCCTGCTTATAAACAGGACCCAGGAGATATTACACAGATATTTAATATAAAGTCCTACTCTTTAACAGAAAAGTTGTCTGTGGACCAAAAATCTAGTGTTTTTTGAACTAGGGTTATTAATCTAAGGTAAGTGGCACTGTAATCCAAAATACTTAAAGATTTTCCTTGGCAGGCTGCACTAGTCCTTAAAATCTATGAGCATTTCATTGACTTTTCCCAGGGATTTTTCCCAAGGGTTTAAGAACAAAACTGTAATTCATTTTTATCAAATATATTATTTTCAACTATGAAAATTCTAAAAAACTTCACCTTTGAAGACATTATAAGACTGTGAATGTGGACAGAAACATATAGAACATATAGTTCCCTAGTCAGGGAACTTCACTAGGCTGACACACTGACTGGTAAAATAAAACATAACTTTTCTCCTTGTGCAGGAATAAAAATCTGTCGAGGATTTTTTTACCTTAACCATTAATTAATGAGGTTTCAACAGTATGAATGATTTACAGTGACATGCTCTGACAGGTTATACATGGTGAGTAATGCCTTGTCAGACACTTCAGTATTTATATTGAGATGAATGGCACATAATGGGATGCACATGCTAACAATGAACATCAATATTTAGTACTCCCAGCAAAGCCTGCTGGCATGATAAATTTGGCCTTAACTTCATATCTATCTGCAGACTTGCCTAACAGCTATTTATGGAAATAAATATTTCCAGAGAACCCTTATCAAGCATATTTACACATCCTCACTGCCTTGGCAAGAACTTTTACTTCTCCCTGGAGCTGTGAGCTCCACTCACATCACTTCACAAGGCCCTGGAGTCCCTGGAGGCCAGGCAGGATTGCAGCATCCTGGTAAGAGCCCAGCACACACACAGGAAACAGCAAGGCTGCTGGGCAGACAGACACCTCTTACATGTACACACCTTGCTCTCCATGGACTTGGCAATCTTGAAAGATCCCTTCCAACACCAATCATGTTATGAATTCCCTCAGGAAAGGCAATGAGACAGCAGTTCTGATAAAAGCCATGGAGAAGGTACCATAATGCCAAGCACTATCACACAAATCAACAGATCAAACAGTCAACAGCTACATCCCTATTCATGCTCTTCCTGCAGTTTTGTAGTGTTGTTTCCTGCCACCCACGTCCCTTTCATCCTGTGATACATTCATGATGCTGCTATTCTCAGTGACTGGGCTCAAAACCTTACTGCTTTGTATGGTCTGAATTGATCCTGTAAAGAATTCTCTGAAAGTTACTATTAGGATGATGTATGGCCTAATTTTGGTTGCTATAGTATTTAGAGACAGACTTATGACTGGGGAAACAATCCCACTCACTTGAAATGCAGGAAAAGCTTTCAGTGCTGCAAGAAAAGGCTTTCTGGATGAAAAGTCATATTTTAAAGTTTACAGCTCCTGCTTCTGGCTCAGTGCTGCTACAGCAGCAAGGAGAGGAGAGCCAGCCTGGAAGGGCTGTGCAGGGCCCTGGCTGAGGCCACTCCAGAATTCTGCTGTGGCTGCTTTATGAGATGCATGTAGCAGCAGTTTATTACTAGGAGTGCCAAGCTACCATTCGAATTTTTCTACAGTTTTAAAAGCAGCACGTTTTTATTAAGATAGAAATGACTGTGAGGAACCAAGGGCATTTTAACACAGGCAGTGAGATGTAATGCAAGGACACTATGCAGGCCTTTATGGCTGGAAAAAGACACCATTGCTATCAACCTTTTCAGTTGCCTTCCATCAAGTTTAACGTGCAAAATCTTGGTAGCAGAATCTCATCTCACCCTCTCTGGCCTTGGGGCCCATAAACAAATAAATTAAATCCAAATCTCAAATTAAATCCAAATCTCAAATTAAAGCCAAATATCAAAGCAGACTGGAGAAGCTCCTTTTCTCTCTTCATTCTATATATATCTGTTCATATGACAGAGAACCTCAAAGCACTACTGAATATATGCATTGTACTCTATGAAAACAAATACTCATTTTACAAATGAAGATAGGAAAGTTGAATTTAAAACCTTCCTCCAGTTCTGAATGCTTCAGCTTGTCCATTTTAGCAGGATTTTACAAGTGCTAAAGGACCAGTTTCAGAAGCAGCCTATATCTAGCTTCACTGATATTCAAACAGACCTTTAGGAGTCATGAACTAGGTTCTCAAGAATTAGGAAATGGCTTTAAAACATGATTTGCAATGCAGGAAAAATGCCCTGTTATTAATAATGTGCCTTAGACAAATCCAACCAAGCAAATCAGAATAACCTATCTATTGCTTGGATATGTGACAAACTCTTTTACATGCAACCAGAACTCTTCAGACTGAGGATGTACACATGAGTCATTTAGTTCAGCTTTACTTCCTTTCAGGTAACTTTTCCAGCTGGGGGAAAGAATCTTTTTTAAAGAGCACATCTACTTATGACAGATACTACAGTAGCTAATGTTCTTCATGTTGCTTCTGCAGATTTTTACCATCCTGAAGCATGAGGCACCTGTGGCTTACACAATGCACATGGTTGATGAGTTTTAATTAAAGTAATCTCTGGTACTGTTCTCACTCCCAGCAATTTTAACAGTGTCCACTCCCATTACTACACGGAAAAGTCATTCCCTGCTTGCAAAGCAGATGCTTGGATATCCCACAGAGAACAGAAATGTCCTGCTCAGTGCAGTTCCAGGGCTGCTAATGAACTTTTAATTTCCTACCACTGGCACTCTATCTTGCCTCTAAAACTTAAAGAGGTGCAACTCTGAGTTCTTGCATACAACACAACCCTTTCTCCAAGAGATTCATGGCCTTGTTTAGTTGATATCAGAATCTTTGGTCTGGCCAACCATAGCACATATATGATCTCAAAATGTCTCCTTCTCTATCTCTACCTTTCTCACTCTCCCTCCCCTCTGAATGGCAGCCTGCTGTGCTGCAGGAAAGCCATCACCCTGTAAGTTTTTCACAGGCAGCTGCTGCAACCACACAGCTCTCCCAGCTCCAGCAGAGCTGGCAATGCAGCACCCCAGGTGACACCACTGCATGTAAAATTCCTGTACTCTGGCACAACCCCACATTCGCACTAAACATGTAAACACACATAACACAGAATATATTCTTTCCTAGCATTAAAAATACCCTCTAAAAACCTATAATTTTCTTGTTTACTTGGGCTTTTGTGTGGTCTCATTGTTTCCTGGGAGTTTGTTAGGGGTTTTGGGGCTTTTTTGAGAGGGGAGGGATTTTTTTTTTCTTAAGAAAAAAAATCCCATCATTTAGTGATTTTTCTGTGAAACCCTTATATGTTTCCTTCAGAAATCAAAAACACATCATCCAGAAGGTCTGTACTGACAGACTGGATGCTAAACACCTTCAACCTTAAAGAGCTTTTTACTTATTTTTTGTATCTTCCTTATTTTACTTCAGATGCCTTCCCAGCAGTTCTAATCTGTAATAGAATATTAAGCTGCATCTCCTGTAGCTCTGTTGGTCACAGTTACTGATAAGATTTGATTCCTACTGTCCTTAAAATGCAAGGGACAGGCTTTGCTGGGGCGTGCGTGACCTTTCCAAAGCCATGGCCTGGTAGGAGCTGCGTCGATTGTTCTGACCTGTCAATGGGCAAGAGCTGCAAAGCCAGCAGGAGAACACGTTCTGATGCCTGGAGTTAAATAACAGCACCTCAGGAGAGCGCATTTATGAAACATCTGAAGGCTGAAAGGTCACTCTCAATGAATCTCCCATTTCTTTGGAGCAAGAGCTGCCATTCCCCAGCCACTGGCTGGGCAGGTTGTACCACAGCGGCCTGGATCCGCAGGCCTCCGGGCCTCTCTAGAAGAGGAAGTATTTTCATAGATATGAGCTTTTCTCCGTGATTTATCGTTCTTAAAGCAACACAAAACTGGCAGAAATTGAAAAAAAAAAACCAAAACGAAGGGGTGGAACTACTTTAAAGCAACAGTAAGGCCCACCTGCCTTTTCACACAGGCTCACACAGCTCTCCCATTCTCCTTTCTGGGGCCAAGTGTCTCTAAATACCATCCACAGCAAGTAAAGCTTTTATCCCTCAAACATCCTACACTTAGAGTTTGAAAACCTGCCAAAACATGCTAGGAATCAAGGCATCTCTCCAAATTTTTAACCTAGACAGCTCTGTGCACCCACAGAGCTCTCATCACACCACAGCTGCTCTGTCCCGAACGCAGCAGCCCTGAGCTCCTGCCCTGCTCCCATTACTGCCCATTCCTGCAAATCCTCACAGCTCCAGGGCTGCTCCAGGGCTGCTTCAGGCAGCAAGTAACTCTTCATTGAGCAGAACATGACCTTCAAGAAAAACAGGAACTTTCACACACCCTAAGGGCTGTAGGATGAGTCCTCCTACCTTTGTCTCTTTCTTCAGGTTTTCTCCTGGTTTCCATGCTGCCCTCCTGCCACTTTTAGGTGCCTCCATACCTGCTCAAATGACAGATGAAAATCAAATTGATGCCGTGCCTCTGTTTGTACATACTGTGGTCTTTGGATACTTCAACTTACTTTTGGAGAAAATACATTTAGAGCTTCTTATTCTTAGTCCAAGTGAAGGGAGCTAGTACGGGTATCAGTCTCTAAGTCTGGTGTGATGCTTTTTAGACTACCCATACATCAGCATAACAGGCACATCTAAGAGCTCAACAGTATTTTTACCACAAGCTGTTTTGTTGCCAGCTTAAAGAGCAAGTGTCTCAAAACTAAATCTTTTACTACAAACATCATGAAGTAACACAAATGTTTTGCTTTTAAAATTTTTTTCATTTCCTCAAATCTGCCATCTCTTGACACCTTCCCTTCCTTGTTTAAAAGCTTTTCTAATCCAGAATGGCATGAGAAACAGAGTATTGTAAAGTGCATACATTGAAGTCTGACTGGGTAATTTGGCAATAGTCTTACAATAACTGTTTTTCCAAACCCACTAGTACAGTTTCTCAATGTTCCAGTTAGTATATAAAAAATAATGCTTAAACTATACAACTTCTATAAAAACCTAGAGCAGGCAATGCATTCCTTGGCACAACCACACATTTCAAAAATGGGATTTTTATCACAGTATTTAATTTCCAGTCAATCGAGGTCTGCATTCATAGATCATTTCGCACACACATTACTCAGCCACTGCTGCTTCTATCTCTAGTCTAGTAAATATTTTTGCCTTGTGCAAAGGATATATGAGCAACACAGCCAAGATGAATTCTTGCATTAGTCTTGCAGCCCAGATGACAGTGACATACAGCAAGATATTAGAGCACTGTGATATCAGAAATGTACAGTAAGCCTGAGTAAAGGATGTAGCCTAGAGTTTTATAGCCTGAGACCCAGGAAAACAACAATAAAAGGAAGAAATCCACTGTAGCATACGGCCAGGCTTAGTCATTCAGATTAATACACCACATCAATTAAATTTAACCTATTGATTCATCTTCTTCTCGGAGCCAGCCCAGGTGCCTTTGATGACAGCTTGGCCTATTTAATGCAGTGCAACACAGATCAATAAGGGAGGTGCTACAGGGTAGTAGATGGTGCCCATGTGTCTAGCTAAGAGCAAAAAAAAAAGTAACTTAGAGTTATTAAACAGTTTTACTGCTTCTAAATGGACATCAGCATTCTATAACAGAATCCAGTAGTAAAGCAGTTGAGAAGTTTGGCTGCTGAAAGTGTTCAAAGGCTGCTGTGATTTTCTGAGGGGCAGCAGGATATTGCTCCCAGCAAGTTCCCAGTTGCTGGGAGCAGGCTGGTGTCAGTTCCATGGGCACACCAGAGGCAGCTGCCGAGCCGTGCACCACCAGTCTGTCATGGGCAAAGAACGCTTTGTTTTTCTATGCGGATGGGAAATCTTCATTTCTCTTTACTGAAAGACCCACTGAAATCAGGCATATTTAAAAGACAGAGTTCAGGTTAAGCCATTCTTTCTACAGCCCAGAAATGCTGCATGTACAGCATTTATGCTTCCAGCCTTATCAGCATTCAAAGCCACATCAGTTTAGCTAACAGTACTAGGATTTTTAAACAGCTAATGAATTCTGAGCATGGCCAGCACTACTTTAATTCAAATTTGCCTTATAGTGAGTTCTCTCATCTTGGCAAAGAAGGCAGTTTAATGTGCAATTAAAGCTCTCTCTGCTATGTAAGCTGTTTTTATTATATCAAAAATCATAAATGAGAAGAATTAATACATTGGAGAGTCAGTCTAAGGTGATGAAGAAGAGAAAGTTTATGGAAAATACAGACTGTAACCAAGTTTCACTCACCTTGAACACTGTGGAAACACCAAACAGCTCATTTTACATTTTATTAGCCAATTTGCTAAAATGATACAGAAGGGCCATAGAGCTTTAGCAGAGTGACTACTGAAAACCCTTCATATGTGACCTGTACTATCCTGTTGTTGTCTGTAAATTTATATGAGATGTCGTAAACATATATATAGATAACACAGAAACAGTCTTGTGATAGTAAGTAATCCACACAAATTCTATCAGAGCAATAAACTCTCTCAGAATTTTATCCGCAGGGCTCCAGATAACCTCATCCAGTGAGGAATTCAATAACTCCATCACTCAACAACCAGAAAGCGGGGTGGTAACTGGGTTTGGAAGTAATGCTAATGAAACTCTACAGATGCAGCTTCTCAAACTGAATTAATTTGATGAGAATAGAACACAGAGAATCATTTCAGTCTTATTTTTCGACATCTTTCAAAGTCAGAATACTTCCAAATTTATATGCTTGAAACCCTAGCAACTGCTTCAATTTTCTAATGTAAAATCTTTGTGGGTAGAATCCTGGAAGACAAAAATTTATTAGCACATGGCAGTATTATTTAATCTAACTTAGTCTGCAGGCTCAAAACACTTAATCTAAATTCCTACGGTATTAACCATATTTAGTGTTACTATGGCTGAATTTTAATAACCTGAAATTAAAGCTGGGCCAGTTGGAGGAGGGAGACATAAAAACTGAGCTACTTATTTTTTGCTTTCAAACATTTGCAAGTTCTTCTTAATTTTTAACGAGAGACCTCTAGGCATGGCAGATATCGCAGTTTGGTGGGTACTTTGTAACATAGGATGAAGCTAAAAAATGAATACTTTTCTTCCTTCCAAATAACTTTCAATTAAAATATGAAAAAATTTTAAAAGACCAAACAGATTGGGGCATGAAGAAACAGTCCTGCTTTATGAAAGCTTAGTGGTTTCATGCCAAGTGTCCCACATTTCTTCCCAGCAGAAATATTTTGAGGCATTTGATGGTGTGATAGGCTTGTGTGGAAGTGGCAACATGGAAAATTTTCAAATAGGGGGCTCAAAGTAACACACTGAGAAGATGAACTGGAGGGAAAGGCTGAACAGAGGGAAGGATCTCTTAGAAGAGAAGACATGGTAAAAGGACAGCCTGAACACTTTCAGTGGAAGAGAGGGAAGAAGTCAAGGAAGAGCTGAATCCAGAGCAGGATGAGTGCAAAGAAATTGTCTCAAAAGTTGTCATGGCAACTGCACACGGTAATTCAGGTGTGCCAGAAGACTCTTCCATTTCAAAACTTAGACCACAATTACATTTGCAGTTATAGATACAGGTTAACTGGGACTAATAGACTTTGTAAATCAGGACCAAGGGGGACACAACTGTGCTGGCTATTGCAATTTCTGTTGTTTAGGCTCTAATAACATCTGGGGAAAAAATGCATCCGGGGAAAAAACTATCTTTTTGGCATGTGATACTAACAGTAAAGTGTCACAAGTTTTCAAGGGTGTGCTGCCATGCTAAAAGGCAGAATCAAACAAAACATTGTAACTTAGAGAAGCTGCATAACTTCAGGCATTTATCTTTGACAGGAATGACCTGTGGGAAGCACATCTCTCTTATTTATACAGAAAAAATCAGGCTTCTAAACTGAGAGGGTCTTCATCTCCACATCGACTCCTGCTGTCAAACATAACTGCAATAAAAATCGCCATCCAATTTGGATTTCTTATTGATCCGTGTTCTACTGTGAATGGCATTATTTTCTTCCTTGACCTCGGTTCAGGGAACAATTTAGAAGCTTTTCAAAATCTGCTTTTTTATTATTCAGAGACAGATTTGAATTTATTGAACAAGAACTCTTTTTACAAATGCTTTGTTTCTGGATTCTTTTTTTCTTTCCATCTTGCTTTTCTGTTCTCTCCCTCCTGTCCTAAGGTGGATGTGAACCCAGGCTGCCTGAGTAGCTTTTAAACATTTAACAAAACACATCAGCTTGCCATGTCTGTCTCAGCAGAAAGCCAATATTCACTCCAGGAGCAATCAAGCACCCAAGCACAGAGACTATGGCAAAAGGCTGGAAAAAATGTAGTAACAATGCTGAAAGTACTTTTAGTAAAGGTTTTCTTATAAACCTGCAGTTGAAACCAAATTTATCTAAGAAATTTTAAAGGCTTTGATCAATCTGAACCAAATTTTGCTATAATAAACCGGGTATGTGGCCAGGTGTAATTTTGAGCCTTGCAATGCACAAGGAACTTCTACTAAGTTTACTGAAATCCTAGTAATAAAGTTTCTGTGTAAATATTGCAATTCTATACCTTTGATGGACTCAGAATTTTAGCCAACCTGCATCTCAGGATCTTTATTGCTTCTATAAATGCAAGTAGTGAGAAAAATATTGGTTTTCTAGCAATACAGCTTTGAAAATCTTTACCTAATAAGTAAACAAACTCATTTCACATACGTCACTGATCATGCACTGGCTGATTAATGCTTTTTATTACTACCAATCTCAGGAAGAGTTTCACTGAACATCTAACTCAAGAACAATACACACTATAAATGACCTTTTTTTCCCAGAACATCTCAAAAATAATGTAGTTAACCCAGCAAATATTTCAACCTTCATCTTATGAAAGCAGAAACTTTTCTTTTTGTGATAAATTAGCAGGAATAAAATGACTACAGATTCTATAGACTTAAAAAATAATTTGTATATTATTAAATAATCCAGATAAGTGCTACATAATTTTACCCTTAAATAAGTAATCTTAAGAAACATTTCTGAATCTGGGGGTTGGGTGGTCACTGTCAAAGCTACATGCTGAGATGCAGAATCAACAGAAAATTGGTTCTGTGCTTATCCAACTCTTGCCGCCAAAGGATACAAGCATTTGTGTTCTCAGGTACATGCTGAGGTACGAGGAAATGACTTAATTTCTATTTAACAGCATTTTGTTCCTTCAAAGGAAATGGCCAAACTAATTCTACTGTAATTTATCCAATAATTCAGACTTCTTAGAATGCTTTCCATTCTCAGCCGTGCAGTGCTTCTGGCAAAATGGTGGCAAAAAGGAGGAACTCACAGGAAAAAAAACCATCATGAAGAACTAGGATTTCCTGTAAGGGCTACAGAAGATTTTGTAAGAGACTGGCACCTAACAAGGTAATAATTTCTGTGTATCTAACAAAGGCCAAATCCCACCATGACTTATCTCGGCTTTCCCTGCAGCTGAACCAAGCGAGTGCAACCAAGTCACTCCATGGAACAGAACAAATGCTTGCAGAATGAGAGGCCTGTGAGATCAAACTGAAAGCTATTCAAACTAAAATGGGGTGAGGCAGGCACCTGATATGGGTAGGTATGTCAGTGAATATAACTGGTTTCCATTTTTCTAACAAAAAAATGAGTCTTGGCATTATAACGCAGGGTTCAATAAAAGAAACAGAGACTAATCCTGAGAAACAGGAGTGGGAGGTGAAAACAGGATTTTTGCTTGAAATAAGAGTAGCAAGCATTCAGCTTTCCACTCATAATTTAGAAAACAACAAGCTCAGATCTCTGAAGGTTTATTTTATCATCTAAAACAGTACTCCCCAACACGGAGCACTACACTTGCTTTCAGAGAGAGCACTGTCTTAATTTACAGCCTATTCAATAAAGGTAAGGATCTACATTGTTGCAAGACACCCTTGAAAATCCACCTTTGTTCATTTTTAGGAGACGCTTTTTTTCTTTTTTTCACCTTTTAGTCCATGTCTGTTCTTTGTACAGAAAAAATAAGTAGCATGTTTTAGTTTGATCAGTGGCTCATTCCCTCCAGGTTCTGAGGACAGGTGATCTCAAAGGGGAGCCAGGCAGAGCAAGGGATTCACCAAGGGAGTTGTGTGGGTGGTGGGTCTGACAGGAACCCTGGTCAGCTGAATGCCACCTCTAATGGAACTGTGTCACCAAATGGGCAGAAATAATCATGGCAAGAGGCATAACTTTTAAATCAACATTTTAAAAGATCACAGAATGAACTGAAGAACATTAATCTGCTGCCCACCAGTGCCACAAAGCATATTTTTACTTGATAATGTTAATATTAACATTCTCTTGAAGTCTTTTCAAGCTTAAGATGATTGTGGAAAGCGCTGAAGGGCTGAGAAACACAAATCTCATTAAAATTGCAGCTAGTTGTGAAGAAAGGTTCATTAATGTGAGTTAGACTGTGAGTCAGCAATGGTGGCATCCTTGCTAACACAACAAGGTGGTCTCACCTCAGAATCCTTAAATGTGGGAGCAAACAGCAGTAGCAGAACCCTGGCTCTGGAGTGTAAATATTTATAATCAAGAAAAACTGATCCTGCTCCTGACTTTCTGGGCTTTAGGTCTTCTTACTGTTTGCAGCATTTGCACAAAAATACTGAAAAAAGCCAACTATAATAATGGGTAATGTGTAAACAACAGAGTCGGAACATTTCAGACAAGGAAAGTCATATCAAGGAAACACTAATTCCTCATGCTTTCAGAATATGTAAATATTTTACACTTAGAAAAACATTTAAATGCTCATAATTGCAATGGGTACTTATCCCCTGAGAGCTCAGTTTATTCAGGAACAGACACGTCAGCAGACATGCCCATTCAAATGTAACCTAAAAAAATAAGTTAGAACAGTAGCTACTAAAAAACCAGTAGTAGTGGAAACAACATTATTTTACAACAGGTGCCGTGGAAACATTCATCTGCTCCAAACAAAGCCACACCAAAAGAACAACTTCAGCACCTTAGAACAGGATTTACAAGCAGTCACAAGCTCCAAATGATCTACGAATTATGATTATCTGTCCCAGAACTACACAGCCATCTTGCACATGAGCATAACTGTTCTGGAACTCATGATTTTTTTAAAGCCAAACTTCTGTCTTGGCAGAAAAATTTAATCTCTCTTATTTATGGTTCTCCCAATTCCCCAAACAATTAGGTGGCAGCAGAAAGAAGGAGGCACTGACAGAGGCTGATGTCTCTTCCCATGCCACCGTGCGCCGGGCTCCTCCCTTCTGGCGCTCTGGAGTCAGGGTGGCATCGCAAGGTCACGATGATTTGTAGCACCAGTGGATTGCAGAAGCCTCAGGCAATTGTCAGAAGCCTTGGCTTCCTACTAGAGCTCACTGAATTATTTCCAAATTTATTACTATGGCAAACAGCTGCCAAATTATCTCAGTGCCCACAGCCCGGAAAGGCAGAGAGGAGTGAATTGAGTTCAGAGGAGATGCAAAGTTTCTGTCTATGTGAGATGTCGCCCTCACGTTGATTTATTTTTTAGTGACCCAGCTGCATCCTTTCAGTGCCTGATCGTTCTGGAGGCCATGAGAAAGATGACACTTCTCCAATAACGTATTATAAACTTACATAGTAGGAGACAAAATACTGATGTTATAGATCAAGATTCTCCCAAATACTTATTCAGAAGAAAAGAAAGGTTATTTCTGAAGCTTTAGTTAGCAACTGTTAAATGGATGCAAAAGGCCAGGCCTGAGTTAGAGACTGAGGGGCTGTATAACAGAGCAGTTACAGCACACCTGGAACCACAAATGCCAGTTTTAGCTCACACTTCCTCTTACATCTGCCCCTGCGTACTCATCTCTAAAGCAGAACTGCAATTTCTTACAATCTCAGCTGATACATTTGGAGAATTTTGATATTTAAGAGCTATGACATGGTACCTACAGAGCTGTGACTGAGAAGTAATTTGCCAAGTCAGGGGAGTGGATGTGTCACCAGTGTGTTTGCAGTGCAAGCCAAAACAACTGGCTGTCCTTACCCAGCTCATTTTCCTGCTCATGGGAGAACCTGTGGGCAGCCAGGGATGGTCCCACCTAGGGACCTGGAGGTTTTGGAGAAGCCAGGGACTCAGTGATGACCTCCAGGATTTTGGAGTCAGGGGTATAGGGAGCCAAAGGTCCACTAATACCCCACTGAAACAGAGATACTAGCAGCATATGAAGGCGTTGGAGCTACTTCAGAAACAGAGGAGAAGCACAGCTCCTCTTGGCACCACAATGTTGAATTATTTGTTCCCAACACTGGTTTGTTTTTCCCTTACCTGCTCCATAGCACACTCCCTTCGTTAGATCAAACTCACTGTTATTTTTAAATAATGATCTGCCAAAATTTTAAAAAGCATTTTATTTTATTCAGACATTTTCAGCTGATTATGAACAACAAAACCAAAAAAGTTATCTTGAGTAGCAATATAAGTAATTCAGGTAGCTGATCCATATCTTCAGAAATGACAGAGAGCTTGCTAAAAGCTATGTGTAACTCTAAAAATGTCTGTAGTAGCATAAAAAAAAGTAGAACAAACAACTTGTAATTACTGCTCCTTAAAATTGCATTTTTCTTAAAAAACCTACTCTGAATGTTCATAGTTTTCTCACATTAAATCACTGTATTAATAAAATAACAGTTTATATAAATTTATATGCAGCTCAATGACTAATATGCATTTTAAAAAAAGAAAGTGCTATTTGGTTTGGATAGGGTGGTTTAGAAAAGACTTTTTTGCATTTGGCAAGCTAGATTAGCAGTCTTAGAGAGAACACAAGAGAGCAGATTTTAATATGTGAAAGAAATTACCTACAATTGTTAAATGTTCAAATGACAGAATTACTCTAACCCTTACACCACCACTACTGCATTTCTTCTTGCAGCGTCCCTTTGGCAGCAATGTTTTCTACCCTGAGATGGGCCTAAAGAAAAAAGCACAAATATACTCAAGTCCTTTAAGCCAAACAAAGTTCCTCCCAGCTAATTCTCTTCCAAACTGCTCATATTTACCCCAAATTCAGCAATGCTGCGTACAGTGCTGCAGTAATAAAAATGTTATCTTTTGCACTTTGCTGCTGGCACAGCTGTTATGCCATCCCTTTGATAGAACATATTCTCCCTGCCTACAATGTATTAAAAGTCTCTCCTACGGTTGCTATGAGTTTTTGCTCTTAAATTAAGTGTATGAAAGAAAGGACATCAGTGACTATTACCTGGTATTTTTGCTTTCTCAGTTATGAAAGAAGTTTTCTGAAATAGCTGCAATATCTCTGTGCTCTCAGCAAGCCCAGCTCCACAAGTCATGAAAGCCAAACCTGTCTGTCATTCATTCTCACTGAGGATTGCCCACAGCTGCCTGGAAACAGCTCCTTCTCCTCCTCCCTCACCCCATTCTCTCTAATAGGGTTTGCTTCCTCCCTTTCCCTACTAATCATTTGGAGAAATTAATTCATTTTTAGCTCCACATAATTTCAGAAACCTTTTCATTTGTCACACTCTGCCCAACACAGTTTGTTCCTCTCTGGGAACAGCAGGGAGCTGCACACCTACCTACAGCCAGAGGTTTACAGCTTGGCTGTCTTCTCCTAAACTAAGGCAAAACTACCCAAAATCTTCACAAGCTCCACGTGCCCAGCCCAGCTGCTCACTCCCACGATGGACACAAGCCCTGGGAGCCCTCTGCTGTTTTCATTTGGCTACTCTGACTTTTCCTTCTAAAAGATACTGCCATTCAGGACACCTCCCCATGCTTCTCCCCTCCCTCTTGTGAAGCAGTTTTTTCCTCAGTTCCCTTCCCTGACTGATGCAGGTCACTGCAGAGCTGCTCCCAGTGTGGAAAATCCCCACTCACATGGCAGAGCCAGGGTCTGACCTGGAGGTTTGGAGCTTGACAGGACAGCAGGGGAGGAGGCACCCACCCAGTCCTGGGGCTGAGACAGCTTTCCTGAGCCCAGAGACCCTGAGATGGGCACAGAGCTCAGTGTGCACTTCCTGAACAGCCAGGGCACACTTACCTGGTGGGAGCACATCTTTATCTGCCTGTAAAACTAAAAGGAGAAAACAAAACAAAACAACCCACATTTTTTTCCTCAATTTCTTTCAGTTAAGTGAGTGAACTCTAAATACATCTTGACATGAGCACATCTATATCAGACAAAATAATTTGAGGGAGATTTTCAAAAACTTACAAACAAAAGATAGGTATTTTCTGCAGACACTAAGGATGGCTTTGGACACTTCTGCCTTCAGAAAGAACATTAATTAAATAGAGTAGGAGAGTAAGGGTCATGTCTGATAAATGAAAGTATCTGTAATGATACAATCAGTCAGAACCAGAAGACTGCAGAAACCCTGTGCACAAAAGAGAACAGCTCTGGTTCAAATGACAAGCTGTCAAAAGAGGCGCTGCCCCCCTAAACATGCTAGAGAGAGATTTAGCTTTAAAATTATTGAACAAAAAAAGAGCCAAGAAGAGGACAGGAGGCTGCTATGATGGAACATGCAGGAACAATGATTTTAGGGAACAGGTACCAGCTATTCCCAAGGGATTAACTACAGCAGAGCCACAGAGACAAGCAAGGAGCTTGTATAATGTAGGTATATATAAGGTATAATGGAGATAGATGGAAAACTTCCAAGGTCTAGTGATGATGGTAATATTAACTGCTAAATTTTCCTGAAGTAATATTAATTTCTAAATTTTCAGGAAAAGCAATTCTAATTTATTAGAACTTCTTAAAAAATCCACACTTGGTTGCAAGTGATAGAAAACTGATAGCAATCAATTGTTTTCTACAACAGTTGGGAACGGAGCAACAAAAAAGCATTTAACTCATGGTTAAAGACTGAGAACTACAATTAGCCCACAAACCACACCTGAGTAATTTTTGAGGAGTTAAATCACTCAAACCTTAATCACAATTCATGCTGAAATTTCTGTGAGTTTTGTTGCTGTCTCAGTACACATCTAAAGCATCATAAAACCTGTAAGAATCAGCAGTAAATAAATGAATGTATAAATAGTTGCTTGACATAAAGGATCAAAATTTTTTACAAGCATTTAGCCTGTGGATGGATGAGGCCAACATCTGATAAGATAGGAATATATAAAAGAAAAGCAGAATTAAACACCAAATTGCAGAACACTTATAGGCAGTACTATCTTTCTCCTTCCAAGAGATCTTGAAAAAGAGAAGCCTGTTCCCATCTTGATTCTTTGGGCCTGGTTCACAATACTACCACACTTTTTTTACTGTGATCAGGTAGGATTAGGGACCTCATCTGAAAGCAGCCTTAATCAGGGCCTCTCCTCTGTGCAATTTACCCATCTGTGCTCTCAAATTTAAGTCATAATATTTAATACCTCATTCACACATAATATCTGTGAAAAGAGATTAAAATAAACATCACAGAAGTGGAAATTCTTATTTCTGTGGCAGCACTGATGGTAATAGAAACATCAGAGATAATGGTAACATGATTCTCCTCTGCAAGGCCACTCACCAGTTTTTGTGCTATCAAGGACAAACAAATAAGGGAAACCAGGAGGAATCCAGTTCCTAAGCAACGCTGCATTTCTGTACCTCACTCAGGCTCTGGCAGAGGTTTATTTTGCTCCGGGGTCTGAAACCGGATACAAAAGGTCTGTGGTGCTGTCTGGGATGCACAGTCCAGCTTCTGATGGCACCTTATTAAATCCCACTCTTCTTGGGTTATTACTAACCTGTATGATGAAAATCACCGCTTTCCCTTTTTTCAAGCCTTTTGTTTCTCATCTATCTACCCAACAGAGCCATCAGGGCAGTGACCAGACCTTTCTGTGGCTACACAATGCCAGGAACAGGAAGCCCTGAATTCAGAGAGAGGATCTCTGATGTGACTGCAATACAAAACATAACAGCAACAAACAGCCTGGGCAAAACCTCAGCTTTTCCTCCTGCCAGTTGCTACATTTGGTGTTTGTTTCTCTGAATATTTTACCTGCAGCAAACAGAGCTCCTCCTGCAACCAGAATCAGGCTAAATTGCAGCAGTGCCACAGACCAAGAGCACGCACAGGGCCGTGAGGTGAGGAGTCACCATGTGCACAGGAGAACCACCCAACACACCCTGGTCATAAACTCCTGTCAGCCCCTCGTGCATGACACTGTAGCAGGACCTGTGGGAACAAGAATATCTGCCATCTGTTCAGAAAGACATGGCACAACTAAAAACATCCAGGTAAGGCGGTGGGGGGGAAAATCACCTTTTCATAGTTATCACGACAGTATTTCTTACACCAGCCACACAGCAGTGGCATAGACCACCAAAACATCACTGTTACAGGACAGCAAACAAAACAGAAAGTTGATTTTCCGTAGCACACAAACACACACAAAATGCATCCTCTGATTGCATACAGCTCCGTGAGCAATTTTGTGGAAGGATTATTTTGTCTTCGTGCAGTTGCCTAGTGATAATATTTGTCCATCTGTTCTAAGGCATATTTCCATATCCAAAGGCACAGTACACATTGCCATAGGAGGGATGCAGGATTCTTGCCTTGCAAATCAGCCCATTGATCATGATGAAAAATGGCAAAATGCCAATAGTTCATGCACTGAGACATCTCAAGGATTCACAGCTGAAAGCTATTTAAATAATAAATCTGCCCTACTTCAAGTCATATTTAGGGCTAAGTATCCCCAGACTAACAACTTTTTCAGCAGTACAATGTTCTTTATAAGTAATAAGCAATGTAAATTTTTGCAAGCTGAAGCATAAAGCCATAACTATATAAATAATCACTACATATAAAAGTAGACCTTTTGACCTCAGTACAGTTATTTCACTCAGAGGAATACTTCTGTTTATGAAGGGTTTATTTTTTCTGGCCCCACTTCTTCTAATGATGGTCTGCTATAATCACAAATGGATGTGGGGTTGATTTGAATTCTTTATTTTGCTCCTAAAATTGGTATTTACATCTAAGCATTAGTGCACAAAGTCTAAGTTGTTCCACTATATGACTTTAACCACAAGTAAAGGAGAAAATGTTCTCCAAACAAAATTGCTCCTATATATTTTATGTTTTAACAGCAGAACCACCATTACTAAATGGAAATTATCACCTTACTATTAATCTAACCATTCACTTATTATAGCAATTGAACAGATGTCATTAGTGAGACTGGGTTCACTCTGATGAAAGCACACACCCTCCCTGAATCCTAGACAGGTGAAATTTTAATTCTCATCCTGGTTTTCAGGAATCCCACGTACTCCTGCCTTTCTAAACTACATCAGCAAAACTGTAGCATTCAGTTATAAACGATTGGCATCAAAGAAATACAGGTTTAACCCTTATGGAGATGTTTGTAGCATAGGCAAAGCACAGCACTCTCAGAGTTCACCACTAATGACTTTAACCCAGTCTAGATGAGCCAGACTTTCAAGTGGTTAAAGCTAATTTAGATTAGATGCTAATTTAGGTCTGGGCCTCTCCTGTGAGCAGCTTGTGCCAGATTGAATATGGTGCTCTTGTGATACGGGATTACAGTCAAAAGAATTAAGGAGCAGCTACCTAATTAATTTCAGTTAATGGTATTTAAAGACATGCAGCTGTATGCAAACCAGCTCCCCAGCACCAAGGAGTGTGATGACATTTCATTCACGAATCTACCGAGTGCCCAGAAGGTGGCCAGGCTCACCAGCAGCGGCTGGTGCCACGGCCCTGCCCTGCCAAGCTCAGCAGCACAGGCAGGGCCCCTGGCCCTCTCCGCCCAGATCGCTGCTGCAAGTGAGGCACGTAGGATGGGCAAGAATCAACTGCAATGAAAGGTTAAAGGTATAAAAATGCAGTTCTCCAGTTGATGAATATTTCCTTCCCAGGGCTCTGCAGCCCCTGTGCCCAGCAGGGTCTCTGACAGACTCGGGAGGCCCCGCTGGCCCAGGGGAAAAGCTCCATGGCTGCCGCTGCCCTTCCCACACGGACCCTGAGGGCCAAACCTCACTGCTATAGGAGCAGTGGTGCTGGTGCACACCCACTGAAGGGACCTTTTTGCATGGGAAGATGTCTTTGTGCAGCTGCTGCAGAGGCTTTCTGAACCTTGGGAATTTTGCTGTAAGAAGCTTCTCTCTCTTTTTGTACACAAGCCCTGCATGTCACCCAGTGGTGCTCTTCAGGAACTGGCTCTAAGTGAATGGGCTTTGCTGACAGCGGGCTGGACACAGGGGTACCCAGTACAGGAATGTGACACCAAACAGGAACCTGACACCAAACAGGAATGTGACACCAAACAAAAAGGATCTGTTTTATGGCTGCTCAGCTTGGTGGTGGTTTTGACCCATCAGTGAAGAAAATGGAGAGCTGGATGCTGAGTGTTGTTAAAATGCTGTTCTGGGTCAAATACCAAGGCCACCAACACAACCTAAATTCTCCCCCAGTCTTTCCCTGACCTCCTCATTTTCAAGTCATAATTTTACCACCTTCATTCCTGCACAGGAAATTAAAAGTAGATAAAAATTATTACCTATGCCAAGAGTTACCTGTATTTTTCAATGCACATTGAAGATACTATAAAAATGTGCAAGGCTTGTAAAGAGTGGAACACTGAAATCGCAAGCAAGATCTCCACTGAAAATTGATACCAAGAATTTCAACATAAGGCTACCAATTCTTTTTTGTTTTACATAAAAATACCACTGCAGAAAGTCAGATCCCCTCTACCCCCTCAGAGGTAGAAAAATGTAAATGTTCAGAGATGTCTGGATCATTATTTTAAATGTCACCAAATCCAAACCTCAGCATTACAGGCATTATTAGCTAAATCCATGTTTATACATGCCAAAACATTTGCTCTCTCATCAAACATTCTTTTCTTTTTTGCTCTTAATTTACTAAGTTCTAAACTCACAGATGGCTTCAGTAAGTTTAGCTTACAGGATAAGCAACGCAGGAGAAAAACTACAGCAATGAACAATAAGTCACTCTTAAGGAGATCAATAACATCTAACTTTTAAAAGAATGCAATAAATACCTCTCACATGTCACATTCACATACTCACAGATAATCATGGCATTCTGAGCTTATCTGAAGAAACTGAAAACATAAAACTGATAATTTAAATCACTAAAGCATATTCACTTTTGCTTTTACCAATTTAAAACAAGAAACTTTTGCCAATATTTTTTTTCTGTAGACTAGAATAAACAAGCAGTAGGTTTCACAATTCAGTATAAATTGGATATAAGATAGTTCACTACCTTTAGTATAACTGCAGTGTCAATCCCTACAGTGTTTTACAAAAATTTATTATTTCATACATTTTAAATTACTTATCAAGAGAATTAAATTTATATTTATATAAACACTGTTACCAAGCTTTTACCTTGGTAGAACCAGATCAGTATAAAAAGCAATTAAATATTAAAAATTCAGGTCATGCTATAGCCATTTCCTCATGCAAAAATTGTATAAGAAAGGAGACCACCAAATTAAAGCTAAGCTCATAAATGGACATATGTATATATCTGGAATCATACTTTTGCATTGCACACAAAGGACATATCATGACCAAGAAATAACCATAGGAAACTTGCCCTAGAAATATCTAGCAATAAATTATTTTCCAACCATAAAACAGCCATAAAATATGCCGGAGAATTAAAAAATTCTTACTGAGGAAGAAAAGCAACGTGGAAATTTCTGGAGATACTGATTTTCCCTCCCATTTTCCAGGTTTAGAAATTCTCCACTTTCATTAAGTTTTAGTTGGGCAGTATCAGTGGTTTAGTGCACCATGTCTTCCATCAGTAGCACCTGAATGTTAAATAACAAAGGCTGGTATTACACTTCCCTGCAGACAAGATGTCTTAATTTATGACAGATTGAATAAGGAGCAGAGAATCTGACCACACAGAAAAGCTAAACTCTCCATATACATCCTCTCAGGAGAGGAGGGAACAAGAACTATGAACGACCAAAACACGTGGCTTATTGGAAATCTGCTCATCATGATGATTCCACTAAAATGGAATACCAATAAAAATGGTAGTGATGGTCTCTAATGCAACCTTGTGATAGCAGATTACAGGTCTGGTGTGAAATTTTAGCCCAAGGGTCAAATGCTGGGCTGAATATCTTGTGTTTTCACAGCTCCAAGCAGTTTCTCCCCTCACTTTCAGTGAAAACAAGGGTAACATCTGAAGCAGTCACATGCTCATGCTGTATCCCAGTGACTTGGAAATATCCTCCTGGGAGGGGTGATAAGGTTATAGTCCTGCATTTCTGCTCTCCTCTTTCAATTAAGGTTAATTTCACCAAAATATGTTTTACGTAAATGCAATCAAGGATTTGTTACTGAGCTGTATTTGGTATTAATCAACTTCTGAGAGGACAGGCAGTGAGGCTCATGGTTTATTGCTGCTTTAAGCCCATTGTAATCTACAAAATATGATCAGTTATTGTGGCAGTTCTGAGTATTTAAAGCAAAATCCATTTTTCTTTGTCAACCACTTTATGTGATATGAGATGTTAGACACACAGACTGAGTCATTTTCTCATTAGCCCAGCCAAGCATATACATCTTTCCCCATCCACTCCTTGAAGTTGTGTTATGAAAAGATACATATTTTGAAGCAAACCATTTTCTCTGCATGTTAAAAACAAAACAAAGAGACTGAGAAGGGGAGAAAGGGAACAGCTGAAAGTAATCTGAATCCCAGAATACATTTAAAGGGAAGAACAATGTATACTTCTATTGGGAGATAAGCCATATTGAGCTTATCAAAAAGACAGTCCTTGGATGCCACAGTTTGCATGTGGCTTAAAGATAAAGAAACAATGCTGCCTTCTTCTGCTCTCTAATCCATCAAATGTGCAGCTTTCAAATATCCCATAATTTAAGTATAGATTAATGATCAGAAACGAAGTACATTTATTTTTTTACAGCTAATTACATTCAGAGTGATTAAGAAATCAGTATATTCTAGAGCTTTTGGAAAATAAGTAGTGAAGTTCTAGGACTATTTTTGCAGTCCTGCTCACTGGGCTCATAGTCAGGATTACTGTATCAAACACAGCTTTCCTAAACTTTAACCAGAGAGTTTAGCTGCCTTTTATTTATTCAAAATGGATGTAGTTCTAATTTCATTAAATTCAAGACATGGAGATAATAAATCAGGAAATAAATTTTTAAGAATTCAGAGACAGAGAAACCAAGGATGTCTTAAAAGAGCAAAAGACTGAAATTCCAAGTACCAGATTTCCAACCTCTCCAACACCTGAGTAACTTGAACACAAAACTCACCCCATTAAAGCCACAAGCCAGGTGCGTGCTTGACTAGGACCAGATGCTTTTAGATAAATTGATTTATGTAACAGAGCTCACTCCTCTGACCACAGCCTGGGATGAGACTGAGCTAAGAATTTTTCCATTGAGTCAGTCAGGTTTTCAGTCTGGAAACACAGCACAGCCTGGCACAGTTTTACCCTCAGTAATGCACACATCTGGGTCCTGCACAGGCACAGCTCTGCCCAGGGAACCAGATGTGCCACCCAAGCCTTCCTTTCCAAACTGAAACAGGACAGCCTGGCTGGGTCTTGGCCTAGCTGGAGCGACACCAGCACCCTGCAAATTGCTGCAGGGAGCTGGGGTGGTCTGTAAAACTCCCCTGCACTACAACATCTAGTCTTTGTTGTTCCACAAGACATACCCCCATGCAAAAATAATGCAATATTCCATTCAGATGTACTTCAAATCGCGTTTTAGGGGAACAATAGCTTGTTATTTTTGAACACGTCAGAAGCAATAGAGATTTCAAAGCACAAAGTGTATAAGCAACGAATACTAATGCCTGCTTGAGCTGCTCTGTAATATTTTATCTGGAGATCTGCCAAATTCTTTGTCTGAAATTCAGCTGAAGTTTGATGATCACAAGTAGAATGGCTATTTTTGTATCCAACATGCATATTATCAGGAATAAAAAGACAAATTGTCAAGTGAATGGCACTGTTGTTACAAAGGTGGTATTTAAACAATTGGAGAACTTAGAAGCAAATAGAAGGCAACCATCCAATTCCACATTGCTTCAAATGACATTTTCACAAAGCTCCATTTTCCAATTATTTCACATAACGTGCTCTGCTCTATGGGTTTGGATCTCCAGTACAAGCCTGCAACATGAACTCCATAGAGTGCTGGGAAAAGAGACTTGTTAGGCTATTCTGAAAAACACTTTTTTTTAAAGTAACTAAAGCCAGAAGGACAATTTTCATGCATAAACACAGCTTTCTGGCTGTTTATCACTGCTGTCAGGCAAACATTAGCTGTGCTCAGCATGGCATTTCCCCTCAGCTTTATTTTGTAACTTCCATTGCATACTGGAAATGGAGCTCACCAAGAAAAGTGTTTTTAAAAGGTTTATTGCTAAAGATAAACTTATTCATGAAAATTTCATCCACATGTCAAACACCCCACAACATGATAACAATTACAATCTCACTTTCTATCCCATCTGCTTCTCGAAGTCTGGAAGTGCACATTCTCTGCCACTTTCACATGATACACACAAACTCCATCACATCCAGTCCCTCAGGCACCCTGCTTTTCCTTTTCTACATTACAGTTAGCCCAGCATTTCATCTTTTTAAACTGATGCCCTATGCCCATGGTCCTTGTTCTTGCTCCTGTCTCCAGGTAAAGCAAAGTATTACCTTGTCACAAAACAGACTCCCTCTGGTTCCAACAGGAAACAGAGCAATGCATCAAGAGCTCAGTGATGATGACCTGCTCGGAATTATGAACTCTTCTGAAGCCTCTTAAATCAAATCAAAAGACTCATGTATAATTTTATTTATTAAATAGTACCCATGGAAATACATCTTTTGCCTACAGATGCTTGCTTTGGAGGTCACCAAATATTTAGGAATCTAGCTTTTCATCTGTGGACATTTTCTCCTCTTGACCTAAGGAGAGGAGAGGAAGGAATGAATTAGCAGAAGATGGTCTCTCTCTTTGTTCCATTACTCATAAAGACACACATTTTATTAATCAAAATAAAATGGTTTTAAGTTTTGCTTGCTAAAATAGTGCTGCCACCTCCCCCAGAGTCTCCCAGACATCTCTGCCAGTGGCAGATGGCCTCAGAAGAAACCTCTACGGAGCAGCCATCAAGAGCATGTGCAAGGATTTGCTCCAGAGGAACACAAAGGGAAGGAGCTCTCTTCAGCAGCAGCTGTTCTAGTAACAGCCTCACCAGGTGACTGACAACAGCCTTATGCCATCTCAGACTTATACACCACGATTTATATTTTCCCTACAGCTAACTTTTTGAAAGATATACACTGATCATGTCTTGTCTTTGTCTGCTCATGTCTCAATCTCTATTTTTTAAAACTTAACTCACTCCTCTCTAACATGACAGGCTCTTTCATCAACCACAGACTGCCTAGACATGCTGTGTGACATGTCCAACCTGAGCACTTTATGAAAAAATCCCAAATCCTGCTATATTGTGGTCAGAGGTTGTTCTGGTTTGCATCTCGTTGCCTTCAGGCATCCCACACTGTGTCCCACACCTTAACAGCTGGCAAACCAGATGTGAATTTGGGACAATCTCAAGCATGTTCCTGTCAGAAGCACTGTAAGCTGGAACGCTTATTCTGGCTTCAGTGACCTGATCAGCCTCAGTATTCCCTGGGAGACTTTTCCCTCCCACTGTGTGTGCACCATTATCTCTTGCCTGGAGCACTGTGACTGAGCTCTTGCATTTTTAGTGCCTCTTTGCTTTATGTCATAAAGACACTGGTTTAATAAATAATATCAAACAGACTTGTGGTCCCAGACAGGTAAATTTCTGGCAGAATAAAAATTTAACAAATCATTACATTTATGCAATGGTAAGCTGTTATGCAAGATACTTGCAGCAAAGAAATTAAATTGACAGATACCAACATCAGTATTGAGAGCAACAGCTTGAAAGAGAGGAAAAAAACCCAAAAGAACAAGAAAAGAAAATCACCCAGAGATTTAGGTTCAAATGTTCCAAAATTTGCAGACACAACCGGCTACAGCAAATGGGATGTCCTGGGTGCTCCAGCCCAAAACTATGGCTCACCCAATTAAAACCACTGAAGAATACCCTCAAATAAGAATATTCATTTTCTGAGCAGCATCACCCAGAGAAACCAGGCTGACTCTAAGCACTGCACGCAGCTGCCACCCACAAACCTCAGCACTCCTCAGCTCCTCAGCTCTCAGCACAGAAGGAACAAGTTTCATTGGAAACATTCCATTATTCCTCCAGCCTGGCAAAAGGCCTGCAGGCCACCTCCCCTGCTCATTCACAGAGAGCAGCATGGCTTGCTGATTAAGTGTATTTCCATTCCCTGAGATGATGATTATGGTTGCTGGAAGTGATGATAGCCTCCCAGGACATTATCATGATTCAAAGCCTGTTTTGGCAAAGGTATTTATTTAATTATCCAAGGGGCATTTAGGAAAATGTTTTTGTTATGTATATATGTAATGAATGAGTGCTACACTGTGGTTATCTGTACATCAATCAAGTGTGATTACAGGGGTTACTGCTACATTCTCCCACAATATTTTAGAAATTAAGAAATGAGAAAACAAATTTTCTTTAAATCTTCTCCTTTTCCGATCATGACTTAGGCAGATATAATTTTCATTATTCTGTAAGTACCAGGTCTCCTCTCCTCCATGGTCTCATCCTGCCTAATTATTTCTGTCAGAAGACTCATTTTAGACCCTATAACTAAACAGGTCAGCAGAGAACCTAGGAAAAAAAAATAAATTTCTAAGCACCAAGCTTATTTTTCTACTGAAGTATGAGACTGCAGATGACCATAAAAAAAATCATTCTAAGTGGACAGAAGTAAAAATATCTAAAGACCTGACTGCATATTTAAAATAAGAATTTATTATGGTGACATAGACATATAGACATAAGCTATATTGTAGGGCATATATATAGGCATAAGGTATATAAGTAAGGTTGTTGAGAAGTATATTTAAAATGTCTATTTTAAAAGTACATCTCATTTCTCAAAAAGAACACACCATAGCCTCCTTTGCTTGAATACAACGAAATTAATGAATGTGGATGAGGGTTCTTAGCAAGAAAAGCTTTTGAACAGGATCAGGTTTTTACCTGCAAAAAATGAGCAATTCTTGTCTCCACTGCCAATCCCATATTGCATGGGGGTTGTGAATACTCATCTCATCAGTCAATGCTTTGATTTACCCTTGTACATATATTGAAGACAGAGCCCCTCAAAATGTAATCACTGGAGTATCATGACATACATGATAATTTAAGAGGTTCAAGCCTTCCACTTACTATCCTTTATAATAAAAGATGTTTGTCCTTGCCAAAGGCATTTAGCAGGGTGTGAAAAATAACTATAATATTTAACACTGCACATTAACAACATGCCACTACAGCTTTAATTTTCAAACTGAAGTTTTTGCTCTTTCATGCCCACTTCAAAACCAAAACCCAAACCCAGCTTTCTAGCCATTTTCCAGCACTGACTTGCTCTGAAGGGGCTAAGTCACAGGGGAAAAACATTATTAGATTGAGTAACTTTCTACCACTTCTACTTGGACTGTACTTCACTGTACTTAGTGCCAGGACTGTACTTCCTTAAGCTTAGTGCCAGCTTACACACTGGCCTCAATTCTATTTATTTATATACCTACAGATATAGAAATTCACATATCAATATACCCATCTACATGTCAAAAACATAGCTTAGTATTCCTGATTTAATTATTTAGTTGAAATTCTTAAGGAGGCTTTAAAGGAATTCTTTTTCTGCAGAACAGAAACACTGAAGGAATCCTGATCCTGCAGGCACAGAAAACTGCATTTGAGTGCTCAGCATATTCAGTAAGGCTTGAGTGTTTCATACAAGGACATGGCTGCAGAATAAATGTTTTTATTAATTTTTTATTACTCTTCAGTGTTTCAGTGCCATACTGAGTTAGAATAACTTTCTGAATAAATTATTCAGCTTTTCCCAGTTCAACCCAAGCACAGCACAGATCAGAAGAGATGACAAACCTGTGACATATAGCACATACCCACTAAACCCCTTCTCTCTTTGAGCTCTTGATATTTTAATCACATTTCCACCCAGGGATGCACACCGTAGCATCAAGCAGTGTAAATCAGAGGAATTCAGTCATAAATACTACAGAAATTCAGCAGCTGTCCCAGTTGTTGGCCCAAGAGCAAACTGCTGGGAGGAGTAGGAGGTGCCAGCATGGGGATGCTCCTGCAGGCCAGCCAGGCTGGCTCAGGATCCCTCTCTGGAGTCTCACAGGGACTGGGCAGAGCATCCTTCCCCACCTGCAGGGAAGTGCTCCCTCACAACCACTGCCTGCTGATCGAGGCTGTGGCATTTCTGTAATTTGCCAAATTCCTGTTTTTCACACTTGATACTGCAGCTCTGAAGAATCTTTCACATGTATAAAAGGCCAGTTTAATGTTGCCAAGTTGATGGCAACTCGGTGGTGTTGTACAGCCATGAACTCCAGATGCTCACTGTGCATTATGGTGCTTAAAAATAAAAGAGGGAGCTGTAAAATATCAATGCTTGAGGGAAAAAAATACCCATAATGCAAACTAGAGGAGAAGGTTTGTGAGCATTTCCTTCTGCAGAGTTCCCTTCACTGCAGCAACCTCTCCTGCCCCTCTCGTTCCTGCAGCTCTGCAGATCCTGACTGTGCCCAGCCACCCACCCAGATCAGCTCAGCACAGGACTGGAGCCAGGGCAGGAATTGCAATGCACCCTGTGCTGCTGGATGAGGAACCTTCATCTACCTCCTGCAAAAATCAATCAGTCCCTGATTCAATCCACATTGGCACAGTCCCCAGGCAGAGGGAGGATTTGGTTCATCATACAAATGGCTCCCCACAAAGGGTTAAGAGCATCCCAGTTGAAGGGCTCCTGAGCTCTGAGATCCTCAAGAATGTGCCTGCAGCCTGGGATTTCTGGTGTGCCCAAGGAATCACATGCTTTGGGCACTTTTTTCAGCTCCTTTTCCGTGCCTCTGGCTACATGATGCAACACAAAACACCACCACCCAAACCAACCTGCAGCCAGTCTCCACTGGCAAAGCAGAAAACCCAGATAAAGGGAGCAAGAGGCAACAAAAATAAATTTAAAAAACCAACAACTTCCTAATGGATTATAAATTATAGAAAGAACATTCTTTGCTATGTAATTAATGGAAATTTACTATTTTTAAGCTTCCTGAGGGAAATTTTCCATGTCAAATCAATTTGTAGGTAGGACCCAAGAGGCAGAAAATCACAACTGCTTCAGTATGCTTCTTCATTACACTGTTGCTGGGGGTTTAATTTTCAGTCACGTTCTTTGGTGACTTTGATCTTTGATGACAGTGTTAACTCTATTTGCTTCTCAGTACTGCATTGATTTTAAAAAGCCTTTTGAGATACCCTCACTAATTATTTCAGTGGAAGTTTAATTAAATCTTGTCACACAGGAATAAGCTGCTTCTTGGAATAGCTGCTAAACATTATACAGCATGTAATCGGAGAAAAAAGAGGATGGATAATTATAGTTGGACACACAAGCACATGAAGAAAAAGCAGAAAGCTATTTCTAAATATGAATTTAAGTACAAGTGTCTGTGAACCTTCTCAGCCTTCTTTGTGCACAGAAGTAGCAGACTTCTTGCACTTGTTCTGTTTCCCATCTAGATATTTCTATATCAACACTTCCATTCCCAGATCTCAACCTAATTTCTGTAATAGAGGCAACTTAGTAATATACAAATTTCTCAGGATTCCTATTGGAAAGGAATTATTTACATTTAGTCAAGAATACTTTAGGAGTGGATATCTTCCTTCTGACAACTGGTCTGCTCATGTTTATTTAATAATGCAACAAAAGTTGCAAGGATTTCTTTTTCATTAAATTCTTGTACCCACAATTCCTCCCTGTTGATCTGTAACTGCCTTTCATTTTCCATATGGACTCCCATGAATTCATAAATAAAGGATATTCGATTGTAGCAGAGACTGAATTTATTCCTCAGCCAGGTACACATGCACAAAAATGGGGCCTGTTATTTCTTTTTGTAAAAGATTTCACTATCTTTCTATTTCCTTCTGGTTCTTTGATTCCCTAGAGCAATGAATAAGTCTTTTACTACAGGTGTTTCACCCAGCTCTAAAGTTGAATGTCACGTGTTTATATTTCATACTGAGCCAGCCTCTAGTTAGTATTTTCCACCTGGAAAACTCAGCAAAAAAAGAAATAAATCTATCTGCCTAAGGTTAAGCACATACATTTTGCAAGCCAATATATTTTCATATTAACTGATACAAATATGGCATTCATACATAAATACCATACTTTTCTGTTGATGCCAATATTTCTTTCTGGGGGAAAAAAAAGATAACCTGATTTTGAATGAGCTTTAGGAGCAGAAGAACCTGTTTGAAAGGTGCATCAACCAGAACAAAACAGGAAAATGTAAAATTAAAGCTTAATGGTAAATTAAATGGAACAGCAAAATGTATTAATTTCCTAATCTGAATGTTAATACATAAGACTGCAGGATCAGACTTAAAGTTCCCTAGAGATTGAATAAAAGCCTCAAGAGGTTTGTATGATAAACAAAAATGGTCAAATTGGACTCAACAGAAGGAAAGCAACACCATCTGTTTTGAGGGGGAGGGTAACAGCAGTGGCAGCAACCAACAAAAAGAGCTGAAGAGGAAAGCCAGACCTTGGCCTGTGTTCTAAGAAACCTCTTAAGGGAAATTAAGGACTTGAACAAGGCATTACTTTTAATCTCATTAATTCATCTACAATATGACTGGAACATTCAAGAACAGGGATTTGCTTTCCAGCCCTTGAACAAATGAGTGTGGCCATCTGGAGAGATTGCTCTTCATCCAAACGGGCTGGAAAGTCTCTGAGAATAAACACTCCTGCTTGGAAATTAAGAATAAAATCTCTGTCATTGTCACGTCTTTGACACCTTTCTCAGGTCTGGCAGAAGTTTGTTTCTTCTTTAAGGAGAGAAAAAATAGCACTTCCTCATGTTACTTCTGAAGCATTCAGATAAATATTATAGGACTTATATCCCCTGTACAAAGATGTGGGGCTCTCTAAATCCTCCTCCAGCAAGGGTTTAATTCTCAAGTTCTGCAGAACTTCATCAGTCTCTTCCTCATTATGCTGCACAATAGTTTTTCCTTCTGTACATTAACTTTATTTTACTGCTGTTATTGAATATCTTGTGTTCCTACAATGGGTTTCTCACCTCTGAAATAAATTGAACAAATCCTTTAAAATTTGTCACCTCTAAACCAATATGCAAGCTTTTCTGTCGCATTCATCCTACCTGAGAGAGCTTCCAGCAGGATGTGTGCCATGGCTAACCTCAGTAACAAACCCTTCAGAGCAGCTGACCTCATGTCTGATCACTCCCAGTGGATTTTCACATCATAATAACAGAATTCAGTTGGTTTATTTCAAAGTGAAGATTCAGACCACTGGTCCCTCCTATGACAGGTTTACTTTGCCCACACTTTGCCCAGCTGCCAGCTCCAACATCTCCACGAGGCCAAGTCCCACAGGACAGGGATGTTATTAGTGCAGCTATTATTGGAGTTATGGATGTTGGGGGATGACATATGGATCATCTGCCCTTCTGTCACCAGGGATCAGCAGGCACACTGAAGTTACTGCGTAGGTCAGCAGCACTGCACAGCTCCAGCCTGGGGGATCTGTATCATCCTTTATTCCCTGTGGTTTTGGAGCTTCCCACAGATTAATCTCTTCAGGCTGATCCTCCAAACACATGCTGTAGCTGTACTCACAAGCGTTTTCATGAATTTTTTTCCTAGTTCCCTTTCCAACACCAGCCTGGCTGATCCCAGCAGATCAGCACGTCCATCACCTGAGGAATGACTGGATCAGAGGTGTGTAAAACATCCCACTCCAAGCTGAAATCTGTCATACTCACACTGCAGCCTCAGGAAAGGCATTCATTGTGCCTTTGCATAATCACCATTTTACAGAAAGTGCCATCATGTTCTATTTACACACTCAGCTCCTGAGGGTAGGAGCCCCACACTCTGTGTTCCTGGGATAACACCAGCATTTTTAGTTGTGGGTACTGGAGTTTGAAGATGTAAGTTCCTGTCCGGGGGAAAGAGTTAAAATAACTGTATAGAAGGACAGAAGAGAGAAAACTGTTTTTTCTTCTCTTAGCCGTGTTCAACAAAAGTAACTTTGGGTGTTTCTTTGTTTGAAAAAATAAGCATAATATTTCAATATTTGTAGACAGTATGATCCTCAAATAGTGTCTCACTCTTGTTGCATAAAGCTTAGCAAAAGAACAGAACCAGATATCACTCCTGTTCTGACTCTAAAGTAGAGTATAATTTATTTGTTTCTAATCTATCTGGGACAGGCATTCCTTAACAAAAAAAAAAGCCACACCAGAACAGTAATGGGAATATAAAAATACCCCAAAGTAAACAGTTAAACGAAATCAGATATGAAAGGGAAGAAAAGTGTGCAGACCTCTATAATGGAGACTGATTATCAGCAAATGTATAAGCACTTAGAAAAGTCCTTCATTTTGATGTGAGTAGGAAACAACGCAGACCTCTGTAGAAATAATGCCAGGAGGGATTTTCCTGCAAGGCTCTGTGGGAACAGCAGGCAGTGACCCTTCACAAACTATTTGTTTGACTTCACACGTAGTGCAGAACAACAGTCCCTGCAACTTAATTTCTGATTTCTCTGCTAAACTGTTCGAGGCCTCCAGAAGGACACTCAGCAATTTGTTCTGCTGAGCAGTAAACAACCTCTGCACACAGCAGGAACATGTGCAAAGCAAACTCCACCTGCATGTTCCTCTCCAAATTGCCAGAGGCTGTTAGAGCAACTGCATCTCATTTTAGGAAAAAAAAAAAAACCCACAGGAAAATTGCATCATTCTCCAGAACAAGTTGTTAAAGCTCCACATAAAGAGGAAGTACCATCTGATGTACTGTCAATAACTAAAATTAAACTCGCATTTAACATGGCAATAACAAAGACAAAGCAGGCAGCCAAGCTTCAGTTTGCTCTTTGCAGACATTGTTAAGTTACAAGCTAAAGCAGGTATTCCAGCCCCTGCTCCTGGCTGTGTTATCCCTACAAGTTCTGATTTGTCACTAATGTACCCCACCAACAGCAGCCACAGTCATATCTGAAAATGTTTTATCCAGTGTCTGTTGAAGGAGTAAAGAAAATGCATTGTGTGTAGTTCACAAAAATTTTAAAAAATCTTAAAGACAGTTTGCATAGCAAATTGTTCACATTGAGGGGTTCTATGATACTGCTTGTGGTGTTCACATTGAGGGGTTCTATGATATTGTAGAATTAAAATACAAATTAATAGATTTCACATCTATCAGTTTTATTGTTCACAGAATTGCCCAAAACTCCTTTAGAGAAGTGGGTAATAACTTCCTCTCCTATTAAGTAAATTATTTCCTGATGCTAAAGGTAAGTTTTTGCAGGAGGTGGCAAAAGAGTCTGGAATAACCTCTGCAATCTGTGAGTGTGAGATTTTGATATGGAAAACAAGAATCGTGATAGATCAGTCACCTACACCCAGGATAGAGTTTCTTGTTTTCTGTTAAATAGCACAAGAAATACACTCACAGAAATGCAGAGCCTAGCAAGTACTTTTAAAAGTGTTTTTCAACCATTGCTTTTGTTTCTTGAAGACATCTAAGGACAGTAGACTTCAGTCTACTGTCTCCCTTTCAAAAGAATTCTTTAGGCAAAAATCTGCTGACTATTGTATGGTCACAAATTGTGTAATATTAACAAGGGAAAATGCAGCCAAGGGCAATATTTGTTAGCTATATGATTCTGTCAACTCTATGGTTTACAAAAGAGAGGAGAAACCCCTACCTCTGTTATCTGTGACTTTCACTGAATTTCACAGAACCTTGCAAAGACAGGTCTTTGAGACTTGTGACAAAATGAAATTATAGAATTATCTAGGTTGAAAAAGACTTAAGATCATTGAGTCCAACTGTTAACCTATTTTTTAAAGTTTTGCAGGCCAGTTGTTGGCCTGCAGCAATAGCAGAGATAATTATGGTAAAGAATTCCATCTAGAACAATTGAATTGTTGTTAGAAGCATAGAACGATTTTGTTTGGAAAAGAGCTCTAAGATCCTCAAATCATCCATCAAGTGCCACATCCACCACTAAACCCTGTCCCCTTACATGCCTCCAGGGACGGTGACTCCACCAGTGCCCTGGGCACCTGTTCCAGCCCTTGGGAATTCTCTGGGGAAGAAATGTTCCCTAACAAGCACTCCAATTTTCACACATCTTCCCCATCCCACTCCAGCACAACTTGAGGCCATTTCCTCTCATCCTATCGCTTGTTCCCTGGCAGCAAAGCCTGACCCTGTCACAGAGCTGCAGAGAGGTTTTATCCTTTCCTCCAGGATAAACATGCCCAGCTCCCTCAGCTGCCGCTCATCAAATTTATCCAGTTTCTATTTAAAATGATTTTATTACCAATCTTTCTACACTTTTGTGTCTACCACAACAAAAGCACAGAATGGTACCACTCAGGAAAAAGCAAAACACAAAAAATTATTTGTAACCGAGATGTTCTGGGGGAAAACAAAGATGTTTTGAAAGAAACATATCTGAGGAAGGGTCTCTGCCAGAATCCTTCCCAGGACCATTCCCCTCCCAGGACATTGCAGCTCAGTTGCATCTAGACTCATCTGTGATTAATGAATTAGAAATGCCTGAAATTTATAGATTTTCTGCTCATTTACCACAGTAGGGTGGTGTTTTGGTCTTTGTTTTTCCACAAATTGTTTAGCCATAACTTTCACATTAACTGAAATATCAATTTTATGTGAAAAAATTATAGCAGCGCCTCACAATAAATTTCTTAGGAGAGTCAGATAGTTATTTGCCCAAACAGAATTAAGAAAGAATACACACCTATTTTATAGAAGTAGAAAACATTAAAGAACATGGTTTATAGCCATATTCATGGTGTCTCAGAGTTAACCTCGGGGTATGTTGAACTGAGGGACGCTTTATGTGAAATCAATGCCTGTTGTGTACACACAGGCTTTTTCAAATATTAGTGTACAGATTGACATGTGTTTTAATGGAAATGTCATTTACTGCATGCAGCCAGCCCTAATAATATTGAAAGCTGTGATTATATTTGCACTAATGGTGTTATGATGCTGCAGCTATGGGCTTGCAACCTCAAAGCTGTAATGTCTCAGGAGCAAGAGCCTCATACAGATGGAATTACCAGGCACTGATACTCAGTTTATACTCCTCTAGGAACTTGGAATGAGAGCCCTGACACCTCTGTCGTGCTGCAGCTGGAGTGTAAATTCTCTGCTCACAGAGGCACTGCAGGAACACCAACACTTTGCAGAAATAAATCTGTAGTAAGTTACTATTTACTTACTAACTTACTGCAGTAAGTTACTACTTACCCATTTTCAGTACATTGTGGGCCACACCTAAAGCCACTAAAGAGAGCTTGTCTGGTAACACTTCAGAGAAAAGTAGTTGTTAGCAGACTAAATGCCAACACCAAAAGTGTTAAAAACCTGTTTAAACCCAGCCTACACTCTCAGCTCCACAACCTGCTGCCCTTACCAATAAAAGCAAGAACTGAGTGCTTAATGGCCTTCAGGCTTAATGTAAAATAAGCTAATTAAACACAGATAAGTACTGAAGAACAATCTTAAATCAGAACAAAAAGGTTGAATGAGGTTAAGCACGAATTCAAAGGTCAATACTCAGGCTTACAGACCCAGATGTTCAATCGGGACATTAATTCATGCAGCTTTTTTTACACAACTGTAGCAACAAACACATATTTCTTTATCAAGAGACAGGGGCTGGTCCTGGGTGCTGCTGAATATTCTCAGATTCCCTGAAAAGGATGTTGTTAAAGAGAGATCTGTGATATACTGAGGAAAACATATTTTGAAACCCTGGATTGCCCACAATACTCTATGATGTGTACAAACCTCCACATGTTTTGTGTTAAATAACACAGAGAATCAGTGCAGAACACAAAGATGTGCTTGTGCTATTTCTCTGTCTCATTTGCTTATTTGGGGCACACTTAGTCATAATTAAACAATATTGAAGGGATGTTTAAACAATTTCTGTATAGATTTGCCCATAGGGCTCCCAGCAGACAATCTCTTCCTATTCAAACGAGCAAAACAATTCAGGAATTTTCACCACACACACACATTTTAACTGTCTTTTAATGACAGAATAATGAATATTTTATGGTTGCAGCTTCTGCTTTAAATGAGATATTTTTATTGATGTTGGGATTGTCCTGGAATGGTTCCATTTCAAAGCTGGCAGGATTATAATGAGGTATTTTTCTAAATATTTGGAACTTTTTCTGATCATTCTGATAGGTACAATTTCTCATAGCCGAATATGCCAATCATTAAAATGACTCAGTTGTAAAGCAAATAGATCTGTTTGATCAAAAATGTAACAGATTATGAATCTTTTAAAAATTGTTTTTCAAATGTGCATTCACATCTTTGAACATAACTTTAAAATACACATTACAACAGAACCAGCAAATTTCTGGTTTGAATAACATGTCCAATTTTTGTTAGTTTTACTCATGAAAACTTAGTTTTATGCCACAGAAAAAAACCACGAGAATTTTATCATGTCAAGGTACAGAAAAGATTCTGCATTAAACAACAGCAGTGCTGGCCATCTGGAAAGAAATGTACAACCTCTATAAATCTCTTTAATTTTGGAAACTGGTGAGTTCTAGAGACTGGGTTTTTTTTCTCTTAATACCATGTTCTAATAATTTTGCAAGTACTCACAGCCATATGTCTGTCAGAATGAACAAAAAGTAGATTGCAGAGCTCTCTGGGTGCCCTGAGCAGGCCATGCAGAGGTGACCAGCCCTCTGAGATGTGCTGGGAGCAGAAACCCCCAGGGCACTGATGCTGCTGCACCTGGGGTGGTGCAGTTCCAGCTGCTGTCCTAGAGGTCCAAGGGAGAATGAGCCATTTACACCGCACCTAAAATCCAAAGGATCCTGTGAGGAAAAAAAAGTCACAGAAATGTGATACTGACAGATGAATTGTTAATACCTGGCCACCGGATTGCATGTGGGAAAGGGTCACTAAGAGGTTTGATCTCAGCACATCAGTGTGGGCACTAAATACCACTTACAGTAGCAGTCATTTCCTGGACAACAGCAGAGAAATGTGACCCTAATTAAAGCTACCCCATCAACTGGAAATCACTACTATGGTTATGTGGTTATGATTATTAAGATAATTAAAATAAAACAAGTTAGTAAAAGATCCCATCAAGTTTGACCTTGAATAATTAGGTGTCTAATGCATAGTAAGGCCAGTAATAACAAGCTACCATGAAAACAGAAATTCAGAAGTTTTTCTTGCAGGCAGAATTTAAAGGAAGCACATTGCTTTTCCAGTGTATTTAATTTTCAATATGGAGTTTGCAATGAGCTGCTAATAATCATGCACTATGCCATCAGGGTTTTGCACCTATTTACATATAAATAGTTCAGACCTGACTTGGCTACCAACAGTGGTTAATTTAATTTATTGTCCTTTGGCAAGTGAATAGTCATTGGTTTTCTAGCACTTTTAACCTTAGCAAACCCTTGGGAAATAAAAATTAGATTGAAAGAAAATTACTACTGGTGGAGAACAGCAAGAAAGTGACAGTAGTATATATAAACCTCAGGCAGCAGCAGAATAAAGTGTCATATTATTGTATGCTGTCTTCTAAAGTTCAATATTGCTTTCTTGATTTACACACTTCTGTAATTTTTTCCAAGTAAGTCTTCTTGCTTTGGGGACTTTTGCATCTAACTTCATGTTTTTCAGCCAGGAAGAGGGATTAACATACTTACCATTAAAAACCACATCAGAGCTCATAAGCATCAGCCAGCAATGTGCCACAACAGCTACATAAGGGGACAGCTATTGAGCACTACTGAGTGTCAGAGTAACACTAATTGATCATCTCTCCTGTACCACTTGCAGGAGAGCATCTCTGAAGGGCCCATTTCAGCCCCTGGGGTCAAAGGAGAAAATACAGAGCCCTGAGGCATTGCTTCCCTCCTGGCTGCTGCCTTCCCTTGCAATGCTGAGTGCTCTGCTGAGGGTTCCCCGTGAAAATCTGCGCTGCCATCGAGCCTGGACCATGAGGAGCAGGAACTCTGGAACAGGAACAACATATACTGCATTATTCCCATAACAAATAGTTTGGGGGGGGAAAAAAAACCCAAAAACAAACAAAAAACCCCAACATTTTGGAATTTCTGACAGTCTGGGTGCACATGAAACTGCTGCACAATTTATTTTCCAGAATTAAAAAAATGAATTATCTCAGATGTGAAGGAAATTAGAAGTTTGTTTTGTGAAGTTCTGTTATCAGAGCCCCACTATCTGAACTCCACAAACATGGCAGCAGATTTAGAAAATAGCAAGTCCTGAAATGTGGAAAAAATTTAATACAATTTTTATGTCAATACATTTTAGGTGAAGTATTTTTATGCCACAAGTGCATTACCAGCAATGAGTTTTTTTCACCCCACGGGAGATTTTTGCTTAAAAAAAAGAAAATCAATAACCATTGTTCAAAAAAATAAATTTCGTTTTCAACTTGGAAGTGATTTCCTTTTCTGCACTTCTCCAAAATCATATTTTGCATCTTGGTCACCTTCAGAGAATAATTTCTAAAAAAAAAACTTTTATATTCCTGATGTTAAAAGCAAAAACATATTGTACATACTTGCCCAAATGAACCAGTATTTTGTGCCTTGACATGATCGTTTACTGGCTTGTTTCAGGTGCTGTCAGCTATTTCAGCAGAGGATGAGTCACTGTGTGAAATGCAAATCCTGTTTCATTTCTCATCAGTCATGATTCACCCTGAAATCTGTAAGATTTTAGCAAGTTGCTATATTATGCATTAGGTACTTAGGCTATTTGCTTTAATAATGCAGCATCACTTTTTCCCTTAACTCTAAGTGATTAAAACCCTCTGTGAAGTGAGAAAACCCTTTTTACTTTTACCCTTTTGGATCCCTTTTTACTGGTGGGAGCTGTGTCAGAGATCTCACTCCAGGGGATGTTCAGGGGAGGTGCCAGCACTGCCCCAGGAGGAGAAGTGGCCGTGGGACACGTGCCTTCCAGGGAAGCCAAACACTGTTAGCATCCAGAGACACAGAATCACAGAATAATTGGTGCAGGTGCTTTTATTGAAGAGCTCTGGGGTCAGGGGTACACAGAAATCCCAAATCTGACTCCAACACTGGGTCTGGAGTGATCACCTTTTATATCTTTATCTTATATAACTACGTGTTAATGATTGAACTCACATTGTTTTAGTGTGGACATTGATTTCACCCAAGCGTAGATTCTTGTGATTATGGTTAAACCCTCTAAACATCATTTCTCACTATTCTTGTTATTGTTAATAACAATACAGCAATCATATAATTTATCATAGTCATTAAAGGGTTACACAACTGCAGCTAACAATCATCACAATATACAAGTGCAGTTTCACATGACCAACATTTTCTCAAGGCCTACCAGGCCCACACCCTTCCCCTTGATTTCAGAAACATTTTTAACCCTATACTATCAACACCACCAAGGCATCAAGAATGTCTGGATGCAGCTCAGGGGTAACTTCACATTTTCAAATCCAGCCTCACAAGATGGATTGTGCCTACACTGCTGAGTCACTTCTCAGCATGGAGCAGCTTGCTTTTCTCCTCAGCAGGACTCCAAACCTGTGCTGCTGCAATTTAACTGTGCCCAGCATCCAAAAAGCTTTATTTTAAAGTCAGCTTGGCAATTCCCACACTGGGATCAAAGCATTGCCTGTACTGTGGTACTGGCATAATGGACCAGTAAAACTGGTCCAGTTCCCCTGTTGACATTTGAATGGTTTTTGACTAAACACCTAATTTCCACAGAATCAACAGCTTTTCAGAAAACAAATATTTTCAACATAAAGAAAATTTTGCTTTGGAAAATCAAACTGTTATTTCATCTGAAGCTAATGTGGTGGTGATCTGTTGTTGAACTGAACTGATATGCTTAATTCATTAAGTGCAAAAATTATGACCCTACATGAGCACTAGGGAATGTGTTACTTCAGGCAAGAAAATTTGTGTACTAAACTAATTTAAGAATAACTTTAATTTCATTTAATAGAAAATAATTTTTTCCTTGAATGTTAAACAATGCCATTTCCTAATCTATTTTTAAACATTTTTGTTCTATTAAAAGAAAAAGTCATTACTTTTCAATCTTTTCAAACTTTTTAGGCTGAAATTTTTCACAGAAAAGAAATAGTACAACATTTCTTTCTGGTGAACATTTTGAAAAGGAACTTAGGGCTCCAATCCTGCTGAAAGTAGCTGAAATAATCACCTGTGCCACTTTTTACTGAAGAATCCATTACATACAGGGGTTTGATTGCAGCATTTCATCAGCAGACAGGAGTCCTGTTCCCAGTTTGGCCTTGATACAAATGGTATGAGCCACAGCAGCTTCCAAATAGAAGATTTACTACAAGTTGGGATCTGCATTGAATGACTCAAACAGCAGAGAGGATTATGAGTCTGTGGCTATATTCTGACATATACTGGGTTGTTAGGATTTGCATTCATTAGGAAAGTTAGACTGCCATTTGCATGAATGTGATAGTGCAGTTCATGGAAGTCCTGTAGGTGATAGGAGAGGAGGAATTCTAAGCTGCCTTTTCTGATGAGCAGCTGCAGGTTTTGCACATTTTGCACCCTTTGACAATGCTGGTGGTTTGTTATGCCAAGCACATACCCTCTGCTCCCTTTTGACACTGATGGGGTTTAAATGATGCAGGGGCCTCCCTGCACAGTACTTGGCAAAAAAATAACCCCTGTGGTAACTAAAGGTTTCCAGAAAATACATTGAGGGTCAAATCAGAGCTTCAGCTAAAATCCTGTGTAAAATGCAATTCATATTGAGGTGCACCACAGTTATGACAGGCAAGGCTGTAAGGTGGAGATGTGATCTGCATTCTGTTATAGGCAGTGAAATCAGTGACTCAATAAATCAGAATCTATAGGAGGAAAGAAGAGCCCTACCTCTCTCTTTATCTATTAATTTGCTTTCTACATATTTGGATAGACCATGAAAGCTACTTAAATACTCCAGAAGTCCTTGGCTGTAAGCATCTTTAAGTTTGACTTACACATAACAGAATTCAACATCATCTTAAGATCTCACATACAGTAGTCTTCAAACTGAATTCTGATGAAGATGATTTATAGCCTTGAAAATCCTTTCACCCCCACTGAGGGTGGTATGGCAGGCAGGTAGAGTTCCTCAAAGAAATGTGAAGTGCTTCCTGAGGAGCAGCCGTGCTCTGTGTCCTGCCTGAGCACTGGAGCTGGAGCAAGTGTGATGGAGCTGAAACAACTGACATGAAACAGCACAATGCAAGGGGAAAGCAGAGAAAACAGAAAACTGGAACCAAGTTTTGGACAAGGATGAACACAGAATTATACTGCTTAATTCCTTTTTTAAGATAGGTGACTAATAAGCTCTTATTGGTGAAATGCTGCTCTTTTAGCCTTCAATATTTAAAGGATTTATGAAGGCTTATTATTAGAGACTGAACTAATACAGGCCTCATGGGCCCACCCTCCATCAGCCCATCTCCTGGTGTGGACATTTTTACTTTCTTTTCTTTCAAAGTTAGTAAAATAATAGAATCCCCATTTGCTTTACTGAGCTAAAGGAGTAATTAACTGTGGGAGCAAGAGGCAAGAAGAAAGGAACCTCAAGCTTAAGCTCTTTGATTGCAGAGAGAAGCAGAACTATTATCAGCATTAATACAGAGAGATAGAAGCCTCAATATGAAGGTATTAAAATGCACACAATATTGATCAACAGGTTTACCATAATTATATAGTAGAAGCTAATTCAGCCCACTGTGCTTTCAGACTTTCTGGGTGATGCATCTCCCAGCTCATGAAATACAGACTGATGCTATGAGTCCTGACTGACAGCTTCATTTGAGTAATTTGCCACAGCACACTGACATTTTATTAAAGCTCACTAGAAGACACACTGAAAATAATGGGGGAGACACTTACTTCAGCAGGCTTTGGATAAAGTAATAGGTGCTATTTCTGATTAGATGGTGGGAGTCTGTGTCAAATCTACAGTAGCAGCTCCCAAATTTGTGGTAAATGAAAATGAGTGGGAGTTGTGCACTTGAGTCTCCCTCTGTGCTTTTGAGCACTCCTTTTCTTTATAACACTAAACCCTTGTCAGCATGGAATGTCAGGGAAGAAGCAGGAAAGATGCTTCACCTCTGTTCTGGTACTCACTCCCAGGTAAGTTTACTCTCTCTTGTTCCCTTTATTTTCCTGCTCAAGTTTCCTTTCTCAGTCAACAATTTTCCCCAGTCCCTCCTCCCACCTTAACCTCTCTGTGGAGCTCTTTGCTGCTGTTTGCACCAGTGGATCCAGGAGCTAAGCAAGATTAAGTTTCCCTCTTACTTCCCAGTTCCTTGAGTCTCCTTCCCAGTCTGTTCAGCTCTTAGGATGTGGTATTGCCTATTCTGAGTCAGAAAGTGAATCCCTGAGAGCAAAAGAGACAGGCTCTAATCCAGTGCTTTGTCCACTCATACATCAGCCTAGAGCACCTCAAAAAACCATGTTACAGGGAAGAGACTTGGAGTCCCCTAGTCCTGGGCAGTAATTTGCAGAGCTGGTGCACCTTTACTCTGCTCACCTGCAAAACCCATGGAAGCCTGGAGCAGAGTATCAAGGACCTAAGCAAGCCACAGGGGCTCTTCAGCCTCTCCCCCTGCCCTGGAGTTTGGCTGCTTGTGCTCCAAGGCAGCTTGGATGTGGTGCAGCTGTACAGCTTTGGGTCTGACTGATGTGTGCAGAAAAGCTGTGAGGAGCTCTGGCTGCAGCCCCAGCCCTGCTGGGACCCCTGGGCTGTGTCCCCCCAGGAGCTGTGTCCCTGCCAGGCAGTCCCTGCTCGCTGCCCCAGCCCAGCCTGAGCCATGCTGTCCCGAGGAGCCCCTCAGCCCAGCCCAGTGAAATCTGGCAGCTGAAAACCTCCTACCAGCCCTGCATAAGCATCATTCATCAAAGGCTTAAGACTGCATCCGTTCAGGCACTCAGCAGAAGTGCTGATGGATCCCTAACAGCCTTCAGCCATTCAAGCCCATGTCTCAGAAGCAGAACTGCCAGAGAGCTCAAAGATGTGTCGACAGATCCTTCCAAGAATGCCAAACAATACATTTTTCTCTCCTGTTCAGTTCTTGGGTCTTAACAGCAGTGACTACAATAAAACAAAATAAACCAGCCTGCATGGTTCCAGTTTGCACAGTTTCACCATCAGGAGGGAAGGACTTGACAACAGGAAACAGAACAACACAAAGTATGGGCTATATACCAAAGTATGGGCTATAAACCCAAGAATCTGTAATAGTTTTCCATTCCTATTTGGCCCACATTTCTGTTTACAGGTATTGCAACATTTTATGCTTTTTCTTTATGAAGTTGTTGGCTAGACTCACCTTTTGTTCCCTTCTATGACACAGATATGTGGTCCTGATCTGTACATTCTCCATCTCCTTGTGGCTAACAGTGATGCTGAAGTGCCATGGTTCCATTCATTTAAAGCAAACTCAAGGGAGAACTTAATTCCTGAACCAGACCCAAAGGCCACTGAAATCAAAAGAAATATTCTTGATCAGTCCCGGTGAGATCTGAATCAGTCTAGTAAAGAACCCTTTCCATAGAAGCTGGCAAAGGATTCACTCCCTTATCAAAAAGGCATTCCAAAGCACATTTGTTATTAATTCTGCTTCCTCCTTAATCTCATTCTAAATAGTTCCAGCTTCACTTCATTTTCTCCTTGGAAAGTTAAAACTTCCAGAGGTTTTGAAGATACTCTTTGTCCAAGGATTACTGGAGGCACCAGTGGAAATTTAAGCATCATTAATTAGACGAGGAGAATGAATTCTTATAAAAATTGCTCATCTGTGAGTGTTAATTTAGCAGCAAGCAGTTATTTTTCTCAGCTGGAAAGGTAGACCAAAAGCAAGCTGAGAAAATAAAAGATGCTAGAAAATAAGACAGGAAAAACAGTATGAATCTTATCAGTAGAAAATGTTAATTACATTATAAAGCCCTTAGTCACCTAAGCTTCTGTGTACAAGAGAAGGAGAACAGTCCAAATTATCCCTGTATTTTTTAAAAAAACTGATTATGATTCTCTTTGTTACCTTTCTCTCATTATTTTTAACTGAACAAATATCAAGCACCTCTAATCTCTGCAGTTTGTTTTGTCACTTTTTACCTAATTTCTTGTGTGTGTGTTCTAATGAACACACATCCAGAGGTGTGTGCAGCCATGAGAAATGACTGCAAGCCACTGGTGGCTGCTCAGCACCAAACAAAAGAGCTCCACCAAAGTCTACAGGATATCAGCAATGAGTCCTACCATCACACCTTCCCCAAGACATCACTGCAGGCTCCTTCAGAGTAGAGGCTGGTAAGGTACATGGGGGGCTGAGCCAAAATATTCCTCCAGGGACAGTGGACTCCATTAGTGCTGTGGGTTTCACAAACACTGTATGCCCAAGAGCATAAAAAGAGGTCTCATCTCTGTCTCTGGCTCAATCAACTCGTGTGGGAAGTGTTGCTGGACCTCACAAAGCTAGTTCCCATTTGATGATCCTGCCTCAGCAGTGGATATTTCTGTGGACAGAAACATTGCATGTGTGCATTGAGTGAAACCAAGGGCCCTTCTGCCATAGGCCGCTGCAAGGATGCTGCATGAAATATTGAAGAAACATCCATACCAGGAGTCCTTACTGGGTCACCTCAGCCTTCAGCTATCCTGCCAGCTCAGTCCTCTCCTTGGGATGTAATTAAATAAGAGCAAAAAAAGGTTCGTTAGCATATGAACCTGCTAATGGCTTCACATTGCCCAGAAGGAAATCACTGAATTACCCTGGGATGCCTGTGCTGGTTAGAAACAGCACTGCCTTGACTGAGGCACTTCATTTGGCACAGAGACCAGCAGTGTATGAGCACTGGAAGTGAATAAAGGGAAACCACCACAGAGTATGCTGCTGCAAGACCAGTGAAGGGTAGAAGGAGCACAGACTATACACCCACTTCCTCCAAAGCCTACAGACAGCCTGCTCAGGCTGACTGGAGTTTTGAGCTGAGCTGAGTGCAGTCACCTGGGGGTGAATCAGCAGGGCTCAGAGCACAGGCCCAGCTCTCAGGGGCAGAAATCACAGTTTGTTCCAGCAACACAGCTTGACATATGCTGTGAAGCCGCTTTTTAAGTTAAGCTCTGAATATTTGAAAGTTAGTAGAAAAATCTCTCCTTGGGCAAGATTATTCACCCTCTGCCTGTCTGCATCTTAGTCACAGGATCTCCACCCTCCTCAGGCCAAGCTTCACTGCTTCCTTTCTGTTTCAAATCTCCGTGAAATCTCTGTCAAGCACTGCCTGCATGAAGCTGCAGTTTATCCTTAAGCTGCACATGGCTTCTGTTTCCAGAGTCTCCAGGACAGATCAGGTGTGTTTAGCATGAGCACTTTTCTCCTGAGCCCTGTGCTCCTGCAGTGCTGCTGAGCCAGGACCACCCCTGGTACTCAATCCTCAGCCAGATGGTTCCCTCCTCACATTTGTCATTCAGCTGTCCCTTTTCCTGACAGCCACAATTGGTTTTCTGGGCTGTTAATGGTGGAATTTGGTAATAAAGTGCATGTTATTTGATTCTGAACAGGCAATTAGACTTCCTCATTTCATTTTTAGGGTTTTAACTGCCTGACTTGACACTAATGTGAATCAACCATCATCTCACTCTGCTATGCCACTACCATTAATGGCAGTGCAATGTGCACAATAATTTTGATATAATATATCGCTGGCAGCTCATCTCCATATCATTCACTTGGTTTTTTGCCCCAAATTGGTCTTATGGTAGGATCACACATTCCCTAATTAACACCTTCTTTCCATGGTTACTAATGAATCTGTTGATACCACCTCTTCAGGCTGCCTCTATTATAATAAAGTCTTGTGGGTATATCCAGCTCCAACTGTCTGCTGTAATTAAGATACAGATGTCACTGACTTTCACTCAACACTTAACAGACACAGTCCCCTGGATGATAAGTGAGGAAGGAAAATGCTTTGTCTTTTGATTCTTTCTTCATTGTGAATGGCAGGACTCTGGGAAATGTCTTGGAAAAGGGATGGGAAGTGAGACTGATAACTGAAATAGCAGCTCCTGGCAGGTCAGCCTTGGACTTTTTTAAAGAAAAATGAGACTAAGGCAGAACACAGTGAATTTCTGTAGGCAAAAATTGTTCACAGAGAAGATTTACACAAAACACAGGAGAATACAACACTCACATTCAACAAGACTTGTCAGGTTCATCTATGGGACTTTCTGCAGCTTCACCAGGAATCAGAAACAGTAATTTGTGTTCATTGGATGTTCTGAAGACAGTCTGGTCCAAAGCTTAAACAAAGAAGGTGATCTTATTTAGCTTTCACCAAGTCATGGAGTGGTTTGCATTGGAAGAGACCTTATAGATCATCTCATTCCACAGGACCAGGTTGCTCAAAGCTCTGTCCAGCCAGGCCTTGGACACTTCCAGGGATCCAGGGGCATCTCCCTCAACCTGCTGGTCACACTTCTTTTCATGCAGCCCAAGACAGGATTGGTTTTCTGGGCTGCAGGCACACATTACCAGCTCATCCACCTTCAGGTTATTTCTGCCAGGGTTCCTGTCCCTCTGCCCTTCTCCCAGCTGCATTGATATTGGGGGTTTCCCTTCATCAACAGAAAGCTCCCTCAGACTTTGACAACACTGGACCATGGACATGAAGATTTTCTGTATGGGACATGAGAAAAGGCAGAACACAGTGAAAACACAACATGTGCTACAGAGAGCTCTTCAGTAAACTACTTCAGTGCTCTTCAAAGCCTGAAGAAGTTCAAGCTAATCCCTCAGGAGGCTTTTTAGGTGGAAATCTATAGTATTCGAGTGTATAGCTTCAGCAATGAAAAAGCTGTTCAGGACATAGCATTAATACAAAGGATCTGTTGTATTCCTTGTAAAGGTCTTGTATCTTTTGATTGTGTTTGTTTACAAAAGGGCAACATGCTTACAAGAATAAGTATATACTTCACAAGAAGAGATTCTATGTTAGTGTATTTCTTTTGGTACTATACAACACTACTACAGACATAAAGTTCTGTTATTTCTTAAATTTAAAATAACATCTTCAAATTCCAGACCTATTTTAAACAAAGCTGAAAAATAGAAACAAATTTAAATAACAAATACTGATTTTATACTTTGTGTGTTTTTTGAAATGGAAAACCTCAACCTTTGAGCACAGACTGACAGTTTAAAACTGTGGCTGGTTAAGCTGTCTGTTTAGAAGCTGGACAGGCAGTAACACTTACTGTACTTAATCCATCAATTACATACAAGCATGTATGCAAGTGGTGGAAGAGACCATAAATAGTGCTGTAGTGTCCTCCTCCAGAGACACAAAATGGGACAGAGAATTGACCAACCAAGCTGTTTTCTGACAGCCACCAACCAAAAACCAAGCTGGCATCTCCACACCATGGTCATCTCTTCATCTGCAGTGGCTGCACAGCCTGAGACCAGCTACAGCTGTGGTACAGCCACACTTTAGGATAAAGATAATTTTGTCTGCAAAAGTGTTCAAGAGTAAAGTTGCTCTTCTAGTGATGGTGTGGTAACTGGCTGATAAAAGCAAAGAGGCTCCAGACAATCCCAAAGGACCTGATGTGGTGTCTTCCTGAAGCATTTCCAAGGCAGTTGAAAGAATGCAGATTTCCACACCCCAGGGAAGTTTGCTGCCTTCTCTGGAGAGTGCTGAGCCCTTTTGGCATGACTTTTATTCCTACCTCAAGCTGCTTCTGAAGACCAGTGTTTTTGCTGTTTGACTAAATGGAATGGCAGAGATTTTTAAAGCTTTTCTGCAGACCTTTAAAGGATGACATATCCTCTGTTCTCTGTTGGCTTTATTTCCTCTCTGTCATTGCCTCCACCTGGGGAAAAAAAGCCCCAACCCAAAACACCAAAAACATATTCCACATTATCACAGCCCTTTGTGTCTGTGCTAAAGTCTCTTCATCAGACCAGCCATCCCTTTGGTTTACACACTTGCAGGAAATGACTCCTGCAAAGGAAAAGAAAGAAAAAGCTTCACTTCCACAAATATTCCTATTTTAAGGGGCAGATCATCACATTGGGACTTAAGACAGTAAGTGACAGGGGCTATAAACAGGAAAGTAAAAGATTTTGTGGCCATTGTATCCTGTAGGTAGGATAAATCCTTCCAATTACACAAGATCCTGGCTAAAGTCATTACTTGCTGTTCAGAAGTCTTACAGCATTTTTCATTCTTTGCTAAATTTATCCCACTAAATCCCTTCCCTATGATCAAAGTCTTCTGGGATACAGAAGCTGAAAGATATAAAAGTGCTTTGATCCAAGGGGACTCTGATGAAAACAGGCTTCAGTAGTACAACCTCTTAATTGTCAGCATGGTACTATCTCAATGTCATCAGCAACAAAAGACTTCTCAACACGAAATACTGATTTGGGGGATCCACCCATTATCTCATATGCATTCATAGGCACAGTTGAGAAAGGCATCCTTGTTCAGAGATTCTTCAAAATAATTAATTTTCCAACTACTGTGATTTTTTGGATACAGATCCTTCTGTATTCCATCTCACCACCTTGACTAGAGAGTAAAACACACCTGCATGGCACTGCTCCACATTTTAAACAGTAAGGCTTGATTCCCAGTGGAGGTCACACTCAAAAATCAATTATATCAATTGGAAACAAAAGATTTTTCCCTTGTGTCCTAGAAACATTCAAGGAATACAGTGTCAGCTGAGGGGAGAGAGCAGTAATCAACAATATAAAAATCAGCTTGTCAGTCTAAGATACTTGTCTATCGATCACTTCCATAGCCAGACAACATATTCAATACCAAACTCAAAATGATAATTCAGACAGGCATTCCCCAGTTGTGCCATTGCTTTCCATTGCATCCCTGGTAATTTTTAACAGATATTTTAATTATCGAAATTTTGCAGGACTTCCTACATTTCTGTGTGTATTTCAAACAGGAGAGACAGAGCCATACAGAACAAAAGTTCTTACATCATTAGAAGACGGGGTAGATTTCAAGGCAGCTTATTCATTTCTCTATGGAAAAAAAAACCAAAAAATTTCCTCCAGACCTCCCAAACACTTGCTTCCATATCATTCTGCAGAGCTGCTCCCTGCACATCCTCCTCCCTTCCCACATCAGCTCCCAAGGAGGGCCAAGCAGCTCTCCAGGTCTGCACACACCTGGGATCTGTCCCTGCCTCTCCCCAGGGTCGCAGGGAGCTCAGAGCACCACACTCTCCATTCCCTGGGATGTAAAGCTGGGCCCATCCCAAGCTGCCTTTCCCTCCCTGGAGCCAGCCCCAGGGGTTCCTGCTCCCACACACTGAAGTTTGCTGGGAAGAACGGGCTGAACTCATCCCAGCCTTGGGCGTGCTTCCCTCCAACCCCCAACATCCTGCCTAAGCCAGCAGAAGCTTCCTGGAATTCCCTTGCCATTTTCACCTGCACAAGCAATTCTTCTGTGCTCAAATGACACTTTTTTTGTTAAAACAGTATTGCTTTCTGATGGGAATATTAAGAGATGACATTCCCCATGCCTGTGCTCCCTTCAGGTGCATATACAGAATATCTCACTTCAAACCAGCTAATTATGCCACTATTCCCTTGTTGTAGATAACAGCAAAACTTCAATTAAAACTTAGCATGATACTTTTAGCATAATTTCTGAACAACTGCATTACCCAGTAAATGTCTGAGTTTGATGAAACACAGGGAATTAAAAAGTGTTTTTTCCCCCTATCACAGTGGGAGGAAGAAGCCAAACCTCTCTGGACTGTGAAAAATCTGGTTGTCCTTTTCTGAAATGTGATCTCTAGAAGTAATGCCCAGCTAGTGGTTCCTGGATGCCAGAAGGAACACAGTTGAGCATTTTATGAAGACAATTAAGGACACACACAGGGCAGCACTGTTGAGCCTTAAGGGATGTATCAGAGCACTGCAAAGCACTTTTCAGAAAGGAGCTTCCACCCAGGAGCCCCAGCATGACAGAACTGAAATTCTTGCCTTTGAACCCATTTTCCTGTCACCAGTATTTGTTAATTACTACAACAAAAGTGAAACTTTTGTTTCTTCCATCAAACTAAAGGTGTTTGTCATGACCCGCTTCAGTCCACTGAGATCTGATTCCAAAGAGTGAGGAGAAGGAACATGGGTGCAAGTTAATAACAAACTTGGAATGATGTGCCAGTTACAACAGCATTTTGAGCACAGAATCCAACACAATGCTTCAGTATCAAACACTCATTTATGGCAGCTTTTTTCTCCCACAGCTCTCCATTGTCAAAGGAATAATTATCCCAGCTTTGTTTATTGGGGAAGAAGTGCACTGAGTACTGAGGACCAACATTTCCAAACTGGCTACTGATTTTTGCTGATTTTTACTGTGTTTGCCTTGTTTGAGAGCCCAGCTGGAGCTAACAGACCTCATCTACCAGAAGCAGCAATTACACACAAGTCCCACTGAATCAATGGGAGATGAAGGTTATCAGAATTCCTAAAAAATCAGTTAAGGAGAACAAAATGAATTTGCTGCAATAATATGGACATGCAAAAATAACAGATTTCTATGGAAAAAGCATGGCCCACCTCTCATCCAAGGTCACACAGTACATTTACTGGACAAGAGGGAACCACATCCAGGTCTTCTAATAGGGCTCAAAGTGATATATTTATCCACAAGAGTAGAACTGTGTGGAAACTGGACTAATGATTCAGCTGTGGGCTTTGCAGTATTGTGTCTCTTGTGCATAATTTGAATGACACTGATGAGGCATCATCATCTCTTCATAATCATCCCTACCCCTGTGGACTCTGGAGTACACCAGAGATATTTATGAGACCAGTTAGGAAATACACATGGGCTCCTTGTCTGGCCTATGAAAAATCAAAGTAACCACTACCAGCTGCCCCTGCTTTTTTTTTAATGGTTTCTCTGAAGCATAAAATCATAAAAGGAGGAGGGACAAATTTTTAATGTAGGCTGAAGACAACAGCATAATTTACATACACAGGTGTGGTTTTCTAGCAATTAGCAAAAAATTCTCAGATCCAAACATCCAAGAACCATATTTTTTCCCCTTAGTGTTATTTGAAATATACATAATATTATTGTCTGATAAGTCTACTTCAGGTATCTCTACATAAGCAGGGCTTCTGTGAAACAGGATTTTCCAATCAGACCACTAATGAAAAGCAAAGCAGTGACTTATTTTCTAAGTTCCTGAACCTGGCATTTTCAGACAAATATCATGGAAATTTTGAATGGAGAAAAACTAATACTAAAGGTCAGCTTCAATAAAGAAACACTATGAAAATATGTGAAAATCTGAACATCAATGTTTAGAACTTAAATAAGCTTCCTCCTACTGACACTCGATGATCCACAAATAGATTTGAAGAGATTTCCTCATTTAGAAACAATGCAATATGAATAAAAAGGAAATGAAAGTGTAAACTTTCATTCTATTTGCCCTTTTCTATTATTTACAGTTCCTTTGCATAAAGCTGTTTACATGCAAGCCCTTACAGATTTTATATTGTCCATCAGTAGTATTAAAATTGAAATGAATGATAGGTCACATGCTCATCTGCTATAAATTAGGGTAGCTGTTGAAATAAAGGATACAGACAAAGTAGCTCTGAATACTAAAGCAATAAGGTGCTCTATCTGTGTCTGCCTGACAAAAGTGTGTTGGAAATATTCTTTGAAATAAGAGTGAGAAGATCTGTTGACAAAATGATCTTTTTCTACTGAAAGCATCACTTTCCTTCACCAAAATCTATTCATTGAGACTAATCCTCACAAAGCAAGAGAACAAATGCTACATGAAGCTACACCATAAACATTTGGTTTATTCACAAGAATGAAACCATCCAGATCCAGCCAAGAATGTAGAGCTGAAAACAAAGCAAGTATCTAACAGAAGTCAACAGATACTATTCTTTCAGAGTGCTTGAGAAAGCTCCCTGGAGATTAATTTCTAGAACAAAACTGCGTGTATACACCAGAGACTTGTGCTAAACACATTCTTCTGCTTTCCCACTGAATTCTCTTCACCTGTTGCATGAACCCATCTTGCACAGACAGGGACCTTTTGACAAAAGAATGCAGACCAGCCTCGCTGAAATCACATTGTCCTGGGAGCAGAGCTGGAATCCAAAATCCTCCTTGGGTTGCACCCAGTGCCACAGGATGTGGCAGCCCTCCAGCACTGGTACCCCTGCCACTTTCAGTCACATGCTTTGCTGAGTGCATAATTCCTCTGCAGAGGTTATTCATTTCTCATTGGAGACTGAAACCACCAGTTCATAAAGCCAGCATCATGTCCTGGTTAGCATCAAACCTCTGATTGCTCTGCTACTGTGGTACAATGCATTTACTGCAGCTGAAAATAAAACTGCAACATCAAAAGCTGATTATTTTTTATTTAGAATTAAATATTGGCCCTGTGCCTTGTCAACACCACACAGACAACATTGTCTGAAACCCTGGGTCCAGAGAGCCCAGCCCCAAGACCTTTCTCTGAATAGGCTTCCAAACCCCTCCAGTGAAGTCCAAGCTTCCCAGCTATCCCAAAGAATATCAGATTGTCTGTAAATTATACAGGGAAATGCCATTTTCTGTAGAGCTCACACACTATACCCAGTCCTTATCTGTGCTGTACAGTTCCCAGCTGGGAAGGACCCCCAGCCCTGTGTGCAAAAGCAAGCTGCCCCTCTGGGTTGTTATTCACTTCTGTGCTGCCTGGAGCACCAGTCTGTGCTATGCTTGTGCTCTGCCTGGGGAAGAGGCAATTGGCTTTCTACCTTTTAATGAAGTTTCATTTATAATGGCAGCCAGCTGCTTTCTCAGACACTATATCCTAGTTTGTCCCTCTATACACTGATAAATTTCACTCTTGACCCTAAGCTGGCCAGCACTTGTAAGAAATATTCTTTTGTGTCAGATCTCCCTCAAGTGTTTTTTTCATGAAGTCCAGCACAGTGTGTGATGGTGTAAGAGAAGAGCCAAGCCTCAGTAACAACCTGCTATTTGTGTTTTCATGCAATCACATCTGATTGCTGGTTACTGCACCTCGTTCTCCATGGCTGCAGAACTGCAGTCTCTGAACTCTGCTATTCACAAACAGTGATTTAAGCATCATCCAAAATCTGAACTTCCCCTAAGCAATCTGTTTCCATGAGCCACAGCTGCACACACAGGGGCTCCCTGCAGACCACCCACACATTAAACAGCCTGTCCAGCTCTGCTCTCTTGCATTGCCCCTTGCTCAGATCTAAATTGCACAGCAGACCTGACAGATGCACAAAGCCATGGGGTGGCCTTAGGTATTTGAAAGCAGACCTGTGAAATCACAGACTGCCAAACTCATGCCACTTGTGGATTAATTGAGTGTATAATATTTCCCTCCAGGTTGCCTCTGCTCATTCCCTTACTTTTCCAGCACAAAGCATTATTTTCCCAAGCAGTTGCATGCAAAGACCAAAACAAGGGTGGCTGCTGGTTATTGTTTTGGGGATTTTTTTCATGAAGAAGGATATTAGATAAAGCTCCAGCTATTAATTTGATGAAATAGGTGTTGGAAATTACAGCAAAGAGCAGCATCAATCCATATGAAGCTCTGCAGTGTTTTCATTCCAAACTCACTTAATCAGGCAATGCAGAGCATGCATGTTTTTCACATGCACTCTTTTAGCCAGTGTTCCTGTCAGGTGTTAGTGGCACCTGTTTCTCCTGCTCATATTTTGGATGTTCCTCATATTTTTGCATTCCTCTCCAGAGAATGGCCAGCCACCTCAAGTCTTCAGACGTGTCTTTGACTAAGTAATGAGTACCAAGTACCTGTTTGCAAAAATGGACCTGAATGTGTGACAAAACCCAAGTGTATAGAAATTTTTAAATAAGCCATTATTATCATAATAAATAATAATAAACAATAAATAAATAATAAACAGAACCTCTAAAAGGGAAGAACTTTTTTCCTGCTGTAAAACACAAAAAGACTGCTGCTTGGAAAGCAGTCTGTAATTCTTCCTGGTTTCTGTTTGAGAAGGAGTTCTTTTTCCCAATTTTTTTATGTGGCAAACATTCTCATTCAAAAGAAAAGCTCTTGTTTCAAGTTCACTATATTCTGACATATTAAAACACCGAAAAAGTCTCCTAGTTAAATACCAACCCTCTGCTGAAATCCTTGAATATTTCTGCTAGGTCCAAAGAATAAACTCCTTGGAAGGTTTTTTGCTCTTGGTGTTGCTACAGGCAACGTCTCTATAGAATCATGTAAGGATAAACAGTCTGGTCAGTGAAATGTTTTACTGATAGATCTGACACCATGAAACTCACCATTAAAGGTGCAGGTGAGCTGCTTTTTAACAGCACAAGGTCTCTCAGGCAGTGCAGTTTCCAGCAGCAAGGTGCAGGTGCACAGAGAGACAGCACAGGCAGCTGGGACCCAGCACTGAGCCCTCAAAGCCCCAGAGGCTGCAGCTCAGGTCAGCTGGGACAGCACTGGCCCCAAAGCAAGAGAATGCAAAATTTACTTCTCAGTGCTTGTTCCCAAATTCATGCTGCCTTCCCTTGGCTGACCATTAATGCCTCGGCCTTCCAAAGACTTTGATTTTCAAATGCTTCTATTTCCTGTATAAAACTTTTTATACAAGAAGCAATTAAAGTTTCATAAAAACAAAACTTCCCAAACACAAACTGCTCCCCATGCATAAAATGCCTTCCTCTTAATAAAATGTGGTGCCTTGCATCAATAAAAGAGTGAATTCTATTCCAGTTTAATGAAAGAGAAACAAATGTATTCTACAGTATTAAACACTTTTCCTTTCTGTCAGAAGAGCTCTTTTCCCACTTGCTGCTTTAATAAAACATGGCAAGAGGCACTATGGACAGTGGTGCTGCATGCTGGAATGCTGGGCTGTCTGCAGAAATGAACATTCCATCAACCCCTACTCCCAAAGGCAAGGAGACAAAGGGCTGGGATCAAAACCCCTTCCCTGGCCACGCCTGGCACGAGAGAACTGCCCACACCTCTGCCTGTCTGGGCTCTCTGCTCTGCAGCAGGTGGCACAGCCAGCAGCCCCTCTCCAGGGCACAGCCCACGTCCCCAGCAGGCAGAGGCAGGCACAGGAGCCCTGGTGGCACAGCACACACGGCAGCAGGATGCACTCACGGGATGTTTTGTCTCCCATCATGTATGAGGGAGCCCCAGCTGTCCTGCCCAGCGCTCCCCTAAGTCCCCCAAAACTCCACCACAGCCCCACAGAACATTTTTAATATTCACAGAAGATTTTTCTGCTTGCTGAAGAAATTGTGACAAATAAAAGGAGTTCCCAAACTTTCCCACTTTTTAGAAGCAACTCTTTTCTATGACTGCTGCCTGCAAGAACGTTTGAATTTTGGTAGCAGAGTTTTGAGATGACAAGTTGACATCATTATAAAAAATAATTAACTTTTAAATGTGAGAACATTCTTATCATTTTAAATGACAGTTTACTTATTAATAAGTAATACTTGACAGTATTCAGTGGCACAGTGGATAACTAAGAACACTTCCTATTTGCAGAGAAAGAGAGACATACCTGTTATCAGAAATTATTAACTGATGCTAAAACTTCACATTTGCAGAAAGAGTTTCATTTTCTTCCTAAACACCTTCATTTTCTTCCTTTTAAATGTTCTTTGACTCAAAATAAAGTTTGGTGCTTGGAAATGTATTTGCATATGTTGAAGCTAATACAGCTCTAAGTATGCCACTGTTCCAAATTTTGCCATATTGGTCTCTGTCATTGCAAATCCTTTCCCAGAACATGTCATCTCAGTTATTTAAGTTTTATCTGGAGTCCTACAATATTTGGGGCAGTTGTTGAAACTTTTTACCGAGACTGATGTAATTAATTGAGAAACTCAGTTCCCTCCTTACCAGTTTCCAGCCCTCAAGGCTACTGAGAAAAGGTTACAGAGGAAACCCACGTGCAAGCTAAAAGTTCAGAAGCAGAAAGGCTTATCAAAACCAAGTGAGCATTAATCACTGCCTGTAATGGCCCACATCCACTGACTGCTCTGCACTTTCAAAACATAAATTTGCATCAAGAAGAGCTGCAGAAAGCAGAGATTCCTGAATATGAGAGAGGACAGGGAGTGCCAATGTCTCTATAGCAGAGAAGCTGATTGCAAGTGAGTCTCAGAACTTGCTGGGCTGGAGATTCAGCTGCCCTTTCACTTTCTTTTTGCCTTTAAAACTAACTCAAGGCTTCTTTTGATGTTTTGGCAAAGGTTATTCCCGCTGGAAATCAACTTCTCTGCTTGCTGAAGCTGTCTGAACAATTACCCTGGTCCTGATAAGGACAGCTGGAAGCTGCTGTTAGTGAGGCAGCCTCTAAGGTGGTTGCTGTGGTTTCCATCCCAAGCACTGGCCTCATTCCCTTTTATGTGTTCAGTTTGCTCTGTCACCATTTATATCCATGCCTCTTAACCTTGCAATGTTGGTTTGTTGCCACCACCACCACCTCTGTCCACTACAGCCATGTGCACATGGGTGTGGCTGGGAGAGCCTCCAGCTGTCCCAGAGGAGATGCTCTAAGAATGATTCTATTCAACTCTGAACTCACCTAAGTCAGGTTACCTATGACAAAAGATCAACATTCATTATTCTTAGAGGTAATTTCTCTTGAAAAAAAAATCTTAGAGGTTTTCAAACTTCATTCTTCTGACCATCTGACCTTTAGTATTTATGACACAGTATTTTTCATCTCTCAACCAGAGACATCTCTTTTCAGTCTATTCCATGCTATACAATAAAACCAGTAACAAAACATAGTCAATGATCCTCAAAATTACTGCCATGCCAACTACCAAATGTGTTTACCTATGTCTGCAAGAGTATGTGATTATCCTTACCAAAAAACCCAATCCACTTGCAGTTCCCTCCATTCTATCTAACAAGCAAAACATGTTCAACCACATTTTAACCAAGTTCTCAGGCCAGTGATTGCTGAGAAATCTCTGGTTTTTCACTGTACCATATATCTCAAATATGAGCCAAATGTACAAGGGTTGGAAGCATCACTGCTGCCATCCAGGCAGCACCCAGTACCAGAATGGAAGTTATTTCAGGAATGTGCTGCATGCCCAGTGAGCTGGCATGTATTTGAAAAAATGCTCTAGAAAGTGGGAGCTTCAAAGTCCACCAGGTAAAGGTCTAGAAAGTGCCAGGTTTTCAGATCCCAAAAGTATTCTCTAATTTCATTGAGGCCCATTTCTCTGCCACAAAGCCCAGAGGCCTGTGACTGTGCAATAACCTGAAAGCAGCAGATGCTGCTGGATCTTGCCGGGTAATTTTTTCCCCTTTTACATTAAAAATAGAATACAACTTCTTTTTCTTATACATTCTGGCACTATTTCATCCAAATAATTCTTACCATTTGGAATGCAGCCTCATGTGACAGGCTCATTAGCCTGACAGCAAAGCCAGCAAGTTCAGAATAGCACAGGGGAGCACGTGTTGCTTTTCTCTGCAGATGCTTCAAAAAATAAGTGACAAGAGCCCAAATCCTGACCCCAGCATGCACCCAAAAGTAACTAAAGAAATCTTGCTCAAAACCAGCAGCTCTTGTATAGCTTCTGTTCTAGGATTAGATCACAGCAGCAGATCAGTAATTTCCTCCTTTTTTCTTAGTAACAGAGGAGCTCAGCAAAGCCTCAGAAGACCCTTTCCCCTCAGTTCCTCCTGTGGAAATCCTGTGCATCTCCCTCCTGCTGCCACCTGGCTCCCCAGCAGAAGGGCACTTTTAGATTAAAATTGTGGAACTTTGCCACTGAACTTGGGCTATGTTTATCTCCTTAAAAAGTTAGAAAGGCTCCAGCTGTCTGATGCTTTGGCTTGGTGGCACAGCAAATATGAGCTGGCTTGAAGACTGTGGTAAAAAGGGACTAGACAGTGTCTTCACTAATTATAACAGAATTAGTTTAAGAAATCACTGACTAGGCACAGCAGCATTTCAAAAGATCAGATATACAATTTATCCTTGAGAATTACAAATAACGATAACAACTTTAAGGCAGAGCCTTGCCAATGCAAAAGAGTAATTTGAATTTCTTCAGAACTTCAGTTTGTGAGCTGATTAAGGACCAGCCCTTGGATACTGCAGGTGCCAGAGGTGCACAGAACAAGTCCTTGCACAGTTTAATTCCCAGGGTCACTGCACACTGGCACACTTGGCCAATTTGCAGCTGCTAATAATAAGCTCTATTTAGAGCATAGGTAACACAAAACTATATTAAAATTCCCACCTTTTTGCAGAAGAAGGGTGCTCTTAAACAAGGACTCTGCATAATACCATGAGGTGTCTATTCCAACAGAAAAATAATCACATTTAGCTTCTGTGTTCTTTACCCAGAGATCTACGGCTTCTTATCTATTATATCTTTAATGTAAAACAAACTGTTTTCCTTCTTACTGGCCTCCTCCACAAGGCGTTCCATTTATAAGGTGGGTTCAGACTTATCATTTAATCATATGAACAGATTTTGCCAATTTATGCTCAAGCCCCATGACAATATACTTTTAGATTGGAGCTTTAAACAGCTCCAAGAAATGTTTATCCTGACAATGAAGAGTTTAAGCCATGCACAATTTATTTTCATCTTACTTGTATAACAAGGGCAGGTAAAGGGGATGCAAACCATTTTCACATCAATTATAAATATTGCATTACACATACAAGGTTACATCTTCAGCTATCCAGGGTCCCATGATCTCCCCATGTGCTTGCAACCTAGAAATTTTAGCTTGCCTTAAGTTGTTTCAAACCAATCTTATGAAACGAATCTTTACTGCTTTCTTCTTTTATATGGGTTCCAATCACTCAAGCAAAATTGTTTTATTTACTATATTTTGATAAAGCCTATTGAGCTTAAGTTCTATAACTAGGATATATTCTCTAACCTTACCAGGCCATTTTCCTCAGACTATTTTGTATTGGAAAGAAAAAATCTAGTTTGAGTACTCATTTCAGGAATCTTAAATATAGGTATATTATGCAATAATAATGAAATATATCTTAACAGTTTTGTGTTGGACAAATACCCAAAGCATTTGTTCACCTTTGTTATAATCCTAGAAATTTAGTATTTCTGATTGCACACTGGCTTCTTTCAAACAGCCAAGACTGAAACACAGCAGCATGACTAAGGAGAATTTATGCTGGGGGCTGGTAGTACTTGCAAGGTACTATTTCTTTAAAAACTGAAATTGTTATGATAGATAGGTAGGTAGGTAGGTAGGTAGGTAGGTAGGTAGATAGATAGATAGATAGATAGATAGATAGNATAGACAGACAGACAGACAGACAGACAGATAGATAGATAGATAGATAGATAGATAGATAGAGATATTCTAGAAACAGATATTCTACAATAATTTCTTTCAATGGCAGGTATTAAATAACAGGAAAGAGCCTAAATTGTGGCAGTTTCATTAAAGAAAAACAAACCAAATAATGCATAAACTAAGAGAATTCAGAAAGTGAGTACTGATTTATAGAAACTACATGATCTATGTTGTGAAAACGTGTTCAGTGGTCTTAATTCTGATTCTGATCACTTTTGAGAAAAAGCAGAACAGACTTAAAACGTCCAGCATAATCCTCTGCAAACACATTTGTACAGTTCCAGATGAAGGCAGAACAAAGCCTGGTATTATTTCATTCACTGGAAAAGTACCTCCTCTGTTTCCAAAGCATGGGTTGGACAAATGGGGCTTACCAGGACATCCTGCAGCAGATATTTGTAAGGCTTCCTGAATGCCTCCTGCAGGACCCAAACTCGAATCTTGTTACTCTCAAGATTTATTGCACAAAAATTTAATGGCAATTTCATTTCATATCTTAAGTTACTTTGGTGTTATTCAAATTTATTGCCTAAAAATTTAGAACGGGGTGTTATTCTTCTGAAAACTGTTTCCTTTCCTTCTGCTACCTGGCCCAGACACATTTGTCCTCCAAGAGAGCACCTGTAATTTGCTCCACTGGGTAGAGGGAGGGATGTAAAGCAGGGACCAGACTTTGGGAGACAGCAACTAAATAAACAAGAATGTGGTGATGACACACTTTTAATTATCCATGTACAAAAGAACAGCATTTCCAACAACAAATCAACTAGCTTAAGTATTTCAACAGGAAAATATATAAAGAAGCCAGCAAAAATGGAAAGGAGATTTGAACAAAATCTAATTAATAGAAAGTCAATTCTACCTAATTTAATTGTAGACTCTTTACTTGCATTTGAGCATCTCAGGAAGCATTTGCAGATATAAAAGTAATTTAAAACTGGCTAATGTAATTACTTATATCTCCCAAGGAATGCAGGATACCTAAAAGTTAAGCCTGGAAGCATCTCTTCCTCTTCAGAGCCTGGATCTCTTCCTCTTCAAAAGCACTAGAGAGCATCACATATCACATGTATTTCATGCTGAGCATGCACCCCTGCCTGTGCCAGCTGTTCACTGGCCCTGGCAATGTGTGGTGTAATGGCTTTGAAAACCCAAGGCTCTTCAACGGGCCATTTTCACACCTTCTCCAGCACACTGGGAAACTCAGCACATCCATACATGTGTCTGCTGAACACTGGAAAGTTTTGACATTTGGGAAATTTCTCTTCATATTGGTACAACCATTTTTAAAAACATATCCTCTGCAATTTAGTGCCCAAACTTTATCATCAGATGATTGCTTTCACAGAGGCTTTGATGAAACTCTAGATGGTTCATGGCACAGTCCTTTCTCCTTGTTTATATTCTATTCCCTTCTAAAAACCAGTGTCTTAAAAATAAATTGGTAGACTGATCTATAAATTCATGAATTAAGGCAAATCTTATTCTTTGGCATATGGGGAATAAAAGCAGCTGGCTAAAATCAAATCCTTACCATCATATGTGTCCTCACTCCACATTTACCCATTGCATTATCCAGGCTTGTCTTCTTGTAGGCAGGGTCAGAACAAGCTGCAAATCAAGATGGGATCAGCTGCATGTGGCAGATAGCAGTTGTCACTTCAGCAAGGTCCCCTTTCTGTTGGCACAGCCCTTGAATAGCTGTGGGAACTCCAGTGTAAATGTCAGCCCACCTTTAGTGATTAGTAACTTCTGGATTCTGACATCAGTGACAGGGGTATGTGATAATGTACCAATTTATCTTAGATTCCACACAGAAGATCAAAAGTCCATGGATTCTGATAATAGCTCATCAGGAAATCGTTGTGACAGTGATACCAGGAAAAGAAAATCCCACAAGCTTGCACACAGGATGAGCAAGACAGATTTCCTGAAATTACTGTTTCGGCGAAAAAAGAAATAAGCAGTAAAGGGGATCTGACCTAAAGACGTGTAACATCCAGTTTCTCTAACAAAGCCTTCGTTTTTCTTACTTAGCAGCACTGTGTATAATTGCAGCCTCATTCTCCTTTTAAGATGAGGAGCGATGAATAATCACAGTGAGAAAAGAACAAATATATTCAAAGCCATTTCAGCCACTTAAAGCCCAGAATTTTGCCCCAGCTGTTTGCTTTCAGCAAATATTTATGAGCACTATGTTTTGTTCAGACAACTGCTTGTTGAAAGCAAACCCGGGGACTGTATTTGAGATTCATTTAAACAGCAAACTAAATTTGTTTGGGGAAATTTAGGCAGAAATAATTTACAAAATATATATTGCAAAAAGGGCTGCTAAACAGTGGCATTAGTTAGCACATGCCCAGAGACATGAGGAGCTTAAGACCATCTGAAATTGAAAGTGATCTTTTGTAATAGGTGATTGCAATCTCATTTTTGAGACACAGCAAGGAGTTCCACATACCTAATTTACTAGATCCAACTCAGGAATCTGGAGAAGCATAAGCAAATCTTTGGAGGTACTTTCCCCTTCTCCAATTAAGGGACTTACTGGGACTGTTGTGCCAGGGACTTGCTCCCACCCTTGCAGCACAGCAGGGCAGGAACACCTTGCCCTTAGCTGCTCCCCTGCCCTCCTCAGCAGCAGCAAGTGCAGCAATGGATTGCCAGGAGGAGAGAGGTGATGGGGTCCTGACTGCCCATCTGCAGGAAATTTGCTGCTCAGCCTCCTTTGCTTAAAGCTAAATATCATCCTGCAAGGAATAACACTTACTGCAGAAGGCAGATGGCATGAAACACTAGGTCAGATATTTGCCACTCACCCACATCTGCAATCAACACCCAGGTTTGCATACCTGAGTCGCTGTACCCAAAAAAACCTTGAAATCAGGCTTTTTTACTCAGACATTTGTGTAGAAGATAGTGGGCTGAGATTTAGAAATCTATTTACTGTCAGCCCTCGAAACAGCAGCATGGGATGGGGCTGCAGAGGCTCCCAGCCCCTCCCAGCAGGGGTGGGAGCAGCTCCTGCCCCAGGGGCAGGGGCACAGGCAGGCACTGCTCAGCCTCCCACCGCCTGGGCAAAGGTGATGAAGCAGCAGAATGTGCCAGTTTGATGCTGCCATTGTCATTAATAACAAAAGCAATGCACAAAGCAGCCCTGGGTCATGCCTCCACAACACTGGGCTGCAGCTGCTCTGAAGAACAGAGCTGGCTTGGCCCAGAGGAAGGATCAAGAGGCTGAACTAATACGTGCTTTGGGTTTGCCACTCGTAATTCCTGCACAGCATACTGAACAGCAACGGGCAGGAACAATTGCTCCCTCTCATCTAACAAAAGCCAAAGCTGTGCAGGGAGAAATGCAGATGGGTTTCCACCACAGCCAGCTGTGCCAAAAGCTTTGCTCCTTGGCGTGGTTGCTGAGAGCCCTACAAGCAGGATCATTATCCCTGCACACAAGCCCTGTGTTGGCACCCTGTCAGTTTTGGACACCCGGCCCATACTAGCTTTTTTTAATTTTGCTGCAGCTCAAGAGTAAGGGGGTTATTCAATATCATCATTAACAAATAATCAGTCCAGTTACCTGCCTTTCTATTTCATTTCAAACTTACAGTCTTGTTACTGCTTCTGTGACAGGAATAGATTTTCAGATGATTTCAGAAGTAGTTAGGATGACATTATGACTCAAATGGCTCAACGCATGTGATCAAATGTCTCTCTGAATGAGTTTGTTGGATTAATGAAGCAGTTTGATGAATTAAATGATATTCCAGCAAAGAGCAGATGATGATATTTCAAAATGGCAAAGATTCTTTTCGCACATTCTGGTGTTTTCAGTGCCATTCAATATTAGGGACAAATTCCAATTATGAGAGGATTTGAAAGTTCAAACACAAGGCTTCTCTGATCATTTGTGGGACTTGTGCCTTAGGGCCACTTTCTGCAGTCACAGCTGAGAAGACAAAGATACAGGGCAGGTCAACCAGCACAGCTTTAATCCACACATAAACCAGAGCCAGTACTTGGAGAAGAACCAATAAACTTAGCAAATTATTCTATAAAAAGGAAGAAAAGATATAGATTCTACATCTCATTCACAACTGCTCCCAGCAGCACCTCCTGAAATGCAGCAGCTCTGAGCACAAGCTGTATCACACTGATAAGATTTGAACTTTGAGTCTTCAGCAGGACTGGAGGAGGAGGGTGAGCAGTGCTGGCTTTGAGAAGCTTTTTTACCATTTCTTCTTAGCAATTTCCAACAAACATATGCTGACAAACATCTTTAAACACCTCTTTCTAGCTTTTATATTTTCCCCTAAAAAATGTAAAAAACAACTAGACACTGCACTCTAACAAGAAAAGACCAGATCACAATCTTAACACTTAGATAATTTAACATTGAATATTTCCAAGAACAGCCAAATCAAATGAAATCCACAATCCTTAGCTTACTTTGCCAGCATGAAGCTATACATATTACCATAAGCTCTAGCTCCTCAGATTCACTCTCATGTTTTGGATAGGATTTCTGTCTTATGAAATTAAATCCCCAGAGCTGCACTATCTCTAATGTGACTCTGTTATTTATACTGTCTCATCAAAGCACTCTACCACCACATGAAATGTATTTCCAAAATAGAATTTGCAACTATAATGCCATCAGATGTCCTTACAACCATAGTGACAACAGTTTGAGCAAGCCTAGGCTACCTACAGGAGTTTTAGTGAGACTGAGCTTCAGGTCTGCTCAGAGGAACTCAGGCTCCTCTTGCATTTTGCTCCCCACATAAGCAGAGACTGCTCTCTCAAATAAAACCAAGCCAGACACAAACCTGGCTCAGATAACTACAGTCTACTCTTATGACAGGTGAAAACACACACAAATATCAAGACAAAACATGCAAGATCCCAAAGCTTGTCCTCATTGCGTTGTCCTGGCTGAGAGTGTAAAATGACAATCTGCCAGCACCAAGGAGCAGTGGGGATGCAACACTTCTGCCTTCTTCATACAGCACTGTCCCCAAAATTAAAGAAGAATTTAATCCTCAGCAAACAGAAGTGAGAGATCTTAATGTTTGGTTAAATGGGAAGAGGAAACTCCCCACATTTACCAATATTTATATCTTTATACCTCCAAATACACATTATAAAGACCTCCTCAACTTTGTCCTAGTACTGAAAAAAATCCCAGAACTCAAAGTGATGCTTCAAGGCTGAAATCAGGAGAGACAGAATGACAGGACCAGACAGTTCCTTGAGTTTAAACCGGTTTTTGCAACCCAGAGCATGCAACACAGAGTAATCAAATGAGTTATTGACCTAGGTGGTACATTGTGATGGGAAAAGGCTTTAGAAGGGTTTGTATAGAAGTTTCTTGCACAGAGTAATTCAGTTAGCCTTTAACTCTTCTCTCACTGAGACAAGCTAACAGAGTTAGGACTGGGATCTCCCATCTTCATGGAAGACAGGCTTTTCCATGCACACTTTACTCTAAATTCTGCCTTCTTTGTAACACTGTCCAGAGAGGAGCAAGGAGGACTTTTATTAATCAAATCACTGGAAACTCGTGGTGAATATTTTTTCAAAACAAGCCACAAACTTTTGGAATTCAATAAATTGATTGTGCTCTTTAACTTCCTTTCCTCCCTGTTTTAGCATTTGGAGCGCTGTTTTGTTTTGTGTCTGGCTATGTTAGAATAATCAATAAGAAATTATACTTTTGCTTTTTACATTCCAACAACATATTTCTCACTGATTCATATTGATTGCAAAGCAAAACCAGAGAAAACTTATGGAAATTTTTTACAGTGTTCTTAATGCTGCCATCTAATACTGGACAACTGCACTGCCAATGCTAACCTAATATATTTGCAGAGAGTATTACTTTTAAGTGTGTACATCTGGAATTGTGTGAAGATTTTTGTTGTCAGTAAAATTAATTATCATATTATTAATTTTACTTGAAACCACATTCTCAATTAAGACTAAGACCCAGTGTTTTATTTGATTGCCCCAAAGGACGAGTGACCAGCTGTGACTGCTGCTTACTGCTGCTTACCTATGGGTGAGACACATCTGATCTCCTCTTAAGTGACAAAAAATACATATTTATTTCCCCTTTAAACAGTGCCGAGCTGTTTGTCTTTTCCTTGCAGCTATACATCTTTTACACATGTAAATCCACCTGTGCCCTTCCAGTGAGGAAGGAAATTCCTATCTCAGCAGGAGGCATGTCACTCTGCTCCCAAGGGAGCCTACATCACCTCCTCTTAATTTTTACTAGGAAAAAAAAAATCCTGCAGAGAAACTGTCAAATACTTTCCATTTCTTCCCTTTCCTAGACCCCATTTCTTCCTAATTTACTTTTTGAGGAGGCACTTGCAAGTTAAGAAAAATTATGTCTAATTATGCATCCAAGACAGCAGCAGGCAACGAAAGCCTGCTAGATAAATAATGGTGTTTTCTGTTCAAAGTGTTAGTAATACACCATTGGAAAACTGACTGTCATGGAGAGTGGAAAGATAAGAGTGGGTGAAATGACAGCCAAAGCATAATTTTTTGATGGTTTATCCAGGAATTAATACATTGTCAAGTTAAAACTGTCCCCCTGAAAAGCTGCACCAAGCTAGAGAATTAAAATTTGAATGGCTTCATTCATATTACCATTACAGAGCAGAATCCATCCAGGGAAAAGGAGAAAATAATGAAAGAAACTGGGGTTTTTTCCATCATCATCACTTCAGGCTTTTTTATAAAAATAAATGTCTCAAAAATAAGTAGGAAAAAATAGCAACAGCAAATTTGCATCCCAGAGAAAAGTTAATGTTTCTACTTGGCTAATTCATCACTGAATAATGAAATGCTGACAACAGTGACAGAGCATTTAAAAAGTTTAACTTGCAAATGCACTAGCTCAAATTTCCAATAGAGCTGAGGATGCCAAATGCTTTTGGAAATCCTTGTGTCCCTTGTTCAGTGCTTAGTTGGAGCTCAGCTCTTAGAAGTGCAGATCTAGTTATGGACCATCAGCAAAGTCAAACACTGATTTCATTTCCAAGCTTACTTCTAAGTGAATGAACAGGGTCAAGAAAAAAAAACTGAAAGAGATTAGGAAATTTCCTTCCTATAAAAAACACTGAGTAACAAATTTATCACCTTGCCACTTATGTTTCCTCCTATGTCTCCTACACGCAATGCAAAGGGAAAGTCACCTACATACCAGGAAGGTTTAAATCAGTGCAGTGACAGCAATATGGAAATCATTATGACAGTCCATTGCCTATATCCAAACAAGACATGAACAGCACAAAATAATTTTAAATAGGTGAGAGGAACATGTTAAAAACAATTAATGCAGTTAGGGAATTTTCTCTAAAATTCTACAGTCACCTGGGAAGTTCTACCTGGAAGAACATGACTGCTATTAGTGAGCCAGAGTTATTTCAATTACAAAATAATGATTAAATCTTAGGGGGCAAAATTACATGTTGCTTTGAAAGAACTTTTACAAAAAGAGTAGGAGGAAAAGAATTTACAACTAAAGTGTGTGCTTTGCTCCTCAAGGAGGGAAGCAGTGAATGCCTCCTCTAGGAAAAAAAAGACACAGACAACCCAAGGGGTCAGACCTATAGGAAGGGTATGACAAGGGTCACAAAATAAGAAATAATATCCTTTATTTTCCTTTTTTGCTCTGCTCTTGGAGGCCAAACTAAAAATCACTTATAGTTATCTGAAGATGCAGACATTGATGTACCAAGACTGAGCAGACAAGGCAGTAGATCCCATCAGCTTGGAGCCAGGCACCAGAGCTCATAACAAGCCTGACCTCTCCTCCCTGTAAAGCTCAAATGACAGTGAAAGTTTGGCAAAATGTTGTCACCCATGCAGCAAGAGAGACTTCCACACTTTCTGCTTCCCTGTTTATTGTAGGAGGTGTTTAGGGGTCCTGTATGTCCCTCAGGCTGCTCAGATTGCGTTCACACTTATTATTGCAACAGCAGCTTCTACACTGTTGGTGAAGTTTTTCAATCCTTCTGCTCCACCTTGGGGCTGCTTGGCTAAAGTCAACTACTTCTTTAAAGTGCAGCAGGTGCAAAGCAATCTGCACTGCTTAGGAGGGACACAGAATTTCCCCCAGTGGCCTAAATCATTCTTAAGCAGTGTTTCACCTCTTTATTTACAGCTGTGCTTGACTAAGTTCTTCTGCAATGAGCATAAAACCACCTGAATAATTGCAATGACATGCAGTGATTGCACACACACTGGTATTTCATGGTAGCATTATTCTGTACCACTAAGCAAAATGAAATTGTGGCAGGATGTTATTAAAAGCATCTCCAGAGCTCATACCTGCCTCTGGAACTATGACATTATCCACCACTGAGCAGTCCTGGGCAGCTCAGCCCAGGGCCACCTTTCTTTGCTGTGAGGAGGGTTAGACACCTCTCCTTCCCCAGAAACCTCCAACAGCTGCTGAGATGACTTTTTAAAACAGGTACAAATGGAGAAAACCTTCACTTGTGCAAAGTCTTTAAGAGATGAGAGACAGGAAAAGTGGAGTTCCTGTTCTGAATATTCCACAACAACGACCAGAACAGCATGCAACCCGCTAAAAATAACTCGCATAATTAGACAGCACACACTTTTTTTTTTTTAGCTTGCGGAAAAGAACAAATCTGAGGAAGCTGTCCTGCTCAGCAGGCTCTGAAGTAACCAGTTGTTTGCCATGGAACTGCTGTCTGCAAGATTCATGCCCAGCCCAGTTTAGTGGATCAGGGTTCCTGCTCTGTACTCAGCCTGACCGAAACACAGGAGGGTCTAACCCCAGCATCCAGGATTTCTCTCTCGTGCTGGGGAGTCCCTCGAGCTTCCCTTGCCAAGCTTTCCAGCAGGGGCAGAAGAAGGGACTGGTGTGGGGGTTTGCTTAGGAGCCAGACCAGCCCCTCCTCTGGCACAAGAGCCTCGGCCATGAGACACTGAACTGGCAGCTGTTCACAAAAATAGCAACATCTGGTCCCAAAGCAGAGGACACATCCCAGAAGTGTCTGGGGAACCAGGCTTTGCTATGAGAAGCGTTTTTAACCAGCTGCTGTGACAGTGTTCTTAAGTTGATTTGATTTCCTTTAACATTAATTTACATATTTTTTCATGCTTTTCCTGGTAAGACTTCTCTAAGCAGAAAACTAAATTATTAGACCAATATATTGGCTTGAGCATAGTCACAGTCTATGTACAAGTGATTAAAATTAAGCCCATAACCACAATTATTGTTATAATAACTGTATTTCATGAAAATCAGTAACAGATTACTAATGCTAAGGCCTTTTACACTGATTCAAACACTGTGCAATTTTTAGCTTAGAAATTATTTTATATTTGGTATAAGGCTTTTCTAACTCTGTATTACTAAGAAACATGCAATATTTTTATTAACATTAACGTTTACTACAAACACTATGGTTTTATAATTACCACTGTTGCCTGAGAGTTTACTTGCTTTATCTGGTTGCACTGGCTGAACAAAAGATATGACTTCTGTGCGTGAACATTATAGTTTTTACATCCTTAGAGCACTGTGACTGCAATGCCATTGCTATTGATTTAAAATACTGCTATTGCCATCGTGAGCAGAATTCAACCCAGCCTGTGTCCCATTGTGAATGATGCCATAAAAGCACATAAAAAATTACATTCCCTTCTTCAATCTCTTTTTATGATTAAAAATGGGCTTTAGTTTGGACCACTGGATTTTGAAAACCACCCTGGATTGACAGAATCATTTTAAATAAGGCCTTGTCAACAGCTTCATTTATTTCCAACCAAATGTGCTAGAACTTACACTATCTTGAGACAAACATTATGTCATCACTCAAAAAAAATAAATGGTCTTTCAGGACACTCAGCACCTAAACCATGTATGACTTGAAAACACAAAATCATCCCCTGAAGTTCCACTGGTTTCTTCCAATTAATATTAAAAAGCGCTTACGTAATATGAGAAGACAAGGAAATAGTAGAAAAAAGTGCTGTACCATCCCTGGAATGGCTGTCAGACAGTTTAGCACAATGAATGATTCACAGGACAGTGAAGTCAAAGTGCTCATAAACTTTTACAAGAGTGGAATGAGACCAGAACTTTCTGTTACAGAAAATGTCACCCTGTCCACTTAATATTCTCTTGGGAGCAACATTATAATAAAAGTAGAAGAGAATTCAGCATACATGGCAAGGTATGTACAGCAAGTCTATTACTTCCAAGGATCTTCTATTCCAAAGATATTTCAGTATCATTACCCTTGGTAATGGGGAGATTTCTGGCAGTCCCAGGAAAGGCTGGAGGCTTGCTGAAGGTCACAGAGGAAGTCAGCAGCAGGGTGGGAGCAGAGCATGCACCACATCCCCAGGTCAGCTGCTAGAATGTGCTGATCCTCCTGTTAATGTGGCACAATTGCTGTAAATGGGATTGTCACCATCACCACGTTAGAGAGATAAATGAACCCTTGAAAGAATTAGAGCTGCTTAAATGACCATACATCAGACAGTAACAGGCTTCTTCTCATCACTTCTACAGAGGTAGAATCTCATTGTCATGGAGAGAAATGTATTTAATTCCACACTAGGAAGTGGGAAGGTGAAGTTGAGTGCTTTCACATGCAAATCTGAGGAAAACTTATCAGCTAGCATTTCCAAAGCTGTTGTTGCATATGCAAGAGCCATGCTGATATTTTCAATTCTGTGTTACTCATCTCTCCCACCTTAATTCTAGGTTGTTAGAAACTCCATGGATGGGGAGGAGAGAGAAAGCTGTGAACACATACATTTTGCAAAATATCATCCCCAGGAATAGAGAATGTTTTTCAAAATTTGTCTGAGAATGAAATATGTCTTGCAAGATCATAATCAATCACTGAAACTACCTCATCTGGAAATCCAAGTGAATAAAACCATGCTGCAAAAACTTCCCACCAACACTGTCTGCAACAAACCAGACCACAAAGATTTGTGAGCATGCAAAACAGGTCATAATAAGTTTCTTGAATTCCTTCCATCCATGTTTTGATGACATCTAACTCCAAACAGGGGAGTCAGACATTGCACCACATGTCTATCCTTGGCCTGAAAACAGCACAATCCAGCAAGGAAACAGGCTGCACCAGCAGAGTTTCTTCCCTTCTCCTGTATAAAACCTGAAAAAAACCCAAGAAACAGCTCCTCCCAGCACTCTGCTAGGAGCACATCACTTCCATACTCTCCAATATGGGACTGCACAGCCTGGGTCCAACACAGTTGCTAAAAGTCAATGGGCAGCTCCATAGTGTCTAAGCTGCACAGTTAGATCTGCAGCACACAACCTGTTGTTACCATTACCATCCCTTGAAACAGAACTCTGCATGGAGAGCAGGAGGCTCAGAGCCCCTGGAGCACACCCTAGAGAACAGGGGGAAGCAACATGTGAGCACACTCATAGCTAGGAATGGATGGAAATGTGTCTCCAAAGCAAAATCCCAAAGGGAAAAAGAGGGGAAAGTGTTTGTAGGAGTATTTGCTGAAGTTCTCATTGCCAGATGGCTCTGCCATGCTGAACCCCATTTCCAGAGGAACTTCAAGAATCAGAACATGGCACCATACAGGCATCAGGACTGGTGGGGTTGCATATTTTCCATACACCGGGTACAAGACCTTTGTGTTGGCTAAATCTATATTATATCCTTCTGGTCATACATCATTAACTCAAATATCTTCTAAATTGGAGTCAGCTTCTAGGGGTAAATGAATCAAAACCTTCTCTTTTATTGCTTGTTAGCACTCTAGCAGATGAGAATTAAGAATTTTCTTTGCTGACAAGGTGGTACATGTCACAGTACATGTAGATGATGCTACACTTCATCTTGAAATAACCACTACTACTGTTGCCACTCTACAGTAATTTCTGTTTCCCTAGAATTTTATTTATTTATGTAATTTAACTACAGTGTTGAATGTTCCATTTTGTTTTTCAAAGCTGGTTTTCTAGAGTAAGCATATGTTCTTAATTCCTTATTCAAAATTAGGCTATTTTCTAATACTTCCAATTCATGAAATGTGAACAATTTCTTTGTAAAATTAAGACAAATAATAAAGTTACTAAACCTTATGCCTTTGTCAGATGGATATGAACATGTCCAAAATTATTCTATTGAACTCACCAGAGGATGTCTGATTCTCTAAATTAGTAAAACTCAACACAAGCTGCAATTATATTCTTCAGAATATAATGGCTACTGTGGCTACTGAGAACATTTGATTAATAACAAAGATCCAGCCAAAGGTGTGTTTGATAGCACATTTATATTTACTTATATTTACTGGTCCTCCATCAATTTCACTTCCTTCTTCATGAAGTCTAAAAAAAAGACTTGAAAAGTACGAATCAGCTCTCTGGATGTCAGGAATAAATGCTGTAGATGATGTGAAGCACCATTACACTGTCATTCAGGCAGTCTGGTGCAACAGCAGTTGAAAGATTATGAACTCACAGCTCTGCATTCCAGTCCTGGCTGCACTGAAAGAACAACATTGATGCTCAGTGCAGAGCTAGGGCACATGAGACACAAGTTGGTGCTGAGCAACAAAATTAAATGTACCCATTCATGGCTAATGGGCTTGTTTCTGTAGTCATCTACACTCCAAGGCAGTGGGAAAAGTAAACTTCCATTAATACTTGAGATATCGGATTTTAAATTCAAGGAACCAGCCCTGAACTGCCACCTGTCAAGAGCAAACCAGAAACATCTGATCAGAAGCGAGAAAGGATTGAAGAAACAATTGCTGACAGTAAATGTAAACGTTCCTGACTCTGCAACTCTGCCATTCAGGAGAAGGAGCACTGATCCTGCAAAGATGTCTCCAATTATTCAAGTGTGTGTTGACTCTGCTCTCCTTCCTCTGAGCTTCTTCCCCTTCTCTGTGCTTTGCTGGGGGTTGCCAAGAGGAAGTGACTTCAGCACTAAATATCAAACTGCACTGGAAGAGGTTTAGAGACTAAATCATAAGCTTAACTGCAGGAGGGCTGGTGGAACACAGATCTGACCACAGAACTGCCACCCCTGGAAATCAGTGTAGAGGAGGCCTGGTCAGTAGTTACAGTGTTAACCTGATATCGAGTCCTCCATTTCTCTTAATAAACACAAGATCCTGTCGTATTTTTCTTTTCACACACTGGCATTTCAAATGTGCTGCTTACAAAGGTCATCTATGTTTGGGGAAAAACAGTTTAATTGATTTTATTATTGCAGAAAAATAGAATAACCACTTGCACCTTTGTTTGCAGATAAAAAACAAAATTAATGGTTGCATACAGCTAAATTAAGCACTTAAAGTTCAGTCTCTACAAAATGCTGACAGTGTAAGCTTAGATCAATACCAAAACAATTTACACTTTAGGAGCACTGGCTCTGGCTATTAACTAGTAATTATGCCAAGTTTGCTGTTAAATTGCTTTAACTGTTTCCAAGGTGTAACTGAATTATAGCAAAACTTGTTAACAGCCAAAGTGGGAACTCACAGCACAGTCCCAAGCATACAACACCTTCCACAGCCCCAGCTTTTCCTGGTCACAGCTGTGCACTCCACTGAATCCTCACTCCCCTGACCTACAGCTCTGCTGCAAACCTCTTACATTGCAGATTCAGGGTCTGCTACACCCTGCAAGTTACTCAGCAGGGTGAAGAAGCTCCTGCAGGGTGAGAAACTGCAGCCAACATGAGCCCTACTTAGCCCCATACTGGCCCTGAAGCAGTGCAGGGACTGCTAAAATTTTTTCAGTATTTTCACAAGTTGCAGGGAATTGCAAGTAAGCTTTGCACTTTGTCTCCAGACTAAAATCATGATCCTCCCCAGAAAACAAAGTCTAGAGCTTGGCTTTGGCCCCCTGCAGGACAAAAATTAGTGAGTAGATGAAGTTCCCAAACAATAAGGTAAAGATAGAAACGTTTCAAGTTATTAGAAAAGTGAGGTTTAAAACCCCTTCACAAGTTCCCTTTGTGTCCTGCATTTATCCCACAACAGCTGCTGAAATTAATCTCCTCTGTCATAGAAGGACCAGTTTCTCCTTCATGTATTACCCATGTGATGATGAAAAATGCAAAAAGTTATGCCAAAGACAGATAAAGCAGAGCAATGTGTGAGGAAATCTGTTGTTAATCGAGTTGGACCAGCAAGACCAGGAAAAGGAAAACTAATTGCCTTCCCCAGAACATGCTCTCTGTCCCCCGTGCCTGCCTTTAACAAAAATACATTGTCACACTAATCCTGAAAGTAACTGAAGAGTTTGTTTTAATAATGTATAAATCAATGTGTACCAAAGAGTCACCTGAGTGTGCTGCAGCATGTTCACACTATCATCTCCTCTAATTAATGGCTCCTGCTGTGGGCTTCGCCTCCCTCTGCTTTCCACAGCACTCCAACCCAAAAAGCAGCCAACACTTTATCAACAGAGCATGCACATTCTAAAGTCAAAAAATACATTAGTCTCATACTTGCTGATTATCTCTATAGCTATATATTTGGCTTTCTTGTTTGAAAAATACAGACTGATGTGAAGAAGCAGCCCCAACACTTAACAGGTCCCTCACCCACATCTCCCTCAGCTGATGATTTACCATTACCCACCACTGCACATGGGCTTTTGACAGCTTATTAACACCAGCTTGAAACAGAGAGAGGTACTATAAGATTCAGGGATTGGGTGAATATGGCTGAATTAGGCACTACAGAACTTCATCTGCAGAGTTATTTTTAAGATGTATGGAAAGCTTTGGTCATTTATTTGCTGAAAAGGGAAAAGAGCTTCAGTCTGTTTGCTGTTTTTAATCGGCCTGGTTTGTTGCCAAACATTTTGTTTGAAGATGATATAAAAAAAAAAAAAAGCCAGGTGAGCTCTCACAACACAGCTCAGCTAGTAATGTGATGATAATTTTTTAGAGTGGAATGGTTCTTTAGCTGTGGGAAACATGATTTTTGAGGATAAACACATTACCCAGCTGGATACCTCAACTTAGGCAACGTTCCCTGTACCATCAACAGCAGGAGGGAGTCACAAACTATGCAACAACAACTGAAGTATTTCTCTGCCAGCCTCTTGTGCTCCCTGTCTGCACCAAGCACCAGGAAACAGCATTCAGGAGTTTCCTGTGTTGGACAGCATGAGAACAGTTGAGACTGACAGTACCTAAAATTTTAACTCCTCCTTTTGGCTTCTCCTTCTCCATCTCTTCCTTTCCTATCATCTGTTACATTAATCTCTTTGCACCATTTGTTCCAGGAGGCTGCCCTGCCTTTTACAAGTGCCATGGACTCAGGCTGCCTGTCCCACTTGCACACAAGAGCCACAACACAACCACCACCCCAAAGCCACCCCTCGGAAGCAGCCCCTGCTCCTGCCCAAAGACACCTCCCCTGCCACCTTCTAGCACCACTGCAGAAAACCTGCCACTGTTCCCACTCATGGCACTTTCCTGACCTCATCCCTGTCTTCATGTGTTGATGTTCCTCTCCTCAAGATGGGGACATTTGAGGTATGAAGATGTGACCTTGACCTGCTGAAGGTCTGAGTGCTCCAGACTCCAGCAAGCGCTCACTGCCTTAAAGTGGGACCTTTTGCCCATCAGATACAGAATCTCAAGACACAAACATGAGAAATAATTACAAGTAAAAATTTGCTGGCATGTCTTGAAGTGAAACCATCAATTCTGATTAAATCTCTTTTTTTTTGCCACCGATTTCTACCTCCACTGAAAAATATGGCATCTCTTGGCTTTTGTAAAATATTTTGACTGACAATACAGAAGCTAGAGAAATAAGAAAATTGCCTCACCGAGGACTTTTAAAGTCATTTAGTCTGAGAAAAATTTTAGTTATAACCTTCTGATAATTGTAATACACACTTTCCAAGCAGAAATGTATCAGACATTCAAAAGTAAAAAAAAAAAAACAAATACACTGTCAGGTATTTCAATTTTTGAGCTGATTTTTTTTACAGAAACATGACCAGAAAGTGCAAACTAAGATTGCCAAGTCGATAAGAATCCCAAATCCTATCTACTAAATACTATAAATTGGACACTTATTTGGGCTTCAAAGATAAAAAATAAAGAGGGTTTAGACAAGACAGATTAGCTTTGCAAACTAGAATTCCTCCTTTACATAAAATAAATTACTTGATAGCAGATTAGATTGTTTATGAGGCAGTAAGCACTTGCCTTCAGCATTTTCTCATGTGCCAGAGGTGTGGGGCAGAGGTGATGGGGCACAAGGATGCCACCCACGCACACAGCCCAGCCACCCCAGCAGCTGGGCTTTGGTCACTCCCGCTGCTCTGCTGGGGTCCCCACGGTGACCTTGCCCTGCTGGCAGCAGCAGTGACACGGGGAATGGGACCCCACTTCTGTCACCAGACAGACAGGCAGCCACACACACTGTGATATTTTCCAGTAGCAAACCATGTCTTGCCCCACTCCCACACAACACTGCTATCTCTGGAAACTGGGATTTCCCCTTGCTGCCTCCTTTAATCCATTTAGTGTCTGACTGCTGAAAAGCAGTGTTAATTCAGAAAATATCTGCTAGGGACAGGGGGAAGGGGCAATGTGCAGAACAAGCAGCTCCCATCATGTTATCTCAGCTTCCCAAAGGATGGGCAGTCTCTGCAGTGTCCCAAACCCAGGAACCATGTGACTGAATCACTTTTTTAAAAACAAAAGGAAGAAAATTTACAATTATAGCAAGACACTTGCAAACAGAGCTTAGCCTCAAATACTGTTGGGAAAATAACAGGTGCTTTTCATTACTGGGAGGTACTTCATTGCTGACCTTTTGTTTTTGGAACTGGCAGTGATGAAATCACTTTTTTGTGGCTGCAAACCTCACTGCAAAGAGCAGACAATAGGTGCATTTTGCTTGTTTTACTCAACAAACATTTCTTCTGGTTGGAAAAAGCATATTTGCCCAGATCAGTGCTCTTCTCCTGCTTTTTATTATGCTTTTTCCTACTCTTTCTTCACATTATTTTCCATCCACCTTACCAGATAGGCAGAGGCAGTCCCATGTCTGCATATAATTGCCACGTAACTCTGCACATCAAGGAAAAATCAGCCCTAGGCAGAGATGCTCCATAAGGGTCCAGCATGAATAAGTTTCCATGATGGGCAGATATTTTTAGGTGACATTTAGGACCTTTCCTGTCTGCTGCAGATTTACAAAATCAGCAAGGCAAGCTCGGGAGGGGGAAGATTGTCCCTGGATCCCCTAGAGAGAAAAATCTTGTGGAGACAGAATAATTTATTCACACCTCTTTCTCACTCCCTACCACTGACAAGTTGCCGAAGTCACAAATCCCAGGGAGCTATTGCCAAGTTCCTCTTTCTTGGGAACAACTTCCACGGTGGCTGTGGGACAAGCAGCCCTCCTGCCTCCCTGCCTGCCTCTCTGCCTCTCTGCCTCTCTGCCTCCCTGCCTGCCTCTCTGCCTCTCTGCCTCTCTGCCTCTCTGCCTGCCTGCCTCTCTGCCTGCCTCTCTGCCTCTCTGCCTGCCTCCCTGCCTGCCTGGGCTTCCCCCAGGGAGTTCCTGCTCTGCCCCTCCNCTGCCTGCCTCCCTGCCTCTCTGCCTCCCTGCCTCCCTGCCTGCCTCTCTGCCTGCCTCTCTGCCTGCCTCCCTGCCTGCCTGGGCTTCCCCCAGGGAGTTCCTGCTCTGCCCCTCCTGCCTCTGCAGCACGAGGCTGTCACCTGGCAGCTGTGACACTGGCACAGAGATGGCCTGCTCCCTGTGTGCCATGCTGTCCCTCTGCTCCAGGCTGACAGCAGCCTCTCTTCCCAAAGACCAAGAAGGCTGGAGCACAGCACAGTGCCAGCCTGCAGCCCCTGCACAGGCTGTGCTCCAGCTCGCTGGAACACGCAACAGCCACAGGCACCAAACCACTTCTGCCCTCTCAAGCAACAGCCCTTACCTGCTGCAGCTCCCAGCTGTTCTCCCCAAAATCAACCTCACCCCAGTGAGTCACTCAACAGTATCAAATGCCTCAGACACACACTGCAACACCACTTCTGTAGGAAAGCATGACTCCAAAGGTGTCAAAGGAGAGACACTAGGAATGCATGTATGCTTGAGCTGCACTGGAAACCACCTCTCCCTCCGGGACAGGAGCAGCAGGAACAAAGTGGAGCACTTAGAGGGCTGGCAGGGGTTAGTCTGGCTGAATGTAGGTGCATAAATGAACTTCATGAGTGATGTAAAGCTCCAAAATTAATTACAAGTTACCCTCAAGGGTGAGGGTGGCTATGCTGAGCTGATCATCCACATCTAAGTACAGTAACTGCATAACTTAGGAAGTCAAACCTGTGATCAACTCAGTTCAGAGATGAGGTAAGTCAGTTCTTGCACAGAACGTGTCAAGTACCCAAAGCCTAATTTTTTTTTAATTTTTGTTTGTTTGTTTGTTTTACTGTTGCTTTTGTTATTTAGCATAAAAGAGGTTTTACTCCTCCAAAGGAGTAGGTTCATTATTCATCAAATACACTCAGCAAACTTTCACAAAATAAATGGTCCTGTGCCATGTGTATTTCTCTGCTGCTTTTCCTATGTGCTAACAGATAAGGATTGACTTTGTGAAATTGCTACAGCAAGCTGAGAATGTTGCATGAACTGAGAAATTCTGCCCAATGCACAGAGAATGTGGATGTGTTACTTGCTGTGCATTACACAGATAATCAATATTCATCTCAGTCAGAGCAGCAGCCACTGTAAAGCCTTCAAAGCCCAAAGTGTTGGCACACATGATGCAAAAGCCCAGCAAAGCTGATGGCTCCCTCCTCATGGAGCCCTGACAGCAGAAGGGGGAGAGGGACAGATGTTGGGTTATCCCCAACATGCAGGGTGGCCTGACTAAGCCAGCCCCCTGAGCTCTTCTTTTTCTTTATGAATGAAGCAGAGGAACTTCTTTTTGGTCTTCAGGGATTGTTTATTGTATCTTATCGTAGGTTCTGAGCCATGGATGGTGCAGGCTCTGCTCTCTTAGAAACACGAGGCCATTCTGCCCTCAAGGAGACAAAATGTCCCCGTAGGTACAAAAATAACAATCCAATTCTTTAACACTACTATTCTAAATGTATATTGTTATTACTTTTCTACCAATAATTAGTTATCAATCCATCCATGTAATGTGGCACTGCACAAACTCTACCCAATGAGATTGTGCTCTCAACACTACAGAAAATGGAGTGAGTGAAGGAGAAGGGAAACTGAGGCAATTCCCACGATCCTCCATCTTGAACCCTCACTCACACCCACATTATATAAAACCTAAAATATACATTTTTCACTAAGCAACACTGCTAACTACACAACTAACTACACTGCTCTCTAATTCACACTTGAGTTGTTTCCAACTCCTCAGAAAGCTTTGGAAGCTTTTCCCATGGATGGAGGTTGAAAGGAGTGCTCTCCTGAGGGTCAGGAGTCCTCAGGACAGGCAAAGAAATATTCCCTCCATCCTGGGTTCCCACAGACAAATGTGTGTAAGTAAACAGGAGGTGAGGGAAAGCAGAGGGTGCCAGAGGGCAGCAGGGAGGAAGCGAAAAACAGCATCAAGAGTATAAGCAGCTCTGTCAGGATCAAGCCTCATAATCATGAGCACAATACATGTGTGGAGATGCACAGAAGGGATTGAGCTCCAAAAGAGCACAGGAGCAGCAGAGCTGTGTGGGAAGAGCCTGGGGAATGGAGATCTGAGCAGAGCACTGCAGAGGCACGAAGGGGGTGTATGAGGCAGGGCCATCAGGCCATGCTGTCCCAAAGGGCATGTAGGAACACTTGTAGTGACCTTAAAACATAATCTGACTCTGAGATTTCCCTTCTGAGCCACTAAATTGCTACTCATTGCTCTTAGATCCCCACCATATTTGGCAGTAAACAAGAGGGAACAGTGAAGGCATGAGGAAGGTAACAGCTGCATCCCATGCTTCATCAGTTAATCCATTTTCTCTGTGCTCCTAACTCTGTAGGCATTTAAAAAAAAAAACACAACCACCTTTGTGGGAACAACCTCCTCTTCCAAAAGTGTGCTGCTACAGGGAGCCTCCACGTTTCTCTTTTCTGCCACAAAAGCACAGACCACTGAGCTACTGAGCCAGCAAATCTCCCCTTTTGCCACCAGCTCCCTCTGTCCAGGAGCAGCACCTGAGGCATCCCTAGCTGGCTCCTCCACCTGCCCTACACCTCCTCTTTACAGGGGAGGGGATTCTGTCTCCATCTGCCCTGGGATTTTTAAAGTGCATCTGCACAAGATCTCAAAGACAGCATTACCTTGTTTTAAGAATGATGCAGCTATCCCTCTCTTTGGCCCACTGCTTCCCTGTAGCATCCCAGGTCTCCTTTGATCACTCCTTGCCCCACACCCTGCTGAGGCGCTCAGTCTCCAAAGACCAGACCAGTTTATTTTGCATTAAGAACATATTCTGTGAGTGCAAAGATCTGCTGCATGCAAAAATCAGCTCTGTATGGGAATGGAGGTGTGAAAGAACAGCACTGAATAATAACAGCCTAGAACAAAGTCCACGCTGACCTACAGCTGGCCTTCCTGCTCTCAGTCACACAAATGAGAAGTCCCTTTGCAAATCCATGCTGAAATACCTCCTTTTCCAGGACCCCAAGAAAATATCAAATGTATGAGAAGCAAAATCATATGCTTCCTTTTTTGTTCCTGCATATGCAGGACATACCCCTTGTGTCTTTGTGAGAGGGTGTAAAGGAGTCTTCATGTGACCCTAGGACCTTGCTGCCCACGTCGTGGTTCTGTGCTCAGTGCCACAGGCTACCTGACCTGCATTTCAAAGAAACAAAACAGTTTTATTATTCCAGAAACTCCACTCATTACAGAGCACTGCACTCACAGCAATCTGTGAGCAGCTCAGCTCCCAGGGCAGATGGAAAGTCAGCGGTGCTGTAAAAGTGATATGCTGCTTGCTGGTGATGCTAAAATTCTTGTGGAAAACTAAATAGCAAGACATGCTCAGCAGAAAAAGAACAAAACAATCCAACCTGATGAAAATTCTGAGTCTCTGCTCTAAATAATGCAAAAAATAATTAAAAGCTAACAGTATGGTCTTTTTTCTTCTTTTATTGTCATTTTGCTAACAAATTTCACTGGGAATTGTCCCGTCCAAAACCCGTCCATACCACCCTTCATCTCTGATAAGGATTCCCAGTCCTACAGCATTTCTCATAAGTACCTGGTCAGACCTTAGCAGAAGCATTAGTGTGCAATATGGACCCTTCCTTCCAGCAGCTCCTTCCCTCCCTCTCCCTCTGCACTCGCTGCTGTCTCAGGATGGGATCTGCTCCAGATTCCTGCCCTGCTGAGCACAGACAGCCTCCATCCCCTGCCCAGCCTCTCCCCGTGGCTCAGGATGGAGTGACTGCTAAACACTGCCAAAAAACACCCAAGCTGACACTGTCAGCTTCATATCAGTACTCCTCTAAAGGCATTTAAATCTACATTTATTTATCTCTGTAAGGAAAGGAGCACATCCAAACTTTTCTACACAGTACTCTGTGCACCATCTCCTGTCCCCTGTACCCCACCAGGTACAATTAAGACACTGATTAAAAATTAATCCCACAGTGTCTGGCTTTCAGGGAACAATTGGTTTGGGTGGGTTTTTTTAAACCTTAAGGTATTATGCAAAGGAATTCTTTAAGATTTACAGGATAAAAGGAATGTAAGTTAGAATCCATTTTCTTTCAATTTTTACATCCTGCACATTCTCATGATCTTTGTGACTTTTGTATAGAAGCTGTCACAAACTTCTCTGGAGGAAAAGCACAGCTAAGGGAGTTCCTTGGCTGAAGATTTAGCATTAATTTTGCAGGCATTTTTGTTCTAGGATTTGAAGACAGACATAAAAACCTCTGATCCAAAAGCAAAAGTGAAGCTAGGCATTTAAAATATGAATGTTAGTATTAGGCAATTACTTTTCCTTCAGTCTTCAAAATGTTGCATAAATTGTTAATAACCTCACACTGAGGAAATAATTTTATCATATATGATTAGCTATTTTCTGAAGGAAATAGCAGAGTGAAAAGTACAAATTGACAGAATTCTACTATTTTTCCTCTTTAGATCAACATATTCATTTCATCTTCTTCCCTCTCTAATTATCATGCAATGTCATGTCTTGAAGAAAAGAAATGGTATGTGCATTTCTGTGACAAGTGAAGCAATTCTCTGACATGTAACTACAAAACACTTGGGAATCCCTAAAGGACAAAAAAAACACCCAATAAAAATTTAGATAGCACCAGTTCTTCATGCTGACAGAGCCTAAAATTAAAAACTAAAAACCTAGAGTAACTGCACAGAATCTACACATAGAAATGAGAAGCTGAAGAGAGCATAGCCTCATTTCATTTTATATTGTGGTTATTGCCATCCATCCACCAGCATCTGTGATAGCCAGAGCCACAATTTCTTAGACAGAACTTACTCATACTGGAACTCTCATTTTCCTTAAAGGGCTCGAAGGAAGAAGAGTAATTCAACAGTTTACAGTAAAGTGGCCACATCTTAAACAAAAGCATGCAAACACCTTCTTAATTAACACACACACTTACCTCTGCTCATCTAACTTCCCAGAGCCTGATACCAGCCTTGATAGATTTCCATAACAATAAAATGCAACAAAAGAATTTATGTTCAGAAGGACTCTAAGCTGCAATGTCACAAAGCCATGAAAGATAAATGATGTCTTAACTAATTTTCTGATTTATTATTCCCTCAACTTTGCTCATTTTGTGATGAGGAGAACTCATTTTTCTATTTGGCAGATAGCTGTGTCAACCCTGTTAATAGCTACTATTACTATCACATCAACATGTTTGTGAAAATAAGTGTAGTTCATTCTGACACTGACCTCACAGCACTTCAGTTTTATTACAAACACAAGATCTGTCAGTAACAAAAACTGATGCACTTATCCACAGATTCTGCTTGTCTGCCACTAGCACTTTATTCATTTTTCTTTTGCAGAAGTTCATCTTTAAGCAAGGGCAGATTCATAGCTTAAATTATTGTCTTGACACATCATGTGTTGCTTTGTAAATTTGTACAAAGAACATAATTTCCACAGTCTTTAGGAGATGAAGGATTGCTGTTAACCATCGCTGCAGGCACTGTACTGATCTGACTCAAATTGTGTACACCTGAAAGTGGCCACTAGAAAGATTTCCTCATCAAACATTCAGACTGAGAACAATCTGAATTGAGTAACCCCATTTAATGCTAGTAAGATAGTTTTAGGTGCCAGGACTCAACCGATGGATTTTAGGGTGAGATTTTACAAAGCTCAGTTGTCTGAAATTGAGAACTTTTAAATGGGAGTAGGTTTGTGCCAGTGGTTAGGAAAATACTGAAATTCTGTTCACTCTGCCACTTGAAGTGTCTATATTTAACTGCATTATTTCTGATTCTCATTCTAGATGTCCTTGATTTGGGGCCCCTAACACGTATAAATACATATATAAACAAATACACACATCAAGAATTCTGTACCTGCTTGATGTCTCTGAATTGGCTTCTCACATCCCCAAATACAATTATCTGTGGGTGATCTTGGTGATCATTCTTCTTGCCAGGGTGGTTGCTTCTGGAAGAAGCCAACAGAACTGAAGTCAAGCAGACAATCCTGAACTTCACCTCTGGTGGAATCTCAATTCAGCAACCAAATTGACTAGACCACAGAGACTGGGATTCTTCCTAACTTAGGACAAACATATAAATGCCTAGAAATTCTGGCAACTACTGCAATGCCACCTTCTCATGTACTAAGAAAAAGGAAATTGGCTTTTGTGCATTGTCATTGCCTGTACATGAGACTTAGCCATCATATCCCACAGGATTTTACCCACAGTAAAGCTCTGTTGTTTTCTCTTGGCAAGAAAGAGCTTCTGATTTTTCAAGACCACCAGGAAGTTGTGTGGTATAGCCAGAAAGTCCTTGCAGCAGTTAGGTGAGATTGTTAGAGCATCAGCTGTTAGAACAGCCTGTGTTGCAGGAGCAGGAACAACCCTGGTTCATCTCCTAAGGCAAGGAAGCCAAACCAGTGCAGAGTCACCTTCCCCTCCCATCCCACCTCCTGCAACTCTGCTCAGAGTTTTGGCCTTCATGTTGGCATGGGAGAAAATAAAACTTGTTTACTGTTATACCCTCTAGGTACCTCAAATGACACAAAATATTCCAATGTCTCAAAGCGTTTTCTAAGGGAATGAGTGATTTGTGTTGTTCCTGTGGGGTTTTGATGCAACACAGTCATAGCTGAGCTCGACTGTAGGACAGCCATGTCCTCTTGGAGCATGCTGGGTGTTCTACCACAGCTCAATCCATCCCATCTTCCCAGAGGCGTTAGAAAACTAAAAATAAAAAAAAATCTTGCAGTAAATCAGGTTAGTTGCTTGCTCAAGAGGCAACGTGTTTTAAAAAGCCACTATGTTTTATCCCTCAGAAAGAAGGTTAAGTACATAAATGAGCATGACTAAACCAGCAAACACTACATTGTTTTCCTTAAATGATTTGCAGTTTTACAAGGTACACTTTACTTGGGCTGTATTTTTGAGTATAGCTATGTGAACAACTTGCTTGCTTTTTCAGAATAATTTTAAAACATTTCTTATCTTCCACTTTGCCCAGAAACTGGTGTGAGCTGCCTACCAACAGGAGAGAGATAAGAGAAAAGAATGAAACAACAGCCAAAGTCTTGTATTCACTGTCATCCCTGTATAACATTCCTAAAGCCAAAGAAAGTAGCTAATCATTGGAAACCCTTCTTTTTCCACAAAGGTATATTAAAATCAACATGTGCACATGCAAGCCACTGTGGTAAGTGGGTGATTAACTGCTTTGTGCTAAATTCTGAAGTTTGTACAGAGCATTTTGCCTTCCCCATTGCTTTGCAATCTATCCTGTTTTACTCTGTCATAAACACCTGCTGTTCAGACAACTGCATTTAAAATGGGCTCAAACATCACAAGATTGGGCTAAAACACTGTAATATTTGTCTTAAATTAGAGCCTGAGCTGGGCCCAGGGGAAATGCTATCCCACTGGGAGGCACAGCACCGAGGGGCCTGGGGGAGCTGCAGGTGAGGGCACAGCCAGCCTGGTTTGGAGAAGCTGCCCTGCAGCACAGGGATGGCACCTGATGTCCCAGCAGGGAACAGGGGAATAGTGCCTGAGGAGATGTGTGTGCATTCACACCTGAAGGAAAGCCAGGAGGAAATCAGGGTGAAAAGCATGACCTGTCTGCACAGCACTGAATTCCAGAAGTCCTTTCAGTGCAGGACTTGGGAGGCAGTGGGTAGTTTGGCTCCAGCTGCACAGGGACAGCTTTTCTGCACTAGTACTGCCACAGACCCACCTGAGGGCTGTGACAAGCAGCTGATGCCAAGTGCCCAATGCAGCAACTTCTCTGAAGCAAAAGGCATTTTCTCACCTGCTCCATAGGGGTTAGTTGTAACAGGTTTGACATGTCAGCATTACCACTTAGTTTGGACTGAGCAGCACATCTGTTCTTCTCGTGTAAAAGATCTTCTGTTGCCTTGCACAGCACAGACCATGTCAAACCCAGACTGACTTTCACCACAACATCATCTTGCTGGATGAAAAACCTTCTATTGTGTACTGTGTTAGAGATAGTATTAACATCCATGGCAGAAACATGGGCTGGGTGACACTTCCTATGTGAAGTTGATTCATGCTTGTGCTAAACCTGGGTCTGGTCCAGCTGACACAGTCAGCTAAGTTACTGCACTGCCAGTTTAATATTTTGCCATCTGCTAACTGAGAGCTCTGCTGCCTGCTGGGTCCCATAAAGACTTTTATTTATTACATTATACATGGCAACATCTGCCACAGGATTTAGCTCAGCTCAGCTTCCTAATTAAACAAACAAACACTACATCTCCCGTACATGATTGAGTCTAACTATTATTTATAAAATCTGAGATAGGTATTTAAAAGATATACATTGTCTGTTCCAGATTAATAAATACCCCTCCCACCATTTGGACAGGGACTGTTAGAATAAGCTTAAGGTTCTCAAACACCAGCTACAGCAACCAGAAGTTATTGCACTTGTTGTTGTTTTGCTCTTATTTTATTCCTTAAATTATTCAATTTTACACTAATTAGAAAAATCAGATTATTTCAAATTCTTGTTAGCTCCTCTCCTGAGTACTGTCTGTAAAAGCAGAGGAGAACACAACAGACTCCCTCTGTGTTTGATTTCAGGGAAGAGACCCAACTGAACAACATCACCACCACCTGAACTACTCAGCCACCACGAGAGGCACCAGGAATGCACTGAGTCCATTTCAACCTTAATTGCAAAGGGAGGAATTACTAAACAATATCACTGGCTACACACCTACATCAAGGCTCTCCCATCTGTTCCAGTCACCTGCAGTTAAATCAAAATGGGAGAATACCTGGGTGAAATCCAGGCCTAATGAATTCAGTAGGAATGTCACAAGTTCTTCATGCTTTTTAAAGTCAGTCCTAAAGAAAAACTTGAATTTTATGTAAACTTTAACCTTTCTTTGACCAATCTCTACTTTTTAACAAATCTCATATTTTAAAGATCAAAGAATATCTACAATTCCAAATACACCAGCTCTCAAAAAAAAATTCCCACATTTAACTTTCAAAAACTCAAAGGGACAGTATAGCAGAACTAGAGATACATATTCCAGTCTTCCAATCTTTCATCTGAGTTTTTGTTTACTGCATTCAGATGCAAAAATCCAAAACCAAAAACCACACCAAACCACCAAAAAAAACCAAGCCACTACACAAGCCTTCTGTAGGGATAAAAAATGAAATCCCTTCTTAGTCTAATTCTTTGAATTTGGTTTATCTTGGTTTCATTTCTAGCCAAGTCTAGTTGCCCGCAGTGCCTCTATCACACCAAAGCAGTTCCTTCATTGTCTTTAAAAATGTGGCCTCATTCCTGCTTTAATCAAGAAACAGAAGCCATTTAATTTGCACCCCAATGATAGGTGTGTGCTGGCTGCCAGCACCCCCAGACCCTTGGGGCAGAAAATCATCTCAGTTGAAAAAGAAAATAATTGTTTTATTTATGAAAGTTGACATTGATTTTTCAGCTAAAATCATTGTTTTTACAGTATTTTTGGAAAGTCTCTGATACCCTGTGTGAAGGCCCAAGGGCTTATGACTAAAATCTGCATACCCCAATCATGCAAAGGAGGCAACAAATCACAGCTCCTGAGGCAGGGGTGAGAGCAGGCCCCTCTCCCACAGACATTCAGAGTTACACATAAATGTCTCATTCCGTTTGTTCCCCCGTTGATTTCCCAAGTTTATGTTACCCTGTTCAACCCCTGTTCACCTTTTTTGTAACTTCTCTAGAATGTTCTCCCTTCCCTCAGCCCCCATTGGCCGCAGTTTGCCGCAGTGCCCCACCCCTCTTTTCCTATTGGCTATTCCTGTCCCTAACCCCGCCTCTGCACCATTCTCCCTGCTCCCATTGGACCATGACCCTCCAATCCGCCTCCCTTTACCCATATATAATCCTGGATCCTCCACCCAGTTCTGTCTTTGTTCCTGGATGCTTTCAGTGAATAAACTCTTCGTGTAGCACCAAAGGCCCGGCCCTCATCTCTCATCTGCCTAAAGTTTCTGGTGTGCAGTCCGGGCTGAAGAAGCTCTGGTTGCTCTCAGGCCACGTTACTGCACAACACAACAACCTTGGACACTTTTTATGCCTACACTTGGTGTTCAGGATAGTGACCATGCTCCCAGCTGCTGCCAGGCCGGGATGGGGGATCCTCAGGCTTAACCCAGCAGTGCAGCTCCTTCAGGGGCTGACTGGAGGCTCATCTCTGAGGTGCCAAAACAGGCACCTCTACATCCACAGCGCTGCTGCAGAAATTCATCATGGGCTGCCAAATCAGCTGTTAAATAGCTCCACACACTGAGCTGTCCAGGAGTGACTTCACAGACTGTCACCCACCTTCACCTTCCAGCATGACAGGAGCTCCTTTCCTAGGAATATAAAGCTCTGTTGTATGATTCCTTTGCTTCAAAATAATAAACAACTTATGAGCTCTATGATCCATAGCAGCTATATACATAATGTTTATAAAATTCCTTTTGTTTCTGAGCCTGGAAAAAACTGCCAGGTCTACATATTCAGATTAAACAAGATGTGCTACAGGATATGTTTGATATAACTGCTTTTATTTAGTTTTTGAGTGTAACATTTGGATATTTACAGGCTCAAGGAAATTATAAATCTTTTTTCTGTATCACGGGGTACCCACACAATGAATTATTTATGATTCAATCATCACAAACAGACGACCCCCCAACAACATGTGATCTTTACTGTCTCTTTTCTCTAGTTCAGATATTAAGTCTGACATTGCTTTTCTTAAAACCCTGTGTTCCTTTGGCACAAAAAGACATGGTGACAAAGAGGCAGAAGCTTAATTACTTGCACATGAAAAGATGTGTTCACATCTGCCAGGTGCTGCCAGCACCAACAAAGATCAGGCTCAAACAGCTAGAAATTGGCCCCTGAGACAACTCCCAGTGCCCAAGGAGCCTATGTGCAGACTGCATACCATCCCAGGTAGCCTTTTTAATTTAAAATTACACTTTTCCCACTTACTATGTCCTGTTCTGGCCTCAGTCCTGGTTTCAAGGGAATTCCAGGGGCTCATGGCATTCAGGTGCCAGTGAGACCCTCCTGCCCCACTCCCCATGCGCTGAGTCCTGCACAGCAGCTGCCAAGGCAGAGCCCCCAGCTCACACCAGGAGCTTCCCCTGGCAGCAACTGATGCTCTGGAAAGGGAGAGAGGACAGGAGGGGCTCCTGATGAGACATAGTCTCTGTCACAGGCAGGTGCGTCTGTCAGTGTCTGGAGGCCCTGTGCACTGAGCCAGCTGAGTTGGTGCTGGAGGAACAGGTGCCTCTAAGTTTGCTGTGTTACACTGCCTCTCAACACCTCATGCATTGTGGGAGAGCAGGAAATTTCAAATACTTAGGGAGATGTTAATGGAATTTGACAATTTTCATCATCAAGACCATGTCCAGCCCTCAGAAGAATCCCAAGAAGAGGCTGTGACCACTCACACTGGTGCCACAGAGTGCCTCAGCCAGGGGGAAATTTATCTCAAGACTTTGCCAATCAGACATGCACTTCAGCATGGGAATTACTGCTCCTGGGTGACATGAGCTGTACAGCAGTGTTTGTCAGACTGACAGGCCTCCACTTCTGTGGAGCTGCTTTTTCTGTGCACATTCCGGCTGTGGCTCCTGCAGCAGCTGAGTTCAGCTGAAACCAGTCCCAGCCTTCCCACATGAAGCAGAAGATTTTCCCACTGACACAGCAAATCATTCATTATGCCACATAATTCCTTGGGGTCCTGGGGTCAGTTCCCACTTCAGCCAGGAGCATGTCCCTGATGTTTCCCAACCTTATCAAAGGGAACAGCTCATTTCTGTTCAGAACTATTGGTTTAACCTCAGCCAGCAACTTCAGCATCCACAGCTGCTCATTTCCTCTCCCCACATGGTATGGAGTGAGACTGGGAGAACTCAAGTGAAAAAGCTCTTGGTTTGAGATAAAGACAAGTGAACAGATAAAGTAAGAGCTGAACACACAAGCGAAGCAGAAGGAGGAATTAATTCACCATTGGCCCTGGGCAGGCAGGTGTTCAGGAGAGCAGGGCTCCAGCACTCCTAATGGTGTCCTGAAAAGAGAAGTGCCACCACTCCACATGTGTGTGTGTTGCCTGTCCTCCTCCTTTCCCCCAGCTTTATACACTGAGCATGACATTGTCAGGTCTGGAACATCCCTGGGGTCACTTGGGCTCAGCTGTCCCAGCTGTGTCCCCTCCCTACTCCTTGTGCATCCCCAGGCTCCTCGCTGTGGGCTGAGGAGCAGAAAAGGCCTCAGCTCTGTACTGCCCAGAAATAAACAAAACATCTCTGAACTATCAACACTGTGTCCAGCACAAATCCAAAACACAGCCCCTTATCAACAACTGTGAGGAAAACCAACTCTGTCCCAGCCAAAACCAGCACAGGGATCACTTCTGGGAGATGTCCTGTAGCCAGGATTATCCTCTCCTCACAGGAAAACGATTCAGATAAAGCACATGCACAATTTATTCTAATTATCTCCTAGAGAAGGCATGAGATTTCTGTGTAACAATACAAAATTCTAGTCATTGCACAAAGAATTTTCTCCGTGTAATAGATCCCTACTTTTTGCAGGAGGGCAGGGACAGTTATATTCGGTAGAGGTTTTTCACAGAAATTCTCTAATCTGTAGCTCTACTAAATTCCTTTTGGTTCAAATAATAGAACTCAATTCCCAAAACCCTCTCTGACCCAAAGAGCCCCAAATCTGTATCATTCTGCACTTTTCATCCACAGATTTCCTTGAAAGCACTGACCTAGTTTTCCCTTGCCAAAATACTAAATAAGAATGAAAATAAAAGAAACAATCCTATCAAAAAACATACTGAAAGTAACTGCTGGGACTTTCACTTCTGAAATAATACAGAATACAACTCCAAAAAATGACAAGTGAAACTTCAGTCTAATTGAAGAGAAAATTGGCAAGAATAACAAAGTTCTCCCTGAAATGTCTGATTCAGTATGCATGGAAAAGCTAGATAAACATCACATGATCTCCCTGGACCCTCTAGACATAAACAATGCAATTAAAAGGAAACATTTACTTCCACTCTTGATGGTATTACCTGAGGGATAGCAGATGCCAGATAGTTCAGTGCTTATTAGAAGCAAGTTTGGCAATTGGAACCGGCTCAACCCTCTCTCACATTTTTGTAATTTTATAACACCATATGGTCATTACAGATCTCTCTGACAATCTCCTGGTTTAAGTTCAGCTGTTTCACAGAACATTTAAACTGAAGTTAACCATATTGAAGGCACAATGGTAAACAACAAAGATATTTCAGGGAGGGCTGCAAAATCCCTGAGAAATGCAGGTTGCTGTTTGAGTGAGTCAATATTTGTTAATAAAATGCTTAGTAGCTTTGGGCTTTGGGCATTTGCTGAACCCCAGCCTCTCAAGGCCCCAAGGAGGCTGCTGGGCCAAAGCAAAGCACAACCTTGAGGTGCTGCTGAAGCCCCTGAAGTGTGGTTGGTGACACTCCAGGGCTGCTGGCAGCTTGGGAGATAAGCACAGTGACAGAAACCAGCTTGACCTCCACTCACTGCATTTACATTCAGCATTCCAGTTACTGCTTCCAGGGAAATTACCCACGTGCTGAAACTCAGAGAGATTAGCCTGCTCATAGGGGAGCCCTGCTCCTAAAAGCAAAGGTGAGCACTGCTGCTGGCAAGAGGCCAGGCAGCTCCAGTCGTGGGCAATTGGCTCATTAGGTGCCAGTCAAATGCCTCTGACTTCCCTGGGAACTGAGGGCAACTCGAGCTCCAGCTAATGAAGTCCTACAGTTACTGGATTATCAACATAATGTATTTTCTAAAAATGCATCAGTATCACACAGCAATTGGTTTTGCTAGCAACTTATTTAACTGTATAATTTATTGATGATATCTACAGCCAGGAAGAATAGTCACAGGTCCTTGCTCTTCCATGGCCGAGAGCATAAATATAGAAATCACACGAAACAGAAAAACTCGAGAGAGTGTTTAAAGTATGCCCTTATTTTAGCTCCACAGACTTAAACAGCTTGACACTAGGGTAATGCAGTGGGTCTGGGCCTCATTAATTTTTAATCAACCTTTATCCACCATAGCTTTTGAAACGAACTGTTACTAATGACGAGTCATATGTCAGTCTAATGAATGGGATGCAAACTGCCATTAAAATAATGAAATTAGCTTGTTTGACTTTTGTTCCAGTTCCATAGCACACAGCCCCAGGTAATTACAGTTTGCACTACTTACCCATATTAAACTCTGTTTATTTACTTAAGGTCTTTAGTCAGGACATCCCAATTTAGCTCATGTCAGCTGTTTTTTATGAGTCTAAGAATATTTGTCTTACTAACAAAGAGATAAATACATGCAGGCAGTGCAAAGTGCTAAAACATCAATTATGCACACATGGAACATTGTGAAAAAACAGAAGAGAATAAGCACACAATCCCCAGTGATATAAACACATCCCAGTGTTACCCCATGGCAGCAGCAATTACTTTTGGGAAACAGAACAAGGTCTGAAAGGCATCTTTGCTGGGTATAATTTGGCCTCTTCCAGCAACCTTTGCCCTTTAGGATCCCAAGTATAGGCTAAAAAAAACCAAAATGAATTTCCAAATATTACAGTTCTCTGGAGTGCACAAGTCATGACACACTGCAGTGACCTTATTTTTAAAAGTGTATCACTCTGGCTCCTCAACATGCCCCTGGGGAACGAAGCCCTTTCTGACTAACTTGCAGTGAAAAGCTGTTATCAGTATGTTATTACATAAAAATATGTTACAGCATCAATAACATGAGTAGATCGTTCCAACTTCACAACAGCTTCTTCCAAAGTTGCTTCATCAAGCCCCTACATCCCCTAATCACAGATAACATCTGAAAGTGATGTAGATCAGCCCTCTAGAGATGATTTTGGAGCAGCTGAGGTTTTGGTGTGAGCATGCTCCTGTGCACAGCAGATTTTCCTGCTAACAGAAGACTTCCTAAAGAGCATTCTCTTTTTTATAAGACTAAAAATAATCTAAATTAAATAACCTCAAGTGCCAAAGCAAGATCTGTTGAAGAAAGAACCATCACTAAAGCTACCTGAGAAATTAATACAAGTCTTTGTGGACTCAGAGAATGCATTGGAATAATTTTTATAGTTTTAATGTCTCTTAGGTTTTCAGTGAACTATTCTGATCTGTCCTGAGGTCTACAAACAGTGCTGTGTACAACTGTGCAGGGACAGCAGGCACTCCTCCCAGGCTGTGCCCCAGGGGAACAAGGCAGGAACTGAATCCTCTGCAGACACAGGGCCTGCCCTGCAAACAGGTTAAAACATTTCCCACTCACACAGCTCAGAGGCAGAGCCAGGAAAAGCCATGGATTCTTCTTCCTGGCATGGCAGGGAGAGCTGTAACTCTGAATGCCAGACACAGAATATCTCACCTGAAGGGCAGACAAGCGAGGAATGTAACAGAAGAAATCTTCCTCAAAGAACACCAAGTTCACCCAAACCCAAGTTTTTCCCACACTTCCTTTTTTCCCCAGAAGTACACAGAATATGGATCTAGATTCTCTCCCCAGTACCTGCTTGAACTCTGGTCTGTGAAAGCCCAGAGCCCTTCTTGCTCTGACTGATGGATCCTCACCTCTCCCTTCCCAGAAGTCTCATTGCTGATGGAAAAGTACACAGCTTTCTCACAAGACGAGGAGAAAAACATCTTTGCCTTTCACATGTTTATGGATTATGTGCTTGCAATAAATTGTATTCACAAACACAAAAATCCATCATTATTTATACAGAAACTCCCACTTTCTGAATTCATTCTCAAATTAAGCAAAATTGGAATATCAGTGAAACAGAAATTTCTTTTTTTCCTTCCTCAGACACAACCAGTCACCCATGAACAGATCTGGAACAAATACAAGCCAGGAGAAAGCTTGTGATTTAACAGGAAAGACTCTGAACTACCCCAGCTGACAGCTGTAAAAAAAAGGTAACCAAAGAAAGGGTGAGTGCTACGTGCAGTGACAGTCACCATGTCAGAGCTGACATCAAATGCTGGATTCTCCCAGCTCAGAGGCTGACACTTCTGACTGACAGAGCAAATGCCAGTTTGAAAAGCCATCAAAGGCTGCACTGAAGGGACATGCTGTGCTCACAGAGGACTGGCTGTCTCCTGCAGGACAGATCAAGGAGCTGCCTTCCTGTGCTGCTCAAAGCACGTGAGCATCTGACTGATAAAAGTCACCCTTGAACACCTTGTGGGGGTTTCTCCTGAACATACAGAGTACACAAGTGTTAAAATAACAGTTTTAAAAGGACAGAAGAAAGGGAAAATTATATCAGGTCTGCTTTCCTCTCTATTATTATCATCCTCCTGAAAAATAAAAGCATTGACTTTACCAGATACTCTTCCTGGGAGAGCCAGGCACAAAAATAAGCAAGCTCATGTTACTGGTTTGTCCCTCTCCCCACAAGCCAGAGGACACATTGATCTCAGCTAACTTGATTTAGCTCAATCTGCAGTCTTTCTTCTTTTCTATTACATTAGGCCTCGATTCGTCTTTCAAATTACCTTTGGCAATTAACTGAGGTGGCTAATTCAGGAGCCTAATTGCTCTCTGTTAGTCACGTAATCAATGTAGACAAACCTCTGCATTAGAATACCAGGTAACTCTGGTATAATAGTTCAAATTTTCAGGGTTTGATTCAAGCCTTAGAGCCCAACAGTCCCTACTAGAAATAAGTCCAGGTGACTTTCCCATATTAATGCTAAAGCTCAGCACAGCAAAGAACCAAGCTCAGATACCCAGGGACCCAGACCATCACTTCTACTGAAAATTACTTCTCCTTTCACCAGGGCCTTTTACAGAAGGTCACACAAGTGATTCCTGAGAGAATTCCTGTACCTCAGCATGTCAGACAGGGTGCTCCTGTGGCTGAACTCTTACCTGATGCTTCAGGGAGGATTTTGAAACAGATAATCAGGTGTGCAAGAAGTCAGTCTCCAGCTGTCATTAGGTCAAAGTAAGCTTGAACTCTCAAGCACAAGGGATTTTATTTTTATTTTTTCCAAAGGCTGATATATTAAATATTCCTGTTAGTTTTGTAAATTCCCAGTTCCACCCTGAATTTTTGGATCCCAGTTAACCCTCATGGCAATGAGTCCCGTGCTGTGCATGAGAATTGATTTCTTTTGCCATGTCAGAATTTCCTGAACACCTGGTAAAAGGTATTTAAGAATATGTATAATAACATAATATAATAATATAAAATAATGAAGGTAAAGGGGAGAAAAAAATGTTGTAATTTAAAAGATACCCTGAATCAATTATCAATTACCTTTTCAATTACCATAAAGGAATCAGCTTTTCAAATGTCTTTTTGGGTAATTGTTCCCTCTCCCCCCAAACCTGCCCCAGTTCTGCAACAAATTCAGCTCAACTGCAGCTCACTGTGCACTGACATCTTCCCAGCTGGATAATCACTTGTCACATTTCTCATGCATAGAAAAATTGTATTTTTTTATTGCAGCTGCACATGAAGTACCCCATAGTGACACCTCAGTGTCAGCCCTGGACAGATATGTAAATCTCAATATGGTGCATTGTGTAATTTAAGTTTTTCCTCTGGTACATACTAGAAACACCTGCATTTAGTAAAATCTATCATTTTCACTTGTTTCACAAGTCCCCCTGAGTAAAACTCTCAATTCAAATTAGGTCCAAAAAAATTAATGAGTTGCATTTGCAAGAATTGCTGTACTTCTAAAATAACATAAAACTTGTAAAGAATAATGACTGCAGAAACAAATAGCTAAAATAAGGTATTTAGAAAATGTATTTGCAAAGTTTATTAGCTTTTCTGTAGAGTATGCTAGCAGTTAGAATTATAAAAACAAAGATGAAATAGGAAAAATATTTCCTTTCTTCTGGCAGTGCATAAACTGCCTTTATTTAGAATTGTTGCCATAAATTTTCAGCACTGTCAAACAGCCTGTACTGTTAACAGCATTCAGTGATTACTGTGAAGAGGAAGACTCATTTATAACATACCATAAATACATAAGGAAAATGAATTTTTAAACATCATTGAGCAGTATTCCACAGCTATCTAAAAAAAAAAAAAAAAAAAGAAAACCAAAAAACAAAACAAACCAGGCATTCTTTTCCTTGAAAGTTATTTGTGCATTTGCATTTTGTTAGCTCACATCTAAAGACCCAGATCTGAAGTCAGCAAGGTGACTGAAAAGGGCTTCACACCAGGCTCCAGCATTCCAAATGCTGGATTTGGATATCTCTGAAGTATCAGTGCCTCAGTTCAAGGAACACACAATCACATATGTATGTATTTCACAGAATGACAGAATTAGCCAGGCTGCTAAAGACCTCAGAGATCAAATCCAGCCTATAACCAAACATGACCTTGTAAACTAAACCTCCTTCTGCCTTTGTTGTGCAGGTAATTTCTCTTCTTTAAACGAGCAGTGATATGACACAAGTTAACTGCAAATTCCACACAGTATATAGCCAGGCATTTTACACTTTGCAACCCTTCCTGGACCCTCCTGCTTCAGAGGGAGCTAATTTCTCTGCAATCTTTGTTTTACCTTTCTCCTTTGTTTTACCTTTCTGTCAAAGAGGAAGAACAGGAACACCCTTCTATAAAACAGGCAGTAGGGTTTTACAGGCATTGTGACCATACACAGATATCAACTAATTAACTTTCAGCATTTAAATCAGCCAGTGTGCTAAACTAAGCACACAGCTGTAACTGCAGATTGCCTCAACAATTGTACAGAAAGATAATTTTGTGTGAAAAGTTGCTTAATTTAGTTGTTTTTTAAGTAGACCACAGTAATACATTTATCCCTGTCCACATTCCACATTTACGTGGGTTCCCATGTCAGTTTTAGGAGCCTCATCAATGCCAGTCTAGGGGCACAGACACCTGTGGGGGCAATGCCCAGCCTAACCCTTGGTTGCAGCTCCCCACTGAAACTGGGAATTGGGGGAAATCAACAGGACTGGCCTGAGTTTGCAGGGACCTGCCTTGGGATTTCTGCCTCGCCTTTCCTGCTAGCACTAACTCCCTAAATGACAACCATAAATTTACTTAACAGGTTGCAAATGCCATATTTGCTCAGTCTCCCAGCAGTTCCTGGGAATGCAGACAGCGTCATTTTTATTGCTGCAACAAATAACAATGAATTTTCATTGTTCCAAGATTCTGCCTACAACTGCTCCAGGCAGGCAGGCAGGTGTGTGTTCCACAGGCAGCCATCCTAAAGCTCCCAGCTTTTCCCAGCTGCTGTCAGCCCAGTCAGTAATTTCCAAAGGGTATTAGAATATTCATAGCCACTTCCAAACAGATTAGGCATAGGCAGTAAATCATATGAGATTAACTTGGCAAAACATTTTTATCCTTTCATGTGCAGCTGTTCAAATGTCTGTAGCGAGGGAGAGTGTTTCTTTCAGCTCTGAAATTTGGATTTACCTTTGCAACACAGAGGTGTGGAAGGTATGAAGAGAGATCAAGAAATTCTAGTTTTACCCAGTGTGCAAAACAGTGGTTTGGTTGTTTTTTTAAATCCCTAAAGCACACAGACATACCTTCATTATAGACATTCTCCTTGAAAAAGCAGTGGGAAACTCCAGGATAAGAACAGATCAATAAACACAAGGTTAGCAGCAAGAAGCAATTAAGAAGAAAAAAAAAGTGGGTTTTTTTAAATTTTAAAACCTACACAATAAAAAATGAAAAGCCATATGATAAGCAGGAATGGACACCACCTGCTATAAACACCAAACAGCAAATAGCAAGCATGCTTAAAACTTGGATTCTTCAGCTATTTGCTCACCTGAGTTGAACTGAAGTAAAATCAATTCAGATTCAAATTCAATTTTTTCTGAGACTATTTTTTCTTACTTGAATTAAGAAATCATTCTTTGTTCTTAAAATTTAAATATAATCTTCTGTGGACATGGAATGCCAGCTCTGCAGCTGGACTGACTTGCACTCGTGTGCTCTGATACAATACAAGCCAATAAAGATCTTCTTAGACATCAACAGAGACAGAAAATTTTTGCTCATTGACCATCTTATGCTTCCCATTGCACCCTACATAAAATGGACATGAATCTCTGATAACATATCTCATGACTGTGATTAACCAAATTAAATTAATTCTGCTCTGACAATGAACTTTGTGAACTCAGATCATGCTCCCTGCTGCTCCACAGCATTTACATGTGCTGGCAAAAGGTACTTGCTGCCAAGCTTCTGAACTGTGAAAATACTTGCACAAACCACAGCTCAATCTGTGTGAGAGTTTGCAAGGGTAATTCCTGCCCTTCTCACCTCTAATGTGAAAGGAACACTGAGGGACATTAAGGCCACACAAGAGCAGATACCATTTTACATGGAAAGAACAAAATATACATTCAGGTTGCACAATGCCACGCAATACTTTCAGCTTCACCACCTCAGTTCTCAAACTTTTTGTATCCGTGCATTAAGCAGTCTCTGTTTGAAGGAGTCACATATTCCATGGTTTATTTCAGCATACTCAGATACATTCATTCCATTAGAGCAGACTGACTTCACTCCTGAAGAACCCAACTGTTTCATGGTAACAAATGAAATCATCATCCTAAAGGCCATTAACACTTCAGCAAGAGTTTTTCCATTGGCACCAAATATACTTTGGGTCAGGCCCAACAGGGAGATAGTAATTACCAAGATTTCCCTAAAATAAAATAATTTCTTATCCTACCATCTCCTCTAAGTTCTCTTCCTTCTACTCCCTGCTGTCCTGCAGCTATCAGGATTGAAATGTGGTAGCAAACTCTTCTTCCTTGACAGAGCCAAACCCATAAAAAAAGTACTTAAATGGAGAACAAAGCCATATTATGATAAATTTTTAGCCCCCAGATACCGTATTTCAAGTGCAAAAGTGTGCACAAAGGTTAGAAAGCTTCTGGCTTTTCTCTACAGAAAAAACCAAGATAATATGCTGAGGCACTTTTTAGGGCAGAGGAACCAATACTCTTGAGCTCCTCAGGTATAATCACCCAGCTTTGTGAGCACAAACAAGAGTGGTGCCAGTGAACAGAACAGTTCTTGAAGCCTCTCTGATTCAGGAGCCAAAGACTAACAGGGTTTATGAACTTGAACTTTGAGTCCAGCCAACATAAAATACAGAAGGAAAGCAACCTGTCTTGCAATGTCCCTGACCAAACAAATTAATATTGTCCTTGTCACGCTCTACATCAGCCCAAGGCCACTTGTTCAGCTCTCCTGGGAGAGGCTGAGCAGGGGAGCCCAGCAGGTTTGGGCTCAGCTTTGGCCAGGGAGAGCCTGCACACAGGCTCTGTGCTCAATCTTTGTTAGCCTGGCTGTTGAATTTATTCAAGGAAAAGGAGCTGCTTCCACTTCGTTTCCATGACAACAACTCTGAGAGTTTTGTCTTCATATAAGTGAGTTATTGCTTTTTGTGTTTCCATAGTCTAGGTAGAAAAATTAACATAATATGGTCTCAAGAAAGACAATCAAATCTTCCTATCCTCCCAACACCCCTATAGGCAGCAAATTCTTAGATTTCATTACTAGGGGTATAAATGGGTTGAAAAACAATCCTCACTGTTTATTATGGAGAGATTTAATTTCAGCTAAAAACTTCAATTAAAGAAGATTCTTTTGATGACCATGTTTGTGTACACATTAACAGGAGAGAAAAGCCTAGTGTATTATTGCCTATCTACAGTCTTTTGAAAGAAGCTTTGGGATGTTTATCCATACATTTTGGTCTCTACTCCTCTCCATAAATTATTTCAACTTTTATTTATCGGTGATGCATTCAAAATATTTTCTGTGCTACAAAACAAGTAAATTTTTCCAGACCACAAAAGTCAAAATCTATACAAGACAGACACTTAAAACATAAAAATGCTGGTATATATATCTTTGAGTTGCTCAGGCTAAAACTGTAGTGTATGCACTAAACCCCCACAGAATAAGTACAAGGGTACAAGTATCGTTTGCACTGAAACTGCTCCCTGGTGAAAACTGGATCTGATTTGAGATCCTCGTCACAAAAGGAGCACAATTCAGAAGAGTCTTGAACTGAACATCCTGGTGACTGACTTTGTTGAGAAAATATTTGAGGACATCTGTAAGAAATTCTAAGCAGTCCCACCAGTGAGAAGCTGAACGTGTACATCTTGTTTCACATCGTTCAGCCCACAGTTAAATACTTAAGAGATGTGAAATGAACACAGAAAACAGCTTTTTTTTGGGGGGGGGGGGAGAAAAAAAAAAGGGCAATCTCTTTCCAGCTCGTTCAGTGTTGACTTCTGCATTACAAGAACACCAGACCCCCACATCACAGTGCTCCTAGCAAAGAACACGGATGATGAATAAAAGTAACGCTACAGGAATTCCACAGCACAGCACAACTGGGACACTTTTCTCAAGAACAAGTGACACGGCGAGACAGATCTCATTGTGTGCTACAAATTGTTGCAATTCCACTGCCTTCACTGGAAGGCTGATTGCACCAGCTGGGAACTTGGACCCAGCACCAGACATTTTTATGATTGTGGCTATCTTGGAGCTGACTCACAAGGAGCAGCTCTGCTGGATTCTCCTGGATTCTGGGTTCCTGTCAGCTCTTGAAGACAGATGGGTTCACATGGCATTTAGGCTGTTAGCAGGCATGTGAGTGAGCGCTCTAAATCACCCACAGAACAATGAATGTTTTAAGGCCAGTTAAGCAGGGGGATCTAACTCTGTAAACAGTGAGGGCACAAAGGTTTTATTTCAATGAGAAAAGAGAGTGGAGGAAAAAAAAGCTAAGCACCTGTTGACTAGAATATGGTCCAAATATTGAAGACCAGAAGACACAAAGGGAGGGAAGCCCTGGCAGTGCTTGCAGTCACTGCTCTGTAAAGCACACACGGACCTGCACAGCTGGGCTGGCAGCCAGGAGCTGCCTAACCCCAAACCTGGATGATCCACGAGGTTATCAGGATTATCAGAGCAAGAACACCAGCTCTGAGAAACCACTAAGCCTGACCCTGATTCCTACAAGGGAGGGGCATATGGTAGTTCAGCAAGTCAGACCCACTTGATAAGGCTCACTTTCAAACCCAATGTCTGAATGAATATTCCTGGTTTTCTCCATGGAGAAAAAGATGGTTTTCATTTAACCCTCAAGCATGTAGTTCAGCCCAGTCTAAATCTTAAAACTGAAATTCTGAACAAATACCTATTTCTAAATTCTGAAGGATATCAACAAATTCAAAAGGCGATGTGTTGTTTGAAGGAATAGAGGAATACCAGGAACTGGCTGGTAATTTACACAGGAATAATAAATGCAAATGTCAAAGGGATCTTCATTAGGAATCATAGTCAGAAATGTAAGTGAACAAAGCCATGCAAACTATCACTCTGAAGAGCAAGAACTGATGTCTGTGGGGATAAAAAAGATTAGAAAACCATGAAGTGGCAGGAACAGATGGGTTTTTTTGAAGTAAACTTCACTTAGTTCTAATCTCTCAAATTCCTATTATTATTTTAAGCAGAAAAAAGTTTAATTTTCCAAATATAATTGCCTTCCTATTTTCTGTGGTATTACAAGTCTCACATTGTATCCTCCATATATTATTTTTGCTCCTAAGTTATTTTATTTTTTATGTAATTTACCAAGGCTGATTCTTCTTTCTAATCTCTATGCAGTCTCCTATTTCACTGCTAAAATGTTGCCTTGAGATGACTGATGACATGTTTGACATTTACATTTTATTGGAAAGAATATAGATTGCATCTTTCTTATCTGATCCCAAAACATTTCTTCCATTCTCTCACAACACATTTTTGGGGACAGTAGTTGCATCCCCATCATTTTTCTTCAATTCATTACATACTTCTTTGAATACCGGCTTTTCAAAGTTTAATATTTGTGTGCCATTACTCTTTGTACATATTGTATCCTCATGAATATTTCAAATCCAATAGCGGTGTGATCACTCAACCTTATAAAAGCTCACCAGCATCTATCTTATTTATCATACAGGTCCTGCTTCAATTCCTGGGATTATGTCCAAAATATCCTCTGAAATTGTTTTCTCTTATAATTTGTATAAGCAAGTGAAAAAGCCCTTACACTAACACATGTATCTTTTCTCATGCATTAAGCAATTATTATTCCAGTCAAACTTGAAGTAATTGAAATCCTCTGTGATCAGTGCACCATCCCTTTAATGAGTTCCACAAGTATTTCTTGATTTTCCTGCTTAGGATCATACCTTTAACTACTTCTGGACTCTATGTCCAGCATCTCAAGTTTTTTCTTACCAGCTGAAGTCCAAGCATGATACAGCCTGTTCTTCCATTTTCCTGTGTACCCCACTGCTGAGCTCCAGCTGAAAAATTCTCCAACATTTCACTGACCAGAATTCCTTAAAAAATTCTCAGACCCCTAATTTACACAGGATTTTACTTCTAGCAACTCGCAAACAAGAGTGAAGGTTTAGGGAATTCTCTTTTTATTGAATGAAGTAATTTAAGGTCCTACTGATTTTTTTTTAGAAGTATCCAAGGGCAGAAGCTCTTCCTGCAGCTCTCACAGAGCAGGCTGAAGTGGGTGCTGTTTGCCACAGTGATTTCACTCACTGGGGTGACCTGTGGAGCACAGGCTGCTTGGTCAGGCCACACACCTGTCCCTGCCACAGCCGTGGGGGCTGTGGATGCTGGCACAACCAAGGGTGCTGCATCCTGGCCTTCAGCTCACCCCTCACCTCCAGAAACACATGGCTGGGTTCCTGCCATGGCTGGAGTCGGCCTGGGGCTCTGAAGCAGGATCCAGCTGCTCCACACATGTGGTGAAAGGAGCTCAAAACCCCTCCTGCAGGCTGAGAGCCCCAGCACAGCCATCGAGCTTATGCATGAATAAACTTGCTGTAGCAAGATCAAGTAGTACATGAGTTATTTCCAAATTATGACATTATTGCATCCATCTGCCAAAATCTATGTCTGTTCACCAGAGAGTGCTGGCAAGAACGGATGAAGAACTGGCCAATTAATGAACTTCTCTGCACACATCTGTTGGAAAAATACTGAATATTTTACCACCTGCACAGCAGAGAAGCAGCTCCACTGAGGAGCCAGCTTCAGCCATGTGAGCAGCAGCTCTCAGGAGACAAACCAACAATGGGTGCAAAGCCCATCTTGGCTTGAATATATTTTTCACAAACTAATTTCTTATAAAACTCAGTCTTTATGTAAGATCCACAAGCTGCCATATGCTTAAATGTAATTGTAGCTTAATAGATTAAAAAACAATTTCCCAGACTAAGTAACAGGTGCCCAGGTATATACTTGTTCAAAAAGGTGCTCTGAAGCCGAGACAGAAAGCAATGCAGAATTTCAGAAAATGTTGCTTTTCTATGCCTGTTTGTAAAAAAAGCTCAACAGGCTATGACAGGACAGAGTTCTCACCTTCCAGATGAACAAGGCCATGAAAATTCTGAAACTTCCCACTGCATGGTGTGGCACGCAGGAAGCTAATGAAACAAGGCAAGAAACCTTATCTCCCTACACACTTTCTAAAGATTTCTAAAGAAGATGCTTTACCCTGCACTGACACACAATAAAAACCTCCAAAGCAACTGATTCTAGTTAAAAAGTCAGCTGTCAAATAGTACAAACTGAGGGCAAATAAGAACTCTTTAAGAGTTAGAGAATTCCACAGCTTCCAATAGTTTTATTTAGAATTTTAATCCCTCTAGGTGTCTCTAATTAAAATCAGATGAATTTCCAAGTGATGCCAATATCCTCAGTAGTTCATATCCCCTGGGATCTCCATCATTTCTGCACAGGCCCCAGTCTGCCAGTCACCTCTTGGTACCAGTCATTAAAAACTATTCATCAAGATCCATCTCTCCAGGTTCACCTACAAGAATTAAGGTCATCTACTCTCAAAACTCTTGTCTGTTATCCTATATTATCCAGAGTTCCTCTTCCACAATATTCCTCTGCTCTGGGATTGAAGAAAGGAGGAACAGGGAGTAATAGGGGAGTGCACGCAAGTTTTTAATTTTTGCACCACAGTCTTTTCAAACAAAAGGTGAATTCTTTCCTGCAGCACCTGGAGATGTTCAAATACACAGAATGCACAAGGAAGCAGACACCCAGATGTCCACTTCCAGTTACCACAACCCCCACAGTTCAAGACTTCTCCCTAATACTCTCAGCAGATTAAACTGCCTTTCATTTGGTTTCTTTTCCTAAATACAAGGGAACCCCAGACTGCCTGATGCACTTTTGTTTCTCCTTATGGAGGCATTTCCATTTCAGCAGCAATAAAATCATCACTGCACATTGTTTGTGAGCTATTTTCTGATCCTCCAGCATGAAAGTCACTACATGGTAAGCTATTAATAATATCAATGGGGTGGCTAGTTTAATTGTGTGTTAAGTATCCCTCCCTTATACTACTCTTCTTTAAAAAAATATGATTCAATCATTGCTGTTATTAAGGCAAGATTAAAAAAAAACAAAATAATATTTGGGAAAAATCCAAACCTAGGTACAACACTCTCACAGACAAAGGTGGATATTTTCTGGGATTTAAAGAAAAAACAAAGCCCATCACAGTTGTGGGAGTTCACATGTAACTGAATCTCAGAGTTGAGCAGCCACAAAGCTCTGAGCATCCTTTGGACTCCAGCCTCAGAAGAGCAGCATGAGCACACATAGCCTGCAGCCACTGCACCACACCTTGCCCTGCAAGGTAAAACTGCTGCTGGTGCACTAGAGGCAGTACAACAATGATGCTCTCTAATATAAGTTTAAAATAACAACAAAAAGTGTTATTAATAGAACTTTAGTGACTGGGGTCTTGGGCTTGCTCCATAGACAGAATTTCTCCATAAGAAAACAAGTAGAATTAAAAAAAAAAGGCAGCAAGACTGCAAAAAGGTATTTGTTGGCTTGCTCCCAGCTGAAACCAGCACCATTCACCTTCTGCAAACTGCTCAGATAAACAATTACCTTCCCCATCCATTCCAGTTCAGGTGTCTGTTCTGTGTATTTGTGGTCTGGAGGCTCCAGGAAAGACGTTATTGATCCTTCTAATGGGTAAGGACCTTGCTAAGTGATAAACTGTCCACCCACTTTCCCTAATTAAGAAAAATCCAATTACCACACACTTGTCAGTCTCTCAGTCTCTCATAGATTGTGAGACTGTAAATACCACCCATCAGTCTTCAGGGGTTGGTACAAATGGCAATATGTTCCCAAACCATCTGTACAGCAAAGGACTCATTAAAAATGACAACTTCTGTGCTGGATTGCAGGACAGCAGCTTGACTGAAAAGCATCAGCCCTTGGAAATGGTCACAAAGCACCTCAGAATTACCCATGTTCTCATCAGGAGTGATGTGCTCAGAGAGGGTTTCTAGAGCCTGAGGCAGAGGTTCTCTAAGTCCTGTGGAACAGCTGTACAGATCCATCTTCTCCCAGCAATCCCCAAGAGAAGATGAAGTGAGAAAAGCTCCTGGAGAGCTGGAAATGTAGAACAGCACTGCAGAACACACAGAAGCCTTGGAGCTGCTGGAGGGGAACAGAGCAAACAAGGGCTCATCCCTGGAGGTGATGTGGTGCCACACCTTGGAAACCAGGCTCCTAAAGTGACACTTAGAGGGGCAGAAGCCATGGGATGGAACAGATCTGCAACATAAAATCAAGATTTGTGGGGAAAAAGGCAGGGATTGCCAGTGCAATGAAGAATATCAGAAAAAAAATAACAGTGGAAGATGAGATCCTCTTAAGTAATTAAAGCATGCCCTCCACTCCTTGCTACAATGCAAATCAAATTCAGGGATCAGATCAGAACAGGGCTTTATTTCCTTTCTTACTTCCATTCCTGAAGTTCAAGAACATTGCAATATGATGTTAAAATTATTCTGCATTGATCAAAAGAATCTTTGGAAGGAGGACAACAGAAATTTAGATCCTCCTCCCCTAGGATACATGGAATAAGTGCAGCCATGCCTGTCATAGATTACTCTGAGAAAAAGAAGAAAATAACTAAACTTTATTAAACAGGCAGACTTAAAATTTCTTTTAAATTTTTTTTTCATCATTAAAAACAGCATAAAAATTACACTTAAAAAAACAGGAAAATTACACTTAAAAGTAAAGCATTCAGTAAGGCAGACAGAGACAGTAATAGCAAGGCTGACAAGTAAAATTATAAAGGTGAAAGATGATACCAAAGGGACTATAGGAGTCTTAAGTAGTCAAAAAGATTCAGAAGACTGGATAATAATAGAAAAAAAGGGGCAAGTGACCATATTAAAAAAAAAAGAAAATGGGAAAATAACTGTAAATTCCAGGGCTAAAAGCAAAGGGTAGAAAAAAATTATACCTCATAAGGGAATTACAGGCAAAGCTGGGATGTGGCCTTCTAGAGAACTGCATTATACTTGTACCAAAATAGGAAACCAGAATTCCAGAAGGGAGCTCAGGCCTCAGGGAGGGAGAACTCCACCAGACAGTGCCAGTGTAAGGCTGCTACTCAAACAAAGGCTCCCACAGCTGCTGTCACACTCACACTGCAGGGATGGATACAGGGCAGGGGAGGCCTGGACAAAGGCATGCAAAATAGAGATAAAATGCATCACCTTGTTCTGGCCAGCTGAAGAAATCAATGAAAGAGAAGAAACCTACCAGCTTCCATACAAATTTTACATCCTAAACCCTTTTCTGATCGTGAATGAATGCTACAGCCCATACCCAAACTCTGTTTCCCAGCGGTGTGTGAACACACCGTGGGGCTGGGTCAGGTCTTGTGGGAGCTCCTGGCACCCAGAGGCAGCAGCCTCTGGACATACAGCTGTGACCACTGTGTGGTGCTCCTAAAAAACACTCACATCATGCCAAACACAAACATGTTCTCCCTGGAGTTTATCTCCTAGAGCAGGAATAAGGTGTGCTCTACACGCCACGACATTTGCAAAGAACCGAGACACCCAGCAAGTGAAAACACAAAATTAAGAAGAGGCAACACCAAATCTTTTTTTTTTTTTTTGCTTCAAACACCACACTTTCATGTCTTGATTTATAGATATATGTAGTGGACAAGAAGTCATTCACCAATACCCTCTAGTCCCTCATCTGCATAATTCAGCACAAGCAAATAACACCAATGGAGGTGATTGCTTAAGCTGATCTATATTTTGCACTGTTGATGGGGGATGTCATGCTTGTCTTACAAGGGCTAGCTTCATTTCCTTCACAATTTGAACCCTTCCTTTGAATACCACAAGTGTTATTTCATTGAAGGGCTGAATTCTAACCAACTGAAAAAAATACCTATTTAAAAATGACTTGTCCTGCACAGGGTTCAGCCCCCCACACCTCACCAGAACAGGGGTGAAGGGCACAGGCACAAAGAGGGTCTGGGCAGGTGTAAGCAAGGGATCAGTCCCTGTGTGCCCCATGCCCAGGTCACCCCCAGGGTGCACAGGATAAGGAATCAGCTCTCCCTGCCTGCCAGGGATGAGCTCGGGAGCGTGGCTGGAGGTCAGTGAGACAGGGCTGGGGATTGATGGCTGCACCAGGCAGCCTGGATCACATTTATTTCCTTTGCTGGCAAGCAATAACTGTTCCTTCTGCTGAAGGAAATAGTCAGCAATGGAAATGCTGCCACCACCTTAATTATAACATCTCCAGCTTGGTGCCAGATTAATGAGGAGCTGTGAAATAACATTTTTGAGGTTTGACTAATGATGCTGTAGGTAATGGCTGAAGCATGAAGGCATCTGCACCCAGAAATGCTCTAGGTTTGGACAGATTTGTCCTATTTATTACATCTGAAAATATGACAAAAAATAAAGTTGTGACTTGGGAATTGGGAGAGTGATTTAAGGCCTTTTATTTCCTTAGGATGACCAGATACGGGAAACCAACAACATTTAAAAGAGAATATTTTTAACCTGAAAAATGCTAAATATCACATCTTTCTAAGAAAATGCAAATGGACGATTTAGGACACCAATAAACATACATAAATGTTCTCTATTTCTGTGCATACAGGGCAATATGGAGGAAGTTTCTGACGCAACATTATAATTCTATTTCACTTTTTTGCAGCGGCACCAGCTTCCACCAAAAAAATGAAAACCAAACAGGAAAAGAGACTTCTGCATAAAATGAAGATACACACACCTCTCTGAAGAAAAACCAGAGAAAAATGACATTTAAAAGCTTTCCTATGTTCAAGGGACAAGTCCAGTAAAACTAAGGAAGATTAACTGCTCCAAATACATCTGTGGTCAAGAACCAGGAAAGGAAATAAACAAATTCCAGCTCATCTCTATGCATCATAAAACAAATTAAATTAGGTTTTTGTTCACTGTATTGTGCAAAAAGTAATTTTATCAAGAGTCATTGTGATGAAGTCAGGCTGCTTCTCAATCACTGCACAAACAACTTTTTCCTCAAAGGTTATCTTCCAAGGGCATTTAAAATACAAATATATGTACATGAAGTTTATGCTTTTCATACCTAGCATGTTTACTTCAAATGTGTGCTGGGATACTAAATCTGCCAATATTGTTGGTACTGTTCTAGTTCATACATTTTATTAAAACTAAAGCTGCAGGAATTCTCACTGGCATAGGGCAAGTACACCTTTTATGACTACCTCCTGGCAGGATTAAAAGACATCCTGAAAAACAACAAATAAAGCTACAAATAGGAATTTTGTGTATTAGCCTACAGTTTCATAAATATAATGGAAGAGAGGACATGAAGCTGATATTTGCATCTCCTCAATAAAACCAGAATGCCAGAAGTAGAAGTACTCTGACAGTGCTTTAAAAACTTCAATTACAACTTCTGCCAGTCACAGGCTCCTTATGAGCTCATTCCACGTCCACATGAGGAAGATACAAAGTTTTGCCTTTTCTCCAGAGAATATAATTTTCAAATGTTTGCTTTATTCTCTATGTAGATACATTTCATATTTATAAAGTCCACACCTTACCCTGACGAGCTTTAAGTGCTTTTTTAGGTATAATAAGCAGGTTAAATAGTTGCCATATTTTCAAAAGGAATGCAATGGTAGATGCAGAAATACAGGAGCAATTTTCAAGATGAAAGCGATGCTGCTAGAAGTGACTTGGCATACATAGATATATAGAGATACATATATATGACTGTAGACAAGTAAGATTGATGAATCTATATTAAGCTTTTGCATTTTGACAGTAGAATAGAAATATGCCAAATGATTTAGAGATCACAGGAGAAATGTATTTGCAAGAGAAGCTTGCAATAAAAACTTTTCTCCAAAGAGAAAACCCTACCAAGCAAGGATGTCTGGGAAAATTTTCAATTACAAAGTTGAGGAGGGAGAAAAAGAAGTTCAAAAACATGGAAGTGATTTACTGACTTCAGCACAGGCAATTAATTAACAGAAATCAAGCTTTCCACCTAATTCAAGCTTCACTTTCAGAAGGATATATAGTCCTACAGCAAATATTTTTTAACCAAAGTTGTTGCTGTGTTAACAATAGAAATTCTTGAATGTGCTGACTGTTACCTCTGTATTTCACATTAACAGCTGTTCAGAAGAGTTCAGTAGGAAAGTCAGGGCATGCACATGGGATTGAAGAGCTGCTGGACTCTCCACCTGGCACGTGAAGAAAGCTCAGCTCTGCCACCAAGGGTTCATGCCCAGGGGGTGATTATCTGTCACCCTGGCAGCTGGGGTCCTGTGCACCCTCCCACAGCATAAAGGGCACTCTGCTTTCTGCAGAAACAGATTTGTGTCAGCCTACTTTCTCACAAGCAAACAGCACTGGATTGCTTCTCACACTGACAATAAAAAAAATTTCCTGGGGCAAGATGACCTGGCCTGACCAACAATCCCCTACTTCTGATCCTGCCAGCTCACAAAGCTGGGCCCAGGGGCACACACCACCACTGCAGCACTCCTTCCAGAATTACTAAATTGTTCCTATACTTTATTTTGCTTCAATTATTAAACTGCTCTTATCTCCACCCATGAGTTTTACCTCTTCCACACCCAGTTGTCCTCCCTAATGGGGTGGCAAGAAGGACAAGAGGAGTGAGTGGTTGCACAGCATTTGTCATCTGGGGCTAATCCACAGCAATATCAATCCCTGAACGCTTTTTAAGAGGTGCACTTCTTGTATTTTTTTATCTGGGTGGATGGATGGCACAGACTTATCCAGCTAGAACAAACACCTAATAAACAGATAAGATTACATTATGCATTACAACAAACATTCCTAGCTATAATATTGAAATTACCAATGGGATACTATGGAGGTGTTTGAGAACATAACAGGTTTAGCTTAATCAGACAAAAATGGAGCAACACACATCTATGCCAGCTGGAGACAGAGCTGCCTTTGGTTCAGCTTGTGTGAATCAGCACAGCTCAAGCTCTCATCCCTTCTGTGCACACCCTGGCTGCAGCTCCCTCCTTCTCCTAGATGGACACTGGGAGTGAAGACAAAGCTTCTCCCAAAACCTTCAGAGAAATTCCAAGATATTACAGGTTCCCATTTCCAAGGTCTGCACACACCTTATACTTCTGCTCTCTGCTTCTGCGTCCTGTTATGGTGCAAACATATCTTTTCCCTCAAACCCAAGTTTAGTGGGAGAGGTTTCACTTCCATGAAAACACAAATACAATATCATACCAACTGCATGTAAGCATTTGATCACCACTAATGGCTGGTCTTGCTACAGAACAGACAAAACAGGAAGTTAAAAATCATTCCATTTTAAAACAACAACTGTCCCCACAACCCTTAAAGTCCAAAAGTTCATCACTTAAAAGTGAGGATTTCAAAGCACAGGCAGTAGTCCCACAGTGTCTCAGGGAAATGTGATATACCTTTCTTCTCTCATGCACACAAAGTGACAGCTCTGCCTCCACTGCCAAAGCATTTTTGTGACAGCTGAAGCTGATGAACCCTTTGGGTAACACCCAGCCTGAGTGGAATTGAGTGTCACAGGCTCTGACCTTCAGCAATGTCTCTCCTCTAATTAAGAAAGCCTGATGCTGGGAAGTGGAAAGAATTGTTTTGTTTGCAAGAAAAAGACAATTCTGGTTGTCTCTCTTGAAAGAGGAGTATTTTTGCACATCTCTACATCTGGCAGAATAAGCTGAACAAAGAGCAGTGTTTGTAAGGTAATTGAAATCTGTGGTTACAAGCAGAGACAGACAAAGGTTAAAGACATAATTTTAACAGTACGTTGTACTTCACATACAAAAGCAAGTGTGACACCCTGTCATCTGTTCACAGCACTCTCTGTCTCCTCCAAACTGAGCAAACAACCAAACCCTGTAAACGTATTGCTGCTAAAAATGCAGGAGAGAACTACGGCAACACACTATTTCCATCAGTTAATCATACACTTGCTCTGGCCTGACCCACTTTCAAATCACCTTGGGATATGCAGGAAAGGATTTTAGTTATAGACTGCTAACAAATGAAAAAAGAAAGGTTAAATGAAAATTTGAGCCCTCTTTCTGTTTGTGCAAAATAGTCATTATCCAGCTGAAGAGACAAATAAAATTATCAAGCACCAGTTACAAGTTCACTTATAACTAATGGAAAAGGTCTAAAGTTGGAAGCTTAGCATCCATTCCCCTTAAAAGTTGAGGATAATGGCTTTTAAAATGTTGCAGAATTACTATGCCTTTGTGTATTCAGCCAAGGCTGGAATTCACCAGTTGATGGGAGAGCTGTCCATATTTTCCCAGCTAAGCACAAGTCAGAGCTAGAAGGTATCTTTACAAAGAATTATTTCAACAGTCACTGTATTGAAACTGGTAACCACTGAAAAAAGCCCAGCAATCAGGTGCCAAGACTGAGACCTTCTCTTTTCTTTCCTTTCTTCCCCCTTGTCTCACAGTATCACAATAAAAAGAGAGAGAATGCCCTTCACCCAAATTAAGAATAACTTATTTAACATCAGAAGCAGAACAGGATACAGGTTTAGATTGGATACATCTACCTAAAGGTATAGGCTAAGCTGTGGCAAAAATCAGTAACCCTGCCAACAAAATGTTCAGTTAACATCAAAAACAATGCATGTGTTAAGAGTTTGAGCTAAATTAATCAGTCACTTCTTCCATTTCAAATCTGTATTTGCATATGTAAACAGTGCAGCACTCACAGATTTATCTGAAATAAAATGAGAAAATGGGCAATTTCCCTCTGGAGGGGCAGATGTTTAAGTTGTTCTTGTGATTTTTCACAGATGTTCCCCTCCTAGTATATTTTTAATGGGATTTCTAGCTCAGCTCTGAAAATCCATGTTCTCATGCCAAAATGCAGGCAGCTGCTCGAGGCTGTGTGTGCACATTTTGTGGTACCTGCACAAACAGCCAGAACCAGGAGGAAAGGATTTCTGCATCCACATGGGCCCACAGCAGGTTCCCAGTGGGGAATGCCCCACCTTGGCTGCTGCAGCCTTCCTGGGGTAACTAAGGACATGACTAATCCTTCTTCTCCATAAAGAGTGAAAAATGTGGGATTGGTTACAAATATTGCAAAATGCCTTGAGGTCTCAGAGCACAGGGTCTCCTTGTTCTGAGCATTGCAGAGTCCTCAGCACCTGCCTCGGGAGCTTCCAGGATAAAAAGACAAGGCTAAAAGCTGCCAGTGTCCTTGCTGGTGTTCCCACACTGGCACAGGGGGGAAAAGACACAGTCTTGGAGGTTTCAGATTGCTAACAAACATGCTTAATGCTAATATCAGAGCCATTGCTAATTAGCAACACACAGCCCTCCCTTACTGCTCTTGCAGCCTAAAGAAGAAGGGAAAATGACATTTGGAAACACAATAGAACAGGAAGGGTAGAACAACCATCTTCCTGAAAGTCCAAAATCAAGAACAGGAGATAGAGAGAGGATGTGAAAACCTCTCCAAATCATCACCTAAAAAAAATTAATTAATTAAAAATGTTAAAGGGCAGCCTTGTATGTTTTCCTTAAATCAGCTTCTCCACAGACTGTGGCAAGGTGAGTGGGGGACCACACTCTTCCAGTGCCCAGTTTATCCTGCAGGGCACCTGTCACTCAAGTCTTCCTGAAACCACAGACATTCCCCCTGCCAGGCAGGTTAAAAGAACAGAGTGAAACCAAGCAGTGAGAGTATCCTGAGCAACACAAATTCCACTCCAAAATATCTGCTTCACAGCAGTTTTAGGGCCTGATTCTCCTGCAGAGATATTAATCAGAAATACTATTACCTAGTTAGCAGCAGGCAGTGAGCAGACAATGGACAGCTCTCAGGGAAGGGAACCCATAAGATCATTTTGTTGGTTTGTCTTTGCCTTTCCAGCTCCCAAGCTCCACAGGAGACAGAACAGGAGCCCAGTAAGACATCAACACAGAGACACGGGCAGGAAAAGCTACTACAAATCTGAGAGAAATAAAAGTGTGCACTTCCTAAGGGGAAGTTCAAGAATGAAAAATGAGTGTCTGCTGTAGTGCATTTCAGACTGTCTGGAACCTGCTGTGCAGGCAGAATCAAAGCAGCCTGGACCAGGCTGTCCCATTTCATCTCCTGCAGGTGGCTGCAGCAAGGAAATGAGGGACTGAAGAGTCACTAAAAGCAGATTGGGGAAAGACACCTTAGAGAGTGACACCATTCCTGTCCTTGTCAGCTTGGCATGAGCAAGCTTGTGCAAGAAAGCAATGGTACTTGAAGAAAGCAGAAAAAGTAGAGCAGCTTTCCTGCAGCTCAGTCTCTTGCCTACAAAATTCCAGGCTCCAGCACTGTGTGAACGACTTGGTATTTAACAGTCAGGCATCACCTTCTACACAAAACTGCAGCAAATTTGATAAAAATTTTTAAATGAAAACACAGAAGGATTAAAAGCACATATAGCTTCATAATCACATTTCTCTGCTTCTTTTTCTAAACCTTCCCTTTTGCAACATCAGGAATGACCAGGAAATTGGAGACAAGGTGGAGGGTGGAGAATGCTGGAAGGGACTCCCTGAGACACAGATTATGTTTCAGAATCTAGACCTACACACCTGTAAAACCTCCTGTGAGATCATCTCAGCAGGTAATGGTAGGCAGAGCAGCTGCACACAGAGGCTTAGTGGGCAAAACAACCTTTGCAAGTTGTCTTGTTGGCAAAAGTAGGTGGCAGGAACATAGATGCCTAAACCCTGTTGGAAAGCAGACATGGTCTGTATTTTCATCATTATCAGTTTACAAGCACACATAAGCACTTGTCAGAGCACCATGATCACCTTTTCTTGCCCAGCACCCTGGAGTCCTGCTGGAAGCTGATCTGGAAAACCTGGGGGAAGAGGAATGAGGTATAGTTTTATTTGTTTTTTCTAATGCAACTAGCACAGCTCTTCCAAAGACATTGTCTTTTCTCAACTATCACCCAAAATCTGTTTTTCAGATGAAGAAATAGAAGGGGGAATGGCTGGGGACACAAGCTCTGCAAGGACTCCTGCTTCCCAGAGTTCACCTGCAGGAGTTAACTCCCCTCCAACCCCTTATTAGCACCATATTTGGCTTATAAAAACAGTATTTTCCTCTCAAGTCTATAGATTTCATTTATCTTGGGACTGAAGTTCCAGCATGACATTTATCACATCAGAAGCCTCACTACTCTGGCAACACTCTGACAGAGCTACAAATATCAAGCAGGACACAATAACTGATTACTGGAAAAGAGACCTGTATTTAGACAGAAGCATTGCCCTGCATGAAGATTCCCCATCTGAAACACATCTCTCACTCCAGCTCTAAAAACTGTTCTAAGAACCCGATTTTGTTCCTGTTTTCTTCCCCTCTGCATAGACTGTAGCAGATGCATTGCAATTTGGGAACTGGCAGCCTGAAATTATTTATTTGGGGTCCAGTCCTTGAGGACAGTCCTTGAGCAGGGCTGCAGAGCTCCCTGGCAGCAGCACCTGGAAGTATTCCCCGGCAAACAAGGGGGTTTGAGGAGCAATATCCCTCATTCATTTGCCTTCTCCCTTCCCCAGCCTCATTAGTGGATCCAGCCCCTGACCAGGAGGTGAATGACAATAATTACTGGATCTGGCCCAGATTCCAGGTGTGAACTCTCCAAGACACCTTGGGCACACAGGGAGGCACTGTGGCTGCCTGCAGGACAGCCACAAAGGGGCAGAGGCTGTTTAAAGTACCCACCCTGCTGCAAACTGGAGCATGGCCATCCTGCTGCTCCCAGGAAGGACAAGCAGGGCTGGGAGGTGTTCAGGACAGCAGCCAAGGGCTCTTAGGCAGCCCTGGACCAGGGCTCTCCTGAGCAGTCAAAGCAAACAGATAAATACATGAGAACCAAGACTGCAGGGTTTTCTTCCTCTGGAGTTTTAAAAAAATAATTCCGTTGTAAATGGAGAAGCTGGGATTCATGGAACATTTTCCTTCCCACCAGGCAGATGAATCTGTGATTTGTATTCTCTGATTTTAAATGAGATTCTCACCCATCTTCAGTGGATTTGATTGATACGGCACATGAGGCCACTCAGTAAAATGATACAGTGTAGATCAAAGCATGAAAGATAATTTTCCCTGAAATGTATGTAGCTAAGGGTAAGTTATGGCTCTTTGTTTCACAGTTTATGGAACACAATTTCATTTAAAGCCTAAATCTGTCATTTCAGCATTGTTTATCAAAATGCATCCAATACCCTCTCCCCCAGAAGAATGGTGTCAAGTCAAAGGCAGAAAATCAAACCCGTACCAAGACATTATTTCAAATATTTAACCATAAAATAAACCAGCTTGTGATTTGCATAAATATTATCCACATATGATGCATTTGATGCAAGCAAAAGTAATTCATCTGCAAGTTAAATATCCAGAGTGGCAAAAGGTGCTGTAAAATTTATGACAGAAAGAGTGCCTGATGTGTACCTAAAGATGCTATGAACTGCCTTCACCTGCTTGTATATCTATATTTCATCACCTTGGTTTTTGTCATGCAGGAGCTGAAGAATATTCCCAACAATGCTCATTTTTAATCTTCTTTCTTCATTACCTGTTTTTTTGGCTCTCTGGCACTCTGGGAGTAGATTTTTCCCCGAAATTATTTCCCTGCCAAATTACTATGTGCAACATAATTAAAGCCACTCCATTTTGGATTTTATTTTTGGTTGTTTGTTTGTTTGTTTGTTTTTTTCATTACAGAAACATGAGGCTGGTTGGTTCAAAAACAACCTTGCAAACAACTCTGGCACTTCCCTTCCTCTCAGTAAAGCTGCATCATCCCTGAAAGTAAATGTTGACAAACTTAATAGGCTAAAGTGAATTTGGGAGAAATTCCATAAAGAAAAGAACCAAGGTAAAAGAAAGATAAGAAAACACATGGAAAGAGGAAGAAGAGAGATGACAAAGATAAAACAAAATTCAAACTATTCTATGCTCATATTTTAACTTTTTTTTCTTCTGTAAAATTTTCAGTGTAAATTTAATTAAGACACCTTTCTGGAGAGCAGTGAGTTCATGTCAATCACTTCAGCCCCAGTATCACTGAAAGGGAAATCACATGCCAAGTCTGTCTTCTGTTATCCCTGTGGATCCTTGGATGCCTCAGAATTACTTTTGTGCTCAGCCTGGAGCTGTTCCACTCAAACATACCCAGGGCACACATTAAGGATGATTGAACTCACTCATGCTTTGATCCTTCCTAAAGGGCAGCCCCAGGGGGTGCCTTGGCTGTGGTCAGGATGTTTCCATGGCTGTTGGATTTTCTTGTGCCTTGGCAGAATCCTCCCTGCAGGGTGTGAGAATGTCTGATGCCATCACAGGCTACAGGTACATACAACAACACAAAGACAAGGTATTAGCAAAGATGTGGTGGTGTGATCTGATCCTGCCCTGCCAACCATTAAAAAAAAATCATCTCTCACTGGATCAATCACCTCCACTGGACAAGAGCTAAGGGAGCAGGATCCAGCATCCTTTCCCTGCAGGGGAAAATCTGTGCTTTCACAATCCAGCTACACTCACTAATGCAACATATTCAGTTAAAGCATATTCAAACATACTCATGTTAAAACATATTCATATTCACTTAAAACACTCCTGTCTCCAAGCTCAAGAGCCAGACGTTGAAGATGACATCAGGCAATTAAGTTATCATGCAGAGGCAGCATTCAGGATCTGATGGGATAGAGGACAGGTGCTGTAAAAAAGTGCAAAGCACAGTTCAGTGCACTCGTTAAGGCTCACAGACATTGAAGGAGTGTACAGCACATTCTTGAAACACATTGTTTAGCTGCCAGCCTCGGGGGAATGGCAGGCAAAGGGCTCTGAACCAGGCCAAGCCTTGTCCTCAAGCAGGGGCTGCCCATCCCTGGGAGCTGGGGAAGGGGCTGCCTGGGTGCCAGCTTCTCCCACACCACCTGCCCTGTCCCACTCCCCTAAAGGCTTCCCCTGGGGCTTCCAGGAGGTGTTTCAGAAAGCTTGGGCTGCAGCCCTGAGGAGATGGAGGACAGACAGAAGCTCTGCCTGCTCTTCACCTCCTCCAGCAGTGGGAAGTGTTCTGGAAGGGCTGTGCAGGGCCAGGGATTTCCTTGTGCAACAGCTGCCAGGAGCTCTGACCCTGCACAGCAAAATTCCCTGCACTGAACAGCAGCATCTGCTCAGGAACAGGGCCAGCAGGGAGCACAGACACACACACCAGAGTTTATGTGCCAGTCAGGCAGGTAGCACTGCCCTTAGCTGGGACACGTGGTGGTCAATTTAATCCAGCTTCAGGAAGGGGAGAGATAAAGAGAGGAGCTCAGTCACCAGCCTGGGTCATTTCCCTCTGCTTCGGCACCATGGCTCTTTCTCCTTTCCATAAAATATATTCAGTTCCCTGGCTGAAACATGAAAAGGTTGAAAAAACCCCACATGGAGTCATAAGAAATACACTGCCTTTACAAGAAACTTTTGAGAGGGGAGAAAAAAAGCAAATAAATAATTTCAGATTCACTAAAATACTATGATTAGTCTATTTGCACACTCTTGCCCTACAAGGCAGCTTGCAGGGCAGTCAGCCAGCCGAGGTATTTAGGCAAGATATACCAGAAAACAGGATTTTTCTTCTAACATAATTTGTCAATGGAAACAAATTCATGTTATTATCAAGCATAAAACCCTGCACGAAGCTCTGAAAGCAGGGCTTTTGTTCTGCTGCACAGAGGAGAATCAGGGTTGCTTATTACCCTGTGAGAAATGCCTACAGGAATCCTGCAGGAGGTTTTGTTAACAATACTCTACTTTAACTATCAGCAGAGGGACTTCATTTTAAATTTCCCCTTAATAGGTTTGTCAGATTTTATAATCAGCTTAAAAAAAGTCATAAATGGCCATAGCTCATTCAGCAACTTAAACTAGACAGAAAATTTTCCCTTATCATAGTTTAATAGCAATGCATAAATAATTAAATCTAAGTCAAACCAAAATTAAAGCCAGGTAAGAGATGCACAGATTTTCACCCTTCTGTCCAATGTTTATTGATGGAAACATCACAAGGGATTCCTTGCTGTGGACAGAAAAGGCAGCCATACTCCCAGACATCACTTATTTTTGGTGTGGAGCCACATCACTTCTGAGTCTGAAATGCTGGATAACATTTGACAGTCCCTCTCCCATCATTTCAGCTGAATTTTAGTTGCTTAGGTATGTGCAGCTTCTCACCTGCAGCCCTGCTCAATGCCCAGCAGCAGGCAGGAGGGGTGGGATCAGTGAACTGCCCAGAAGCACAAAACCCCTGCAGAGCTCTGGAGGAAATGCCTGGTGGGACATGTTCCTGCAGTGAAACAATAACCCTCCCTCACAGCTTTAGTGCATCTCCAGTCCTCTGTATTATCTGGAGTCTACATGCTAATTCAAATTTTTTATTTTAACCTCAAAATGCTTCTCATTTTCTCTTTCCTTCAAATATGTCAAAGAAAGGTGGAAAGTTTTTGGGGTTAATATAAAGGCTTTGAGAACGTCCTTTTTTTTATAGTTGGAAAAGTGTTATGAATGCTTTTGGTTCCTGACCACTTCAAATATCAGGTAAGTCCTATCTACTGAAATGATCATTGCAGTGCTAAAATGATTTAAAAAACCAACAAACCCAACTCTGTGTTTATTCATCTTCAGCACATGCCAGAGGTTCAGGCCCAAGCTACCTTGCACAAAGGTTAACACTGTTCAGCTGGAGATTCTACACAGATTTGGTCCAAAATCCCTGCTCTGTTTCCCATACTACACCATACAAATGCACATCAGCATGGCAAGCATCAATCCATAAAATCTTTCTTATCTGCCACACATTATCCTTTGATGTTCAGGCAAAGCCATTTACCTTTTCTTCTTCAACAGCAGGCTGTACTTGCCAGCATGAGCATCTACACCACACCTGACAATAAATGGGAGCCACTCCTGGGACATCCAATGATCTAATTGAAACAAGCAGGCTGTCTTGAAAAGCATTTATTATTCATTGTGGCTCCATTAATACTGTATGGCACAGAAGTGATCACACTGAAAAGGTCACTGTCACAGGAGTAAGGAATCTCTTTGTCAGTACAGGAAGGTCAACATCCAAGCCTAGGGCTGAGCAGAAAGTCATTTAGACACAGCATGGTGAAAAATGGCAGGGCTGGAGACAGACCCACCACTAGAGGTTCATTTTGAATTATTCAGCAATCCTTTTGCTCCTCTCCGTGGAACCTGACAATAGTTTGCATATTTTTAAATTGCCTTGATAAGGCCATGAGAAATGTTCTACTGATAAAAGTGCAGAATACAAATTGGTGCTGGATTTACTTAACTGCCCGCAATAGATCATCTTGGCATACTTTTCCCCTTAAGTAACCAAATGGAGGGGAAAAAAAAGGCAAACAGTGCTTCACTTCCAAGTGTCTATCAGACAAATGTTTTTGTTTCAAGATAAAACATGAGATATAAGTGAGAAAAGGATAGCCCTAGCAGGTTTAATATGTGTAAATGCATTAAATACATTTAAATGCATTTTAAAAAAATAAAAATAAAAGTAATTTCATTTCTTACATCAATTCTTACAACAATTAAGAAATGACAACACACCCTAACAAATAGTGGGTTAAACTGTTTAAGATGGGGAGATAAGAATCTGGAGGGAGGGTAGCTATACCTTCCTTCCTTCCCCAAACTCCATCTGGATCCAAATAAATTTTGAGGTCTCTACACAAAATGCTTCCAGACAGGGCATAATACAGGATGTGAAAGATTTCTCCTGGAGGCATTCCAGCTGACACTCATTTCCAGTAGCCAGGACTGCTGCAGGAGGAAGCCAGCATAACTTGAAGGGGGTGGGTTTTCAGCATGATGATGTTCCCTCAGCCTTTGGCCTCTCTCCCTCACTTTCCAGTTTCCCAGAGCTGTCCTCAGGTGATCAGGCTGCATCACCTGCATCAACTGCACAAGGCAGATCCAAGCTGAGAATTTACTGTTTCCATCATTACCAAGTTTGTGAAAATGTTGTCAGTGGTGCATTCACTTTAATTGGAAAGACCAATTTCCCTGGATTAACCTGAGAAAGCAGGAAGTGGAGGGAGGGGAAACTTAAGATCTTTGAAAGGGATAACACCTAATCGACTAACTTTCTGATATTTAATTAAAATGTTACCAGTTCTCTAATTGAAAAATGTTGAACACATTCCCTAGAACCTTCCATTATTTTTTTTTCCATGACATTAATCATGAAAGGATACCTGCTCCAGATTACCCCTTTCAAACACAACCTGCCTGATAAAAAAGTCAGGAATGCTGGCAAGGTCAAATTCCCAGCTAAACCCCAATGAGAGCAGGCAACCAGTGATTAGAGTGCTTGGTAGGGCTTAGAAAATGTCAGACTGATAAATGATGGCTTTCCAGATTTAAGGCAGAGCACATGCAGTGGAGTACACAAGTCAATACCCCTCCATGAATAATGTATTTGCCTTGTGAGGTGGTCCACATGCAGCCTGTTAGTTCTGCCCCACCTCACAGGAATTAACTTGAGCAAACAAGCTTTAGGTTGGATCTATTTATATGAAATACAGAAGGAAGGGGGTTTATCTTCTTTAGGTGATAGATGTTCCATAACACCTCAGTCCTCTCCCCCTATTTATTTTTTTTTTGTTACAAAGATTTTACAGCTTGTTATTAATAGTGGCTTTAAATATACACTTAATATCAGTATACTTCAGCTCCTTCTCAGGTGCATAGAATCCATCACAACATGAATTCTTAATCACCAGAACAGTGAATAAATATTTTTCACAAACATAAGTTATTTCTGTAGATGGTGCAGTACAGAAGTTGCCTGTGATTTGTCTCTGAATTGATACCTTTGGAGATCAGGGACAGGGGAAGAGCTCTGAAGTGTGTTCCATCACACCCAGGAGACAGCTGGCATCACTGATACCTCTTCCTTTTTTTCTACCTGCTTCATCATTTGGTCTAATCAATATGAATGGTCACACACTGGGAGCACTATAGGTAGGAGGTGTTTCGCTCACCCTGGTACAGAGGAGCTGTTGCAGACACAGAACAAGTCTACAGCCACAATTCAGGGCATGCAGCACATGGGAGGGGTGCTTATGATGGAGCATCCAGGTGCAGAGATGTATGGCATGGAAAATGAGATCTAAGGGAGGAGTATTGGGGGCCTGGAGCCCTGGAGGAGCCAGAGATTGATGCACTCTTACCCCCTTATTAAGGAAATTAGGCAGACTGACAATGAGAAGGTGCCTGTGCAAAATAACATTTGACACCAGTATTTTCCCAAGGCAGAGCTTATTGGGGAAAGCAATAATTAATATCATCCCAAGCACAAAGGCAGATGAAGAGCACAGGGCTCAGGGCCTGATGGCAAACAGAGGCTGTCCAGGGCAGAACTGGGCTGGGAGTGCACCTGTGAGCTTTGTGTGGCCAAGCTAATCATGAACTTCAATTTCTTGTTACAGCAGAGCCTTATTATTCTTTATTTGGCATTCCCTGCTTGGATGAACATAACTAGGCTAAATCTTCCAAGCAAATTATTGCCCATCTTCATTGTTTTGTAATGATCCTTACCCACAGAGAGATTATTTCAATTATTTCAATGAGTCAGGAATTAATAAACAGAAAGAAGTGACAAGCCGTGTTTGCTAATGGCACATCTCCAGTCACAACAGGAATTCAACCCTTGCTGGCACCCTCAGCTGTTAAACCATATCTATTAAAGAAAAACACAGCTAAAAATCAGGAAACCAGATGAAGATCCATATTGACTAAACAAGTTACACTACCTATAAATTTTCTCAAAAAATGGCTAAAATACTTCTGCTACAAGGTGCACAGGAATGGAAAATATTTCCTTGGCCAACATGCCATTTTGAAGTTACAACAAAACAGAATGTAGATATGCATCTTTACCAGGCTCACCCACTGGCAGCCAGCCTGTCTGGGTGCTGGGCTTTGGTTTGGCAGCTTGGCCCCTCTAAACCCAAGGCCTGGAGTTGGAACAGCTCCACCTGAACAGGAGGCAGTGGGAACTGCAGCCTATGGACACCAGCCTGGGTGGTGGGGAAGGAGGGATAAACACCAGACTTGATTGCCATGAGAGATTCCAAAGGAGTTCAGGTCTTCAGGTCACTGCCATTCCAGAACAAAACATTGAACATGCTATTTCAAGGAACTGTGGATGCAACTTCACAGAACCATTAAGTTCATTAATTCAACGAACTGAAAAGGAAAAAACAAAACAAAACAAAACCAACCCAAACAAAAAACAGGCAGAGAAATATACCCTGTGTCCCTGATTCCCACACACAAGTACTTGTTTGCTTTTCCAAACTTGAAGGAAATAGGTCTTCCAGCTGTGCTCTGTGTACTGAATATGTTTGTTCAGCAGTGGTTTAATGGGGAAACCTGTACAAACTTTTGAACTGTGATTATGGTGGCACATTAAGGTTTTCAGTCACTGGTGGAGTTTATGGTCCCTGCACATGTCACATAATATAAGGCTTGTCTGACACACACAAAGCACACACCCTAACTGCAAACACTTGCCCATGGGACAGACTGCTTTATGGTTTAATATGCTTATGGTTGTAATAAAATTTATTTTAGGAGAAAGCAGTAAAACAAAATTTAGAGAGTAGAATAGTGGGATAATTATGCTCTAAAACCAAATGGGCTTTCTTTATGTCACCGTTTCATAAAGTCAAAACAATTTATTATAGCAGTACCTCAATAACCTCACTACCTATTGGTCAGTTGCCACTTCCATTATAAATTCTGCTTTTCAAGACCTTCATAGAGCACAGCAATTCCAGCTTGTATTAAACTTGAACTTGCCATATCGACAAGTTATCAGCAGAAATGTAGTTCTTCACACCTCAAACAGCTAAAATCCATGTTTAGGATCAGGATATATTTGAGGAGAGGGAGTCAGGGTGGAAGGTTTGCTTGCAGGAACACACAGGTGAACAATAAGATGGTATTAGCTACAGAAACACAGCCTTTTCAAAGTCCTCAGTGTTTCAGGCATTGCAGGGATAAGGAATAGAACAGATCCTTAGGCTGGTTCAAGTAAAGCTCATGGAGCAAAAGTAGGGGCAGGGGGAAGAAAGAGGAAGCCCAGTTATTTCTGTACTAGGAATAATGGTGTACCATGTGTTTTACAGCTTAAACAGGGAGGCCACGCCCTGAATTTCCCATACATGCACAGTTTTCACTCACTAGAAGCTGAGGAATTGAAAGCAGTTTCTTAAGCAATAGAGGAGACAATGAAGCAGAAAAAAACCTAAAAACCACTTAAAAAAACCAATAGGCTCTCAGCTCTGTATCAGAATCCTCATACAAGCAGTAATCTCATAAAAATTAATAACAGACACTTTTTCAAGAGAAGGTTAGGAGCATTCTGTAACACTTAGCATGCAAATGCAAGAGTGGTAACACATGCATTCAGGCTGAACATTTGGTAAGTTCCAAGTTTTTGAAATAAGTCCTACAGAAACAGATGCTGTCACTTCTCATTCTTCTTATTGTTTCTTGTTCCAGCTTCCTTTAGAGGCAGCTGGAGGTTCAAAGGTAGCTCTGGGATGTCCTTCTCTGCACAATCTTTCCCTCTGCCTTTGTCATTTGGGCAGAAGTCATCTGGGCCAGCCCTTGGGGTGCCAGAATCCAAATTGCCCCACACAGCTGGGAAGGGCTGTGCTGGCCCAGCTGCAGGGGGAAGATGCTGCTGCTGATTTCAGCAGTGCCAGCCACCAGCTGAGCTGCACATCTGAGAGCCAGAAGCAATGCTACAGTCAGGGAGAGCCCCTTCCTAGGATCCAGCAACAAAGCAAATCTTTCAGGCAAGAACGGCCTTCATTATTCCATTTTAGTAAAACTATTTGCAAGTCTATTCCACACATAAACCTTGTGCATGCTTCTTTAGTGTCTGGCTGTTAACACTGAGTTGGCACTCAGCACCTCCAGTATTAATCAGAAATCAGTAACACTGTTCTGCTAGAATGGTACTACAGGGTCATGAGAAAATCACTACTGCCTTCCCCACACTGTGGCAAGACTGCAGGGAAGTCCACACAGTCTAAACTTCCATATTAATTCTGAAGCTTTCCAATTTACCACTTCTTCACATCAAATATAGATTAGTTTCTTTAATTGCCCTGTATAAATTCATAGCTGAAATGTTTGACTTGCCCAGAACAAATTGTCTGTCAGGATGATGTTTTGCAGCCAAGCAGATAGCTTAATTGGATATTTAACTTGACTGCAGGCTTTGTTTCTTCATATTTCAAGTCTTATTCCTTAGTGCTTGCTGCATTATGCATTCTGAACACATCTCTAGATTGTCTGACTTTAAGTGAGTGTTCTGTTATTCTCTGAAAATAAACATGTTTCACTATTAGCTTCCAGCTCCCTGCCATTCCTACATGATTTTCACATATTCCAAAAAACCCAGGACAGGCAGGTCCCTTCAGGACATGAAACACAAAGCAACTTTGCTGTCCCCAATTAGCATCTGGAGCATTACAATCTAGAAACATTTATTTTTAGTTGAGCAGCGTGCCTGGCAGTGAAGCAAGGCACATCTGGATAAAGCACAGACTTGCAGGGGTCCAGCAAGTGCAGGCCAGCGCAGCTGACAGAACAGGATACTGCCCAAAACTCCTACTACTTCTATGATTCCAGACTTCCTATGCCAAAAATGTTAATTTATGGCCACAAACTTCCCTCTCCAGCTCAGTGGGTGCATCAGCTCTGCCACCTCCCACCACAGCCACGCAGAGCCAGAACCACTGCACACCTTCACATGCAGGCTGGCCCAGGGAAAAACAGTGTAAGCCAATATTTCACCCTGTTTCTCTGATTTCCCCATAGAGCTTTCACCAGGAAAAGCAAATTGTCATTTCAGATGCGAGCCTCTTTTCCCTTTGCTGCTCTCACACATCAAGAGAGTGCAGTTTACTGGAAATTATTAACCACTCACAGGCCATGCAACACCCCCAACACAAGCTGCCAAACTCAGACTCAGTGGCCCATGTTATAATCAAAGGAGGAACCTCTGGAATGTCCTTGCTCTCACCAGATCCTTAACATTCTCCTGGTGACATTTTTCATATTTTTGTGTAATGAAAAGTGTGTAAGAGAAAACAGAACATACACTCAAAATTTATACCCCATAGCATATGGCAAACTGGATCAAGAGCTTAGTAAAGTGAATAAATTACATAGATTGGGATGCTTCTGGTTTTATTATCAACTTTGTCTTTGGGCATCTGTTCTCTTTGAAAGCTGCACAACTTTTGCTCCTCCTGCTTAGCACAGTGTATGAGTCCATTGTCTGACTGACTGCATGTTTGATAATCATTTTTCAACATCACTTATTCAGACATTATTGATTTTCAATTGCATGACACTAAGAACCCACAGGTAAGAAGCTTATATTCTGTGAGATGAGGTTGAAATAATAATGTTGAAAGTCCAGCAAGAGTCAGAAAATCCACTTCCATAAGTCTTACATTCACTTGTAAGTACATGGTATTTTTAGTGCCCCAAGCAAAGCCAACCAGCTCTCAAAGGTTCTCAGAATTACATCCCAGCCTTAGATCTCACACCTGGATTTACAGTCAAAGCAACACTGCTTCTGCCTAGGACAGTCTATTGAAATCCATCCAGGAGTTGAAAGCCATTTGCTGTGCTAATTTTTTTCATTTTTATACCTTGTTATTAGCAATGACAGGATAACCTTCATATTTCAAATTATTTCATAATTTGCTTTTAAACAAGTTCTACTTCATATTTTTCTTTTACTTCATTACATGACAGAACTTGGCCTTTTTGAAGAAGTTCATTGCAATGCAATTTCTAATCTCTTCTTCAAGGTTGAAATACAGATTTCTGAGAGTATAAATCAATGTGGAATGAAACAAGTCTGCTCTACAGAACAGGGTGCACAGGATGAACTGAATGTTTAGTTTAAGTATGAAGGCAACTTTAATGTAAAGCTGTGTTGTATCCTGCTTTGATTAAAGGCTTGCTCTGCACACATCACTCCAAATGCCCATGTAGATATAACAGGAGCAGCAATGGTCTTATCAGTTCAAAAGCATCTGATGAAGGGAACCACAGTCTTTTGACTAAGTTATGATAAAAATTAATAATGAACTCCTACTGAAACCAATACAGAGAACATTATATAGAGTAGATGGTGAATGACACTATATATACACACACACACAGAGCTGAGATGTTGCTTTTCAAATAGTTAATGAATAATTAATGGTGCACTTGATGAAATGAATTTGCTTATTTTCATAATTTCCATACTGTCAAACCCTTTACACCTACATAAAAAAGGGACAGAAGAAGGAGAAGAAAATGGCAATTTGTTTGAAAGCCTGCTTCATTAATATTCAAGATCATCCATTCTAAAGCAGCCATTTACAAATCAAACAGTCAGGGTGTGCCATTTTGCATACCAACGATATTATAATATGAACAACATCAAATTTCAGTTACAAGTACATGAAGCCAAAATCAGCTCTCAAGCAAAAGTAGGATAGTTGAACAAGAATGCTCTAAATTCTTAGTGTAGGACTTGATGGAACTTTTGGGTTTTCTCTCTACTCAACAAAAATTATTCCCTTGTCCCAGAGGCCAACATGAGGAATGTATTTGGTTTCCCTAAATGGATCTGATTCTCCTCCACTTTACACCACTTTCATATCAAATGAAAGGAAGCAAACTAACAGAAAATGAGCTCAGCAGCCTGGCAAATGCTTTTGCCCATGTTCTCCCACATAACCTTTGCAGATTTTACCCTACCTACTTTAGCAACGAAATGAGATTACTTAAAAATATTTATAAAACTTATTTCTATAAAATGCTAACATTAAATATTGGACACAAATGCACAGATAAAATCTTTGTGTAGGTAGGCATTCAGGAATAAGTGTCCTCAATTAAGAGTGAAACTTTTGCATTTCTTTTAGTGTACAGACTTAAAACTGTAGGTAGAAGAAAAATATGATTCTCACTTTGGGGAGCTATTCATTATGCAGAAACTTTAGTGGTGATGCTCCTTATGACATAAAAGCCAGCTTTGTTTACATCAAGCCCTGCACAGAACCAGGACAGACACTGTGCCCTCGGCAGCTCTTTATCTGCTGTGTGACAGGTGCAGGGCAGCAGCTGTAGGGAAGGAAACCTGCAGTGATGCCCTCAAACCTCACTCCTCCAAATATCTCCCAGCACAGACTGTGGCTTGGTGCTCAGGCTGCTCTCTCCTCCTGCTAGGCTCCACTTTTGTCCTTCAGGCACCTCTAAGGAAAAGGCTACAGTGAAAGCCACTCTAAAATGGTTATTTCAGCATCTCAGCAGGGCCTCTTAGTTTGGTGTCATTGCAGCAGCTGTGCTCTGGTTGCTTTGCCAACCTGTAGAAAAGCCGAAAAATGCTATTACTACATAATTTCAGCAGACAGGCCCCTGAACATTATCCTGTCACTCAATCTGGCCACAGAAATACCCATCATAAGTGTTTTGTAGAAATACTGACAATTAGTAAACAAAGAATCACCATAATAAGCTAAGCCTAAGTACTGGTAGCTCTTCATTTAGTTTAACCTGTTTTCCATCACTGACAGCATTTTTTAGTGAACTGGTAAAGACAGAGAAGCATTCTTAGATAGGGGAGTAAGGCCAAAGATCTTTCTTTAAATTCAAGGAAGACAACACACAGCTTTGCATGTTGTAAACAGAAGTGAGCTTTCCCTCCCAGCAAGTCTCTGCCACGGTTTGGCAGGAGTTCCAAGTCAGTTATAGTCTTCTCTGAAACTGGAAAAAATGTATTTGAAACAATTGCAAGCTATCAGAAAGTCATCTGGATTTCCACTGCATAACAAAAAAAATCCCTCAGGCTCTTTGTTTACTGAAGACATTGAGCCAAAGTTTCCTCATAACTCCTGGATTCAGCCTGACTGCCAGAGCTGAAAGTCCTGCCAAAGCACCCCAGACCCAATCCAAAACAAAACCCCAAAAAACCCAAACCAAAACCAAAGTCACACAATCTACCTGGTGACATAGCCAACATTTGGGTTTTGCTCAAAATGCACATGGCAGCAGCAGTATTACAATTACAAATAATTAACGTGCTGCAGTAATTGTTAAACCTGCTAATTATCAGTTAACTTTCCATCCAATTTATGCCTTTACTGGAGTGAACTGAAATCAGAATAAGCAAAGGAACTTATTAATTCTATTATTCTAAATTATTAATTCTAGTAGCAAACCAGTCACAGTTGGCACATTCACACCCACAACCGGGTAGGACAAGGCTGCAGTCAAATGAATCTGAAGACTCAGGAGTTCTGGATACAGCAGTAAGTGCCTAAAATGTTCACAGAAGAGGATGGATTAAAACATGCACTCTGTTAGTAAAGGGCACAAAGATTTTGTGGGATTTGTGTTTATGTAGGTACCAGCAGCTCCTGAAAGGTTTAATGTGGACAAGAGGCTTTGTAATACAGATGATGCACAAAAGAATTGATGCACATAGCATTCACAGACCAGGAGCAGCAGGACAGAAATGCTAGCAGGTAGATCAGAGGGTTATTAGGAGGAAAAAAAAACCCAAAATGTTATTATAAAATATCTTCTAACCCAAACACTCCGTTGCTGGCAGGAGAGGGATGCTGGATATCACAACAAAGGACTCTGCTGCAGATGCTCAGCAAAGCCACCCACAGAGGCCACTGAACTGGAGCAAACTGATGAGCTGGAAGAGCAAAAGGGCAAAAGAGTGGAGGTCTGAGCCACAGAGACCAGGCACCCAGCTGGGAAGGCTGAGGGATCAAAGGTGCAATTAAAAGTCTGCAGACAGGAATAGAAATATTGACCAGCAAAGTTACACAGCTTCAAATGTAGAAACAGGAGGTAACTCCACAGAGGGTAGGAGATGCACTAAGGTTAACCCAGGCAGGATTTCAGTCAAGAGGAGCAAGGTAGCACCTGGTCAGAGTCTGAGAGAGCATGAAAATTAATCTCTGAATGCGGCAGAGGATCTAAGCTGCAGAAAGAGGAAAATTCTGGTCCAAACTGGACAAAAATAACAGAGCAGACTAGCAGGTACTGTAGACATTCTGCATCAATAGACTTGGCTAACCCTGGGTAAATATTTTTATTAGATCAACACCTGATTTCTATTTACTGCTTCAGGTAAAGACCAGAATATCATGGGAATGGTAAAGACAGTTTTATTCACTCAGCAAGTACTGCTGACCTGGAGAGCACACAGCCATCACTTGCCTCCCTGAATCTGGTGTGGGTTAGCTCCCACTCCATTAAAAAAAGAGCTGCCAACTGGTTTTTGATGCCATTAGCAGAACCCATGTTTTATTAATCTCTCCCAGAAAAGTTATTTAGTCCTTTTTTAGCAATACAAGCAAAAAAATACAGCAGTTCCCTGGGTTTTTTCCTCCTGTGATGCCTCTTTCGTGGACACAAGTGTATTTGCCTTTCCATCCAATGTGGATTTACTTGACTCTGGTTTCAGCTTCCTTTCCACACTCAGTTACAAACATTTTATATCTCTGCAATAATTTCCAGAGCTTTTAAAATCCAGTATTTTATCCCCATGAATGCCTTTTAATCAAATAACTTTTCAATCTTCTTTTTATACACTAAGTGGATTGAATTCATGTTTTTCTCTTGAAGACATAGTCTGAAACCGCTGAAGCATTTTATGATTTTTTTCCAAACCCTAGAATTTTGCAACTTCCACTTTAAAAGTCTCCAGGACTATCTGCAACAGATGTTTGCCTCTTGTTCCCCAAATTTCTGCTCATTATTGCTCAGACAGCCACATGCTTATTGCTCTGGGGTACCACACTTCTCCTGATGGTCCAGGATATTCCCCTCCCAAGAGTCCCCTCTGGATTTTTTTCCCCCCCAGGATATACATTTCATTCAACATCTCTCACCATGCCTTAGGCTGCCCTGCATGTGACAAAAATCAGGCTTTATTTAGCACAACTCACCTGTCACACCCAAACAAGATTATGCTTTTAAGTTGCTTTGTGATCACCGAATAAATGTCAGTTGTCGGGGCCTGGAGGAACATGCAGCAGAACTCTGGGCCAAGCAAGTGATGTCCTGTTGGCATCTGCCTTTGAGAGTTCTCAGTCTGCCCATTCTTACCCGTGTGCTTCAGAGCCAAAACACCGTGGATTTCTAAGTCAAGTATCTTTAAACAGTTTAGGGAAGTTAAATTAATGCAATTATATCCAAATTTATAATCTCAGGAGATAGCTCTAGGCTTGCCTAGGGTTTTTTTCCAACAAAGCCATGTAGATGGACTTTAATTAAATCTTTCTACTTATAGAACTGATATTTCCCAAGAGCTTTTAGGTTTTATGCATCCTTATTAAAAGTTACACACATTTCAAAAGTTCTGCTTTTAGAGCTATTCCTTTCCTAGAAACAAAAATCATTGCTTGAACCACCCACCACTCAAGGATTTTACTTCTATTTTTCCTTCCACATCCTCCCTTAAATATTTTTAACAAGTTTTTAACCTTTGATTCACATTTGTCAGCTTGACTCTAACTGCTGTACATAAGATCTTATCTGTAGTTTCAATAATGAAATCTGAGAGTGAACCTAAAAAAGCAGATTTTTCTGGAAAAATAAACTTCCTTTTTCAACACAGTTCACTTACAACAGTTTCTTCTTTGGTCATGCAAGCCCTTTCTAGGGTTTCAGTCTCCACAGGCTGAAACATGAGGAGCTTTTCTTGCTGCATGAGTCACTTCCTTACACCAGCATAAAAATCTCTGATGTTGCTCAGGATGTTCCTTATAATTATCTGGAGATGCAGATCTGCATGAATAATGTGTATATTGGGTTGGTAACAAAACCAATATATATATTAGACATTCATTTGACTCATGCAAGAAGTAGAATGTGAAGTCTTTTTAAAGGAATACAAATGTAAATTCCTTTTTCAGATCAACCTCTGAAGGATTTTTGAGGACCAGAAATTTAAGAACAGCCTAATTGCAAACACTCATTTCAAAGGTTTAACAACCAACATTCCTGAAAATTTTCTGCCACTTATGGCACACTGGATTATGTCTGAAAAAGATGCAACCCAAGTTTAAGAGATATGCCTCCTCAAAAAAAATCAGCAAATTTCTTCTTTAGGAAAAAAAAGACCCAAAACAACAACAACAAAAAACCACCAACCAGAACCAAGCAGTCCTAATCACACATAGATCTTCTTGAGTCACTGTTTAAATGTCAGTGCAGAGAAGATGAAAAGAGCAGTGTGGGCTGGCAGGAGCTGAGGCGTGGGCTCTGGCTTTGGGCACGTGCCCTGCTGGGCAGAAGGGACCAAACCTTCTCCAGCAGCAGCCTGCACTCACCCTGCAGCCATGCCACAGGCCTGCAAGCTCTCACTCTTCATGTACTTCCACAAAGTAAAATAAAGCTGAATCAATGCCAGATCAGAATGTTTGCACAGGGCATTAAAATCATTTCCAGTCACTCAGGGACACTCAATAAAACTCTGCCTGTGCAGCCACATTACAAAGCTGCTCACTATTGCACAGCTCCTTCTAATCCCACACAAATCTGGTTATCAGCAGAGTCTTCACTGGTGCCCTGTTTCAGTCCATGCAATTTTCATTTTGGATATTTGGATTTTCTAAAGGCGTCTGTTAAGAAAAGTGCTTAAGACAATAATTGGTGTTCAAAGCATATTTAACCAGACAGGGCAGCTGCATTTGCACCCTGTCCATGTTCTGTAAAGAATTACCCAGTGGTAAAAGGACAGCTCAAATGTCATGAACAGAGAAATGCATTTTTTACAAATGGGAGGGAACTATGAAATACTTCAGGTCATCAAGTGTATTTCAGGGATGAGACCTGAAATTCTGCCTCCTTCTGCAGTTTCAGGTTTCATGCACCAAAACTGACAATGAAATAGTCTTGATACTCTCTTCAGATCTTAAGTGTACCTTTATTTATAAATAAAATAAATTATAAGATAGATACAATGCAAGCGATGTGGTTCATTATACAGGAGTATAGTTAAATCTGACTGGGCTCCTATGAGCTTCATTTTATTCTTGGAGTAAAAATAAATAATTTAAAATAAATGGCTGAGCAAATTAGATTTCCTGGTGTTTTAGCTAATTAATCCACTCAACTCAAATTTGTTAGCTTTTTAATTACCAGTTAACCTCATCCATACAATTAGGGACTTTTCTGCTCATACCCTTTCTTTAAACTTTACCATGATTTCAGTGGGGTCTTTGGGTGTATGGTTTTATGGGGTTATTGTTTCATTTCTTTTTAAAAGAGTCTGGCTTGTTTACCTTCATGGGCATAATATTGGAAACAATAACAATATACACTGCCTTAAAGGTATTACTGTCTAAGAACAGCTAGATCAGACTACATTTTTAATGTTTTGTCCCTGGTATAAAAGAACAGCATAGAATCTTCCAGGTTAGCTATTGACCAGCTTTGCTTTTAAAATTCCTTGCATAATATCCAACAATGATGTTCTGTAATTCATCCCAATGTAAGCTTTGCTAAGAATCCTTTGCATTACAGCAATTACAACAACATTTTCCCCTTACTTCCCACATTTAAGCCAGAGATTTAAAACAGTATATTTAAAGTGACCAAAATGTATTCTTAAAAACAAATAAAGCCACAAAACTCTTTGAATATGGTCTATACCATCTACCTCTAAACTCAGATTCCAAAACACTGGTCTGTTGAGTTGATGTCTTGCCAATACAAATCACAATACTATTTTTGGTTATTTATGAACAAAGGAGGACTGCAAAGCTAGTACTTTTAGTAGCCTTCATTCATTTTTAAGCATCTCAGTCTTGCAGGGAAATTGCATTTTGGTGCCAGAAACATAATTCACAATGTTGTCCTCCAAATCAACTGCCACCTTGTTTGGTTTACAATGCTTCAACCAAAAGCTAAAAAATATAACTTCAAAACTGAAATTTAAATAATACAGGGAGTTTTCTTGGTCATCCAAGAATGTCTCCCAACATTCCCCAGTATTTACACACCCATATTTCCTGCAAGTACAGTTTATACCTCCCTTACAGTATACACTCATATCTGTCAAAGTCCATCAAACACAATCATACTTCTTGTGCTTTCCTAGAAACAAAACCATAAATCACAAATTCTGCAGACAAATTTATTAAACAGTTTATGCTGCCCTCAAGGAGCTCCCTGTTACAATCACCTCTGCCCTACTTGGCTGCAGCCAAAGCATATTAACTACTATGGGTAGAGTATATTTATTGGGTAACCCAAACATCACACAAAGATCTCACATGCTTTTTCATTTTGAGAAAATAAAAGAGTATTAAATGGGTTTTCCACAACAGGGGGGGAAAAAATCATAAATAAATGAGAAAATAAGGTAATTGCTTGTTGCATTTAAGTGCCATTGAATTTATGCCATTTGATGGCTGAATACCTTCAGAGATAACACTGCACAGAGAGCAAAGCTGTCTCCTGGCTACATTGCACATCCTGCTCCTCTGAGCCAGCTGCAAGGTGCCACAGGAATCCTGAGCATTTGACATTTTGTGACTTCCTGGCTCCATCCAGACACTGGGATTTTACACTCAGGGAGGGGCAGCAGGGGGTGGTGCAAAATTCAGATTTCAAATTCTTTAATCTCCATCCAGGACAGTTATGAGGCAGTGCCAGAGGGCTAAGCATTATTTATTCTAAACATCTCCTGGCAAGAGGCACTCACAGCCTTTGAAGTGTAATAAGAAAAAAAAAATTTTAAAGCACGATTTAATATAACCTCAAGATTTCTCTTTGCATCAAAAATTTAGGAGGATTTATCACAGTCTGGAGGCTGGGAAACTTCACTGCAGGTGCATTTATCCTGGCAGTATCTCTGATATCTTACAGTTCACTTCTTGAAGTACTCCATACACATAAGCACTTGCCAGTAAGATCTGACATCAAAATTAAAATGCAGTTGTGTAAGTGTAAACAATATCTCAGAGTCAAAATACAGATGGGGTAGATGTTAGCTCAAGAGCTATACAAAATGGCAAGGATAGCTTAAACAGGGAGAGACTGACATCAAAAAAATCATTTTAACTACATTCCTACTTTACCTGAGGAGGCATTTTGACAGGATTATGTAAAACAATCAAGTTTTCCTGGGAAAGCATCCCAGCAGATTACAGCAATATGCTCCATCTGATCTCACCATCTTTTCTGGGCATTTATGTCAATCTCCAGAGAGCCATGAGGCAGCAGCAAGATAGATGCAGACATTTCATATATTTTCATAAATTTATTCTAGGCAAAGATTAATCCAATCATGTACAGTCACCAAACTTTGACACCATAGAGTCTGCTTCACTGGCTGCAATTTAGATGCACAGTATTTCCACTTAAGTAAAACCTTCACAAAACTTTGGGTGTCCCTGCCCACAACAGGGCTTTGGAACAAGATGTTTTCTGAGCATCACCTTCCAACCCAGCTCTTTCTACACTTCTTCTGCTGCTTCCCATTTCAGGCCAGATCATTCAGAGGGATGTTGCATATTCCCTCCCAGTTCTCTTCCTCCCTCTCAAACCTCTGAGCCTCTGACAGCTGCCACGTGTCTGCAGTCACTGCCAGAGCCAGACACAGTGAGGCTGAAATGCAGGGGATTAGAGAAGCTGAGTTTAAGAGGAAGGGTAACAAGAACAGCCAGGTTCTGCTGGGTTACATTTCCCTGCAAGGGGAACAAGTTTCAGCCAGGCAGTTTCAGTTGCTGATACAGCAACACCAGTAACACAAGCCCAAGCAGAATGGGGTGTGCACAGGGTCTGTGCATAGTGTGCATCACATAGTGGTGCAGGTTATAAAACCTGATCCTCTCAGATAACAACACATCCCCAGAAGGGCTTCATGAAATTATGCAGCTCTTAACCAAGATAAGGGCTACCAATGCCACAAAACTGATGCTTGAATTACACACACTGAAATCACTGAATGTCACCTGTGCCTCAGTCATAAAATACCTGGAAAAGGAGAATTATTTGGTGTGCATTCAGTATGATTCACCCAGGCTTAGATTGCTCAAACAGAAATACCTTCACTCAAACTCTCATATGAGACTTACCGTCAGGCCCCACATTTAAAAGTCTCCATCAGTCCCTTTGCAGCAGTTGTCTCTTACAGAATTTTGTAATATCTCTGCTGAAGAGGAATAACATTTGTGTTCACACTCTGCAATATTTCATTTGTCATAAAAATCAATAGAAATTTTCATAAAGGGCATTTTGTGCTCTGAATGTGCTAACATAACATTCACCAGGCCAAATTAATTCTCCAAGCAACAACTGGCCTCCTGGAGTTTTGATTCAGAACAAGAGCCCAGCCTATTTCTCTCCTCTCCCACCATCTGCCAGAAGGGAGATTCCTCCCTTGGTGATGTGCAGGAGACAGCAAAGAAGTTATGGCAGCTCCACCCTAGCTTTGCCACCCCTGTTTCAGTGAGTCACTCTCAGCCCCTGACTGAGACACAAAGTTTGTCTCCTGTGATTCTCTCTCCACCACCCTCTCCCTGCCCCTCATCTCCCAGCTCCCAGTGGGAGTTTCCCACACCTGGGCTGTTATGTCAACAATCCCACTCCATTTCCATGCTGAAAACCCAATCCTGGACAAGACCTCAGCCCCGCATCAGGGGTTTCCAGGAGTGCCATCTATGGATGGGATCCAAGAGCAGAAAAAGAACCTTTGATTTGGTGAATGCAAACAATTAAAAACTGGGTTTATCACAAACCCAATGGCTTCAGGAGAAACCTCCTGGCTTCAGAGCCCTGGCCTGTGACAATGACCTCCTTCATGCAGTCTGTCCTCAGCCACCAGAGCTGTGCTGGAACACCAGGGACAGCAGCTGCTGCCCAGCCAGGCAGCAAGGAGACAGAACAGCCCTGAACCCAGAGCTCAAGGAACATGAACAGCTTGTTCCATCCCTCCAAAAGGCAGAAACCCTTGTGTAACACTCTCCTCGTGCCTTCCTGTTGACCATGGTTTACTGAAAAAGCGCAAGGATTTTGATCTCATGCTACATCACTGTTAGAAAAAGTGAAGGGCTCTGGTTTAGTGTTGGAAAGCTTTTAGAGACTAAATATACAATTCATCTAAGCAGTATCTGCTCCATCAGCCACAGTTCTGGACAGGTTGATGCCAGCCTGTCACACTTTTCAATGAGCAGCATCCTTATCTTGCTCATATAAATCAAGTATTGTACATAAAAAGCAGTGAGGAAATACCCTGGAAGATAGAAAAACGTTAAAATAGAATTAAAATGCATTCCAGTCAAGAATGCAGATACTAAAACAATGGCACACAACTCCATGGAAAAGCTGTACAAGAGAATTTATTATCTTGGTTCACTGACAGAACAAAAAAACCTCAGCTTTTACTAACAGCAGAGAATTACTTTACCCTTCTTAAAATAAAGGTAGACCCAACCCCACTGCACATTCACAGGTGTCTGCTGCTGAGTCACACAGCTGCAGGAGCTCATGTAGGAACACAAGCACCTCACAATTTCCACACCTGTGGTACATTCTGAGGACAAAGTATATCCATACTTTCCAGGGCTCCTGAAGAGACCTAAGGCTTAGAAATACATTTTTCTTTAAAATGTCTTCATTTAGTGTAAAGAAAATTCTATTGTCAGATGTGGGGGGGAGCAAATTTAATAATAAAGTTCAGATGTCAAAGCTAATCTGTTATTCTAGATGTGACATTTTGGAAATGACTAACGTCAGATATTATTTAATTTCAACATCAGTTTGGAGGTTTTCTCTTACACAACTTTGCAAGTATATGGCAGAACAGCTACTTCACATAGAACCCACCCTGCATCCTTCCTAAGATACTAGAAATAAAAGTCCAAACAATCTCTATTCCAGTGATTCCCTCTTTTCCATCACAATTTCCCTGCAGTGTTATTAAAAAAAAAACAAAAAACCTATCACACAACAAAACCTAAGTGCAGCTCATGTGTCTAATCAGCACTCCCACCTCACAGAACAAATTCTATCTTCAATAACATTAATTACTTTTCTTAACAGTCCTCTTCTACATTCTCAGCTCCCATTTTAAGCCATTGTATAAACTTCTGACAGAGTAACTCCCGTTTGAGACCGATTAACACAATAAAAGTATTTTAAATTGACTGGTTTATGATTTATGAAGGATCAGAGCGTTGCTGGCAGTCAATAAGTGCCTGCTATTTAGGAAGAAATCTAATCATTTGGTATGTTTCCAGTTAAACTGTGAATAGTCCATGTTCCTACAGTGGTTTCTAGGGGTTTCTTCCTCAGTGAAAAGCTCAGATTTTTTGGTGGGGGAGTCTTTGCCGTGATCTGACCTCCTGCCTAACCCAGCAGAACACATTTCACCCTGGCACTGAGAGAAACCTGACCCCACTTCTGCTAAAACATTGCTGCTGATTCCAAGGCAGCCTGGGCTTTGTGTATCCTCTATTATTAGGGAAAACTTGCATGTGGATTTCTAGAATTTCTGTTCTCAGTGCTCCAATCCTGTTCTTCAGCACACAGGCTCAATATTGAATCCCCCCTCCCATCCTCACCTCCTCACAGGGCTGAGAGTGCTGTGACAGGAGCCCAGAATCTGGGGGAGTAGCCAGGTTTCAGTTCAGGTCTGTCCCTGACTGCCACAGTGCTCTGTGCTGCCAAACAGAGGAAAAACTAAAAGGGTAGACCAAAAAAAAAAAACAAACTCAAAAAATTAATATAAAAGCCATGATCTAAGAATCTTATCCATTTTTTCCCACTGAAATATCCAAATTGTTCCTTTCCTTCTCTCCAATTTCACACAAATCCAGTGCAATCAGGACTTTCAGGCCACAGAGCAACTAAAGCTTCCCCCCACAAGGATCCCTGCCTGCATTGCCCACCAAACACCATGTGCCTTTTCAGGAGCCAGGAGGGGTTTTAATTCTCAGCTCTACCAATGAGTGCCCTAATAAGAAATCATGCCCCTTTTTTACTTGATAATCCCATGTGTTGAGACTGACACTACAATGATCAATTAATTAGGAAGATCTTATCTCTCCCTGGCTTTACACACTGAATAGTTACTAATGACTTCTTTTAATTCTCAAAACAGATTAAACTGAGAGCAGTGAATAGTCAATCCATACCTTTTAAAGTCCCCCATAAAAACTACAATGCAATCCATAGGGACTATTTATATGTTAAGAGAAGGGCTTGACATCTAAATGCAATGAAGATGAGAAAAGAGGATATTAATGCTTATTTTACAAGTGTCAAGCTATTTTTCTAGCTTTCAGAACAAATCAAAAATTGGTAGATCTGAAGACTGAGCCAACCTGGTCTATTTAATTCATAGGAAGAACATCCTTTCTTTATCAGACTTGTGCCATCACCACATACTCACTCACTACTTTTTTGGTTTTTTTGCAAAATTAGCCCACAGCTCCAGAAAACTACCCAGGTGAAACATCCTCCCCATCATGGCAAGCAGCTAAAAGGGTAACTAAGCAGAATTACAAGCCATCAGCAAAGCTGTCTTCTCACCTAATCCCATGTCCAGAGACACTGAACACATTTTGTTTAGCAGCAGGCAAAGGATTCATGGCTGTAAGGAAAGGCTGTGTTATACCACTCATCATTACATCTCATTGCATCAGGTCTTCTGCTTTTATTGACAGACTTAGGTGCCTCAACTCCATTTTGTGGTCAATAAAATTTCCAGCTGAAGGCAGCAAAAGGCTGCAGTTTTTAATAATTAAAAAAAAAGCAGATATTAGGTATTGATGGACACCTCTAACTCAGCAGATTAGCCAAGGGTGTTATTCTCATTTCCATGTGTTCTTTGTAGTGCATTCCAAGGACAGCTATATAATCTGCTTAATATTTCTGAATTAAGTAAAACGAGCCTCTTGTGGCTAGAGATATTTGTTCTTCTAAGTATTTCAGGTTGTTAGGCTGATTTTATTTAGATTATTATCCACTGCTTGACACCCTTCATATTCTTCAGTGATAAGCCAACACTTTGTATCAGCCAGGGAGTTCCTCCCATCAGTGTTTTGCCAGGAGCCCCCTGCACTGCAGAAATCAACTCCTTTAACTCTCCTGCTGCATGCTCTACGGTATTAGTGGTAATAAACGTTTGTCACTAAAAAGGTGACTGGGGAAATCACTCCTTATTAGGAAGCTTCTTGCTCTGCACTCCAAAAAGCATCATGTCTAAATATGAATTTTACAGGAACTGTGATACAGTAATTGGGATGAATTAGAAGTGCCTTCAGCAAGCTCCATTTAAAGAAAATTAAGACAGTCAAAAGTAATATTCATTATATTTAGCCATTAGTAAATATTTTGAACTAATACAGTAATGGGAAAAAAACCCCAATTCCTAGAAGAAACATTTCTGTGTTTCCTGTAATTATTGAAAATCAAAATATATTTCATAGAAAGCAAAGCAATTATTTGCTTGCACTGGCAAACTCTGCAGCTATGCAGGGTTGGTTTTTTCCCCAGTTAATGAAATATTGCTTCAGGAACCAAACTCATTGTTCATTTCTTTTCTCCACTCCTATTCACTCCTTAGATTAACAAGCCATTATTCCAGAACCAAAATATTATTCTATCAATGTGTAACTCTTAACACTTATTGCAATGCTACACAGGCACTTGTAGAGCTTCACAGAGGCATTTATTGCTAATAACTGCTTGAAATTAGCTGCTTCTGCATCAACAACCAGGAAGGACAAAAAAACCACCAGGAAGGCACCAACTACCAATAGGCTACAGAGTGCTCACTGCTCTGAGTTAACCCTTACTGTTTTCATTCAAGAAAAGAAGAAAGCCCACAGCAAAATTAATTCCCACAAGCTCTTTTGATTTGGAATTTTTTTAAATTGTCACATCTAGTCTGTATATTAAGATGCAAGATAAAACAGCTACAACATCTTGTGATAACATCACATAAAACAAACAGCATCATCATAAACCTGAGCATTTCTTTATCTCCAGTGATATGTACATTTTGTCCTTGCAAGTATAAATTACCTTCTTTGCCCCTTTGTTGTTTTTTTTCTTTGCAACTCTTATCACTGGAAGACCATCACATTATTATCACCCACCATTCTGAGAACACCAGGTCGCTGATAATGCACTCAGTGAAGCTTTCCTTCCATCTCTTCATCTAAGGGCTGTGGGGGAAAGGGGAGCCAGAAAAGCAATTTGAAAACATAATTCAATGGCAACCTGGCTTGTATGCCCCAGCATCTCAAACTTGTAGCTCAGGTGTTGACTGTACCAGGACTGCAGCCCTAGAGACAATCAGTTTCCATCAGGTGCTAAGGACCCTTCCATTCCACCATGCAAATTTTAATCAAGCCTGTGGCTGGAACATCAAATCTGGCTAGAAACAATCAGAGGCAGATTTCCCACATGGGATTTTCAAGAGCTCCAAGGAGTCAGGCATACACTTTCAAACAGGATTTGGTTTATTAGGAAAACACTGGCCTCCCTCCCCAGCTCCAAATCCACACCTGCACTCAAAAGTTCCCCGGGGATGGTTTCTATGCTGCCATCCCTTCACAGCAGCTCATTCTAAGTGCTTGCAGACTGAGCTGGAGGCAGGAAAACTGGAGTTCAGCTTCATTCCTGAGGTTTAGCTTATCTTTATTGTAAAGGAAATGATGGAGCCTGAGAGTGCTAAATGTGCTAGGAAAACATGTACACAAATAATTATTGTATGTCATTAATAAGGATTAAACATTAATAAAATTACTTGCAGAGGGTTCAGTCAATTGCTGGTATCTTTCATGTTAATTAATACTTGGCACTGTATAAATACTCAGAACCTACTTTATTACATTTGTACAAGACAGTTTCCAGAGCAATTTTAGGTACCTGCTAATGAGAAATAATGGTTATCTGAGCAAAACATTGGACAGAGCTGAAATACAAAGCTTTGTTCCAGAATTCAAGAGATGCCCATGATTCCCAAGAGTGTCTTTCACTCTAAAGCTTTTGATTCCAGCCCATAATTTGTACAGACTGTCCAGCTTCTCAAGACACAAGAGCTCTGCCATAGACATTTGGGGTTTTTTTAGAACAGCCTGTCTTGGGATTAGCCCCAGAAACAGATTGGTGCTGTGTGTATGAATATATCAATCTCCCTGGTGCACCTTTTCCACTCACCAGAAGATAGGCTTCACTCATTTTTGGAGATCTGAATACAAATGTGTGCCTTCTCTCCAGACTAAATGCTGAAATGAGTTTGTCTGGCATCCTCATCTCTCAATGACCACCACAGCAGTCCTCATTTCAGCACAAATCCTTTCCAGAAGGGACAACTGGGGCCTATTTAGCTTCAGTCTGGCTGAGTGGAATAATTCATTTGGACAGTCAATAATGCTACTCTCTAAAATGCCAGCCAAACACTCTCAGAGACAGGAGAAAGGGCCTCCAGCCCAGACTAAAACACTGCCTTCTTCACTGCTGTGCACTCCAGGTGCTCGTTTAAACAGCAACCAGGCACCTGCAGTGGGCTTGTGGTGGCCACAGGGCTGCTGACCTGTCAGGTGGGAAAAGTTGTGGGGCTGAGCCTGTATGTCCAGAGCTCCCTATCTCCCTGTCACTGGGGAACACTGCCTGCTTCTGTACATGGAAATCAGCCACTGGCACCTGGCATTTCATCTGTTCTTTTCCCAGCTGCCTGCAGATCACCCACTCCCTTCGCCAAGCTGAAACAAACTGCCCAGGTCACCAGTGAACGGGAGAGGGGCAGCACCCCCTCCTTCCCTGTAAAGGACAAGGTGCTTGCTGCAGCAGAAAGATTTCTGAAAGAAACCTGATGCTCAGACTCATTTTTTTATTTTCCCCACTAAAAATGTAACTGTAAAACTTAGCTCAGGCTGGCCTAAGAGGCAAGACAAGATGCTCCAGTTTTATTTCTGCAAATGCTAAACCGATCTTGCTTCATGCTGTAAGAAAACAACCACTCCTTGATAAAGTAGAAAAAACCTCACAGCTTTTCCATATCCTCCCTACATCATCAGGATTTTTCTGGTCCTGCTGAGCTCAGATGATGACAGTACTAGACAGGCTATCATCACACTGTCAGAGATTCTTCAAGCTGCCAGCTGCTGCTACTTCAGCCTATTTTTCAATAACCACAGCTCACCCTACTGCCTGCCAACGCCTCCTATTGCTGGAACAGCCACTGCCAACTGGCAGGATTCCCCCAGGGAGGAGAAAGCCTTGGTTAATGTCTGCTTTGCCCCTCCCCAAGAGGAAGTGTCACTTAGTGACAGGTCCCTGTCAGCCAGCAGTGACTGGCAGGTTACTTGCATTCCTCTGGAGAGCGCATTTTGTTAATATGTGATTAAAACTTCTAAAAGCCCACAGGTAAAAAAAGCTTAACAGCAGATCTCTTCAAGTAAAAGGACAGCTTAAGGTTAACTGCTTCCTTAATGTGCAATAGTAAAATAGATTTACGTAGATAAAGTCCTTTGATTTTAAGGAGCACTTTTTTCTAGGATCGCTCCACCACGAGGGAGACGTGACCTTGTTCAAGCACCCTTTGAACTAACAGCATAGGAAACCTTTCAGGTACAACTTTCCCAGATTCAGCTCACTGAAGAAACTTCCTCCCTGCAGCAGGGAGGAATATCAAGCATTCTGCTACAGAGTTTTGCTCAATAATGAATTGGTTTGGTGAGCAAGCACAGAAAACCTGCCTGGGACAAGATTGCACTGATACAGCCCACAAGGAAAGGAATGGAAGGAAAAACACCACAAACTTACAGCAAGCAGGACAGCCCATCTTAAGCAGAAATCCATGCAAGAGAAACACTTTCAAGAATGTGGATTACTCACCAACACCAACACTCACCAGGCAAAGCAGTACATGAGGTAAGTGTTTGCAGTCTGGCAGGACACACTGGATGCTGTGGAATAAATGTCAGGATAAAACAGGAATTCCCCAACCAATTTAAACATTCTTAGCAATAAAAGGACAATTTTATGGATAGGTTAAGGAAAATATCACACAACAGCCCTATTTGCAAAGCCTGAAGGGTCACCAAATGCCTTAACAGGGATGTACACTGCACAGAGGGTTGGCAGCCACATGTGCCCAAGGACGACAGGAGACACATCTCGGGCATCTTGTGGGAAGCAGCAGCCCCCACACCACTGGGAAGATATAAACCTGAGGAAAACATACTTGGGGATGTCCTGTGGAGGGCCAAGAGTTCCCTCCATGTTCTCTTTGGGTCCTCTCCAACTCAGAATATTCTGTGCTTTCCTGAGAGGGAGAAGCGCACACGCCCTGGGGCTTGCTGCTTCTCCCAGCTTCACCTGGGGGTGTGAGAGATGTCAGCTCTCCCACAAGCCTCACGTGAAGCCAAACCAGGCTGTCACTGTGATCTGTGGGTGCCACACAGACCCCACCCTGCTGCCACCCCCTGCAGCAGTGGCTTTGTGCTGGTGCCCACAGCCGGTGTGTGACACTGGGGCATTCACAAAGCGCCCTCCAAGTGCTTTAGATGAAACCATTCATTATTACAGTCATTAGGATCCCACTTAAAGATTTATCTTTTTCCCATGCCCCCGTTAAACAAATTGGATGTTAGCTTCCAGTTATTCATTCTGCAGAAGCAAATTCATCAGTGAACCAATACAGTAATTTTGCACATTAACTCCACCCCTGCAGGACAGATTTTATTTTTGTTCCCCAGTTTTCACAGGGGCTGCTCAGCCATGCAGAGGCACTGCTGCCCAGGCGCTGGCATGGACAGCAGACCCACACCAGCAGCAGAGTGGTTTATGAGATCAGACCCTGCACCACACCAGCATATGCCTCACCAGCCAGCTGAAAATAAAAGTGACCTAGAGCCAAAAGATCAAAAGCAGGGACCTCTGAAGGCGTTTTCTCACACTCTGAGCCAGAGGAGAATGTGTCTTAGAAAAACCTGATCCACACAGCAGGTAGAAGTGCCACCCCATCCTCAAAATGGTTCAAATATTATTTCCAGCTGAGCATGAAGATCAGGATGAGTGGGGGAGTAGACTGGACATCCAAATTTCCAGATTTCTCATCAAATTTCCATACAATTAATAATTTATTTTTAATAAACTGAAGACATTTTTGTTTATGCTTTTGATGAAAGACTGCAATATTCAAGTGCCTCAGAGCAGTAAAAGGAAATAAATAAAGCAAAAGGAATATTATCCAACATAGTGGGACAAAACTCAGAGAGAGTAGAGCATAGGAAGGGAAAACAGCAGACAGAAGTGAAGGTGCCAATTCAGGTTATATGGGAGAACAGAAATAAAAGCAAAGGTCTTTTCAAAACTCTGTGTCCCTATCCTAAACTCTTAATGTCTCCCTTTTTTCAAGCCAGCTCCTTCCTCTGCTTCCAGAAGAGGATGAAAACACCACCAGCTGGCAGTTCTGAACTCTTTTCCTGTTTGTTTCCATTATTTAAAAGGATGCATTCCAGTAACTCCACATTATCTCTGGTTGCACTGTATGCCTCTGTTGAAAAGTGCATGAGTAGGAGAAATTCTAACAGCTCTGAAAAAAGTTAAAAGCCACATTTATCATCCTCTAAATGTTCAGAACTTTCAGTCAACATTCAGAGTAATGAGATCCTGGTACTCTACTCCTTTAAAAGTTCTCCAGCAGAATCAGGCAGGGTAGAGCCCATGGCCCCCCATGCCTGTCAAGCCAATGCTCCTCCTGAGCTGATGCACACTGATGTTATACTCAAGGGACTCTCCTCTTCAACAGAAAGAGAATTGTATCTCCAGTAGGATGAATTTCCAGACTAAAGGATGTGTCTAATTGTAATTTGCTATGCATAGATAATTGACTTTATACTGAAATTGCTGTCATTTAACGTTTATCATATTCACATCTGATGAGCCACCTGAGGAGCAGGAATTACTTCTCTCAGGTTTGATTTATTTATGGTATCTTTTCTCCTTAATACAAAGGAAAGGGAAAAATCCTTGGCCCATGCCCAGGACACACACAGAGCCTGTTTTATGTGTGACATAGCAGGAAGTCACATGTTTGTACATCACACTTTCAGTGCTCTCTGCAGAGATCTTACACTACTGCTGCAATGGATACATTAACAGGAATTCAGTGCTACTTCAGCTTTTGTTTTGCCTCCAAATTAATCCATTCTTTGGCTCTTCACTGTAGCTCATTACACTGATCTACTGCTCTTCATACATCAACACCAATTCGTGCTCCAGCACAGTCACACTCCAACACCCCACAGCTCTTCCTCCTGCTTCAGGAAGGACCAGATGTGTTTTAATACTTCAGTTCCCATTGTATCAGCGAGGCTTTACTCTCCTTTGAAAGCATCCAGCCCCAAATATCCTCCTTGGCTCACACCTTCTCAGAGTGCAGTCCTGAGAAGGAACATGGGCACACTAAGGATTATCCAAAGCAACAAGGACAAAAGTTGCTCTAGCTCACACATGACACACAGGAGATGATCTTCCTTTTAGATCACAGCAGGTCAAGATGAAATATTAACTTTCATTTAAAAGTTGCATCTTAAAAAAATTAAAAAATAAAATTTAAAAATTAAAAAGTACACATCTCATATGCTGCCTGGGATCCACCCATAACTATATTCTACTAAGAGTCCTCTAAACTACCGAGTAGACCTAGTTTTGTTTTCTGTTTTGGGGCATGTATTATTAGGGTGCCTGTTAAAACACCTCTTGTGCTTTGAGACCAAAGGAGAGGGAGGAGGTAGAAGACAGAACATCTCAGAGATGTCACTAAAAATCCTTATGTTACTGCACAGGAATTTTGAATAGCAATATTTACAAAGGCCTAGGGAGTATCAGTCTATACATACTGCAGAAAACATAGAGTTTTGGGAATGGCAGTATGGCTCAATGCAGATTGAGAGCAACTTGTTAGTACTTCCTGCTGGAGGGCATATGTCATCACCACATGGCAACTCATGGAAGTGTGAAATAGGATCATTATCCACTCCTGCCCCCCATTCGGAAATAATGATAATGAAAACAATCTATTCCCCAGTCCTCCCAGGAACAGAAAGACTTGGAGAGGAACAAGAATATTAAAACAAAAAATACCAGGGGAGAAAAGTGATTTTTCAAACTCCAAAGCAGTCTACAAGCTCAAACACTTCCCTTGCAAGTGCATTTTCAGTGTAGCAGTAATTAGATCCCCAGTCAGAGCAAGCAGCAGAGAGAGCAGTACTCATTTACAGCAACTGCAGCACAGTGCACAGCAGCACCTGAAGAGCCCAGGCTGAGCAGTGAGTTCAGAGCAGAGGAGCCCTCAGAACACATTTGCACTGGGCAAGCTTTCCTAGGCTTACACAGCCTAGGAGTTTGCTACAGGTTCTTCCCTGCTTTTCACCAAATCTCCAGACAGACACAGCAGTCTCCTGGAGCAGGGCATGTAAGGCATGCAAGTCTGTAATTCCCAGCCTGCAGAAGGCAGAACCCAACCCCAGTGAACATCATCACAGCAACTGCAGCGACTGGAAGCCCCACAGGAGCGCTGAGGCACAGTGCTGTCCCCAAAAATGATCAGGCTCCTCGTGGGAGAACTTTCCTTGTGCAGGACAAAGGTTTCTAGGTTTGTCTCCTCACTGCCTGCTACTTGGCAAACTCAGTTTGCAGTGCAGCTTTCCAGATAAAACCTTTTTTCAGGAGGCACCAATGAAAACATCTCATCTCACAAGATTAAGCATCTTGGCTGTAAGGGGGCTTTTGTTTACAGCTTTATGTTTCTGGGGGTTTAAGCACAGTCTCCTGCCATCACAGGAGAACTTCTCAGCACCTCTTTCTGCAGGGATTTGGGTCATAGCTGGGTCCCTTCAGTGCTGCAGACCCCAGCCACATTTCTCATCAGTCCTTCCCCTGCAGGCTTCTCTCCCCAGCAGATCCTAATCCTGGGCTTCACCTCTGTGGGCTGGGCCTTTTATCCCAGCCCAGCACTGTCACTAAGGAGCCAGCCTGGGAGCCTCCTGCCCTGGGCCACTCCGGGGCTCAAACCTCAACATCCCAGCAGAGCTGCTGCTGCCAGCATCCTTTTCAGCTGTAAAGCCATGTAAAACAGGTCATTTGAAAAGTAAGGAAGAGCAGGGTACAGGTGATGGCTCTGTTTTCGGGTATTATTCAATGATCAGGGAGACTTTTCTGAAGCAGGGAAGATGTATTGTCCCTGCAATGCTGGCAGCTGGGTCTCTGCCCCTCACTGCACACACCCTGCCACAGTTTCTCGGGAGCCACGAGCACTCAGGAGCAGCCTGACAGGCACTTGCATGTTCTGAGCTGCAATAAATCTATCTGGCCACTCATTTCTTTCCCTGATTAAGACATCCTTGTGGCCCCAACTGGTTTGGCTGTACAGAGGTTTGGGTTTCGCTGGTCCCACCCCCAGCTGCAAATACTGCCTGGGATTTTTGGTACCTGCAGAAGATGTTGTCAGCTGAGGGGATGCTCACAGTCCTGAGGGGACTGCACTATGCTTGAGCTCCCCAAAACTACTTCCCTCCAGTGCTGGTAGCTTTTTAACAGGGTGCTTTGAAGTTGCCATCCCCAGTTTATTTATTCAGGTTTTTCTGTGCTGAGTTAAACACTGCAGCAGCTGATTCACAGCCCAGATCTCCTATCTTTATGTTTAAAACACCTTCTTGAGAGGCTGAGATCCCCTTCACCCAATCCTGCAGGGAGGAGTGCCTGGAATCAGAATGATGCCCTACTCTCCAAATGAGTGCTTCCAGTGACAAAGGTGAGACTGAATGTAAAGGAGTGGAAAAGATTTCAGGGAAAAACTGAGAAAGGTCTTATTTATGTCCTAACCTAGAAAAGGAAGAAAAAAATTCTAAGCTTCAAACCACTTTAGAAATCTGTAAAATTCCAGGGATGGGGCAGCCACAGCTTCTCTGAGCAACCTGTACTAGGGCCTCATCAACATCACAGGGAAGAATTTGTTTCCTAGTATTTAATCTAAATCTACCCTCTGTCAGTTTAAAGTCATTCCCACTACATGCCCATGCCAAAAGTCCCTCTCCAGAATTCTTGTAGCCCCTTTAGGCACTGGAAGATGCTAAAAGGTCATCCCAGAGCCTTCTCTTTTCCAGGCTGCCTGCCACCCAGCTCTCTCAGCCTGTCCTCAAAAGGGAGTTGCTCCAGCCCTGGCATCAGCCCAGTGGCTTCCTCTGCATTCATTTCAACAAATCCCTGTCTTTTGTTGTTTATTTTAGATTTTATGTTACCAAATGAAATGAAATAACCGTAAAAATAAATTAAAATAATTTAGATCAGCAATTTACAGATTTTTTTTTATTAAATTGAAAGTTCTTGTTCCTTTTTTTAACATTATAGTATGAAATTTACTATAGAAGATATAATCAAAATTATATATAAGAAGAAAGTTACTGTATCAGTATGCTTATCTCTAAGCTTTTAAAATGTGTTTTTATTGAAATCAACACTTCTGATTTAATTTATCACCAATTTTTTTTATTCCCAGCTCTAACCAGAGTACTCAGCTTCTGTAGGAAAAATGTGATTACATGCAATAAAGTCACCAAGTATTTTCATCTGGAATATAAATGGAAGTAACCTTTCCAAACAGAATATATTAACATATGCCAGAGAATCCATTGGTTATTCTGCGACTTCTTTCTTTCAGCCTTTAATCATTAATACTGTCATTCTAAAGTCACTTTTACAAATGACAAAAGGACCAATAGTTCTCCTGAGAATGTGGGATTTTTCTCAATCCCAATAAGGTCTCACAGCTGTGTTATGTTCTAGTAATCAATTTTTAAGCAGAAATGTTGTCCCATTCCCTAAAATTATAAACAAAGCTGATTCTTTAGAATTCTATTAAGCTCCTTGCAAATGAAATAATCCTCATCTGAGAAGTACAAATATGCAGATGGCCTATTATGTCTTATTCCTTCAAGCAGAAGGAAATTAGAAGGAACCAGAAACTGACAAATATCCCCAGGCAAGGTTTGCAAGACCCTGAAGAAGATGGAGGAGCCCATGTGTTGCTCTTCATCTCCTGCAGTACAAAGAAGCAAAGTGACACAATACACCTATAAAGGGATCATCAGAGGAGAGGGGAAACTGAGAAAGTTGTCAGGTGCTCAGGAGCTATATTGTCATAGTGTCTTAAAGACCAAATCTCTCTGATCTATCTTCAGTCAATAAAACTCGTGCTCCTGGCTTTAGGAGAAGATGCAAAAGGAAGGATTTCAGGGCTACAAATGCCTTCTGTCAGTCATTTTTTCTGAGATGCCAAAGGCACCTCGCTGTCTCCTTGAAGGTACATCCAGAGCCTTTGGCCAGCAGGAGCCTGTGGATTTTCTGAGCCTGAGAGAGTGTTCAGCCTGGCAGTGGCTGATCTGTTCCCAAGGGAAAGTCTTTTAGGATCATTCTCTTTCAAGGACTGTTTTGTGTAAATAGGTTTTGATTCTCAAAACAATGTCACACACATATTCTGAATGTGTTTTCCTCTTGTTCCACCAATGGCACCAGAGGAGTGGTTCCTTTGGCCAGTCATGCTGACCTGTATGGGAACACCTTATAAAAAGGGTAAAAAACCCTGAAATAAAGGCTTTCCTGTCTCACTGGGATCAAACCTCGCTGTTGTGATTTGACTCCTCACTTCTATTTCATATCCTCTAGTGACAGGAGCCTCAGTGGTGTGGGGGAGAGGATGCCCTGGCAGGGAGCAGCTGCCTGGGGCTGGGCATTGCAATGTTTGCCTTGGCCCCTCTGGCTCTTGGCTGCCATCACAGACTGGGCACACTTCAGTTCTCCATCACCTCTGCTGTGTCTGATCCTTTTAGAAGGTGAGGCCTTTGGACTTTCAGCAGGGATTTGAATTAGGTTACATAAATAAACCAGGCAACTAGAATGGGACATTTGATCCTCAGCTTGGCTTTCAGAAAGCCTCCATATTCAGCTGGTGAATAAATATCACAGTTTGGGATGATGTCCATCATTTACCACTTAGAAAAATCGCAAATTCCCAGTATGTCCTTGAAAAGCAGATAAAAAATTTCCTTGCTCTTGTCAAGACCTTTTTCAGAAAAGTGGTGATGCAAATTTGGAAGCTGAGATCTTTTCATACCTTAAAGCTGTGTAGCAGGTGGATGTGAGGTACTTTTGAGGTCAGAAGTGTGTGTGAAACCACATTCTGGATGTCAGCCATACACTGACATTTATTTCTGACGACTGAAGAAGATATTATAACAAATAAGATCAATAAGACACAAGGAATTAGATTCTTAGTTTTGTTAGGTAAAGATTGATTCTAAAAACAGATCTGGGTTATATCCACGAGAGCCAGAATTTGGATACCTAAGAGACAGTGGCTTAAATTTTTAAAAATACATGAACCAAGGGAGATCAGAAAGGTTCTGCAGGATTGTAATATTTAATTGCATAATATAACAAGCACTGTCATTGGTGCAGTTTCTATGGAACTGAATTCTTTAACTTGATTTGATGCTGTACCAGCTCTGTGCTTCCCGCCCATCCACTGTATGGATGAAGTTTGATTTGGAACAGAAATCTATATATTGCTATAGATCCAGGCAGAGGTATCACTTCCTATATAAAATTTATATATATAAATTAATGATGCAAATGTAAAATTGAATACAAAAATGAATGAATGCAATAATCGCAGATAGCACAGAAAGAACATAGGCTCATTGACCTAGCAGTAAGCTCAAGGCAGGGCTTTATGGATGGACTTTTTTTCTAATTATTTTGATGAAGAAAGGAAACCTTGCACAGCAAAATGAGGAATAAAAGCTAAGTAGCCAAATATGACTGTGCCTTCAGCTTTTATCATATTAATACAACTTCTTCTCTGCCTTTATTTAAATTACTGAAGACTAGCAAAGAAGCCTTGTAATTGTGTAGGCCATCTTTATTTAAAAGCTGAACTTAGTTCAGAATTTTGTACCTTTTGCAGTAGAGGATCAGTCAGTGTCTCTAAAACTGCAACAGAAACATACCTAGAAACTGAAAATATATTTGTATACAAGTCCAAATCTAAGTCTGGACCTACAACAAACCTTTTGTGAAGCACAGTTTGTCTTTTGGGGAGATGCTGCTTTGCAGCCTGGTAGTGGGTGTTCAAGTATCCAGTATCCCTGAGGTAATGGATGCAGAAAAAGCAACAGCTCATTTGTGGAAAATGTATTCCATATATTTAAGAAACAGCAAGAAGAGCTGGTGCCAAGGAACAGAACCAGAGATTTTCATCCTATAATGCAATATATTGTTATTGTAACACTTCAAAAATGTCCTATGTTCTAGTAATTAATTTTTAACCAGCAATGTCCCATTCCCTAAAACAATAAACAAAGCTGATTCTTCAGAATTCTTAAGTAGTAGATTAAGTAGTTAAATTTACCAAATATTCATGTTTAATGAAGTACAGAACAAATCTAAGGTTTTTTTCCCAGAGGTTTTAATTTAGTTTTTTGATATACATGCAAATCAGATTCCTTACAGAACTGGCACTCAGTAGTTTAAGTGGGTCTTGCCTTCCTTAATGCCACAGAGAGAGTTGCTTGTGCTTGTGCTCTGCAATCCCACCAAGCCTCCCCAAGGATAACAGCACATACAGCTGGAGTGTGGAACAGAAGGGAAACTCCATTTCTGGTTTTAAATGTATAAGAAAATCTGCCTTCAGTGTCCATGTTTATTATAACACAGTATTTTTTTCTCTCTGCAAATAAGGGGCATCACGCCTCCAATGACAGAAGGGGCTGGCTAAACTTTGTCAGGCCTGTGTGTGGAGCAGGAACCAACACACCACAGCCCTAAAGTTTGTCTGCAGAGAGGAACCATCCATGTCTGCCACACATCACCTGAGAGAAGGGGAGAGGGCCTGGGCAGATCCCACCCCCTCCTTCTGCAGGGGGCAGAGCCTGGGGTGGGCAATGGAGCACATGAACAAGCAGGAAGGCTTGGAGTGAGAATTTGTTGTTTTAGCACAACCCTATGCTCAAAAAAAGTAGTTGGACTTGCTGTGGTGAGAGCTGTGAATAAACTGGTCTTAGTGATGGGGATTTAATTATTCTGGTATTGACAAAAATGAGAATTAAAGGAGGAATCAACCTGCCGACTTCCACGGGCAGTAAAAAACAAGTTTATCTTTCATTGTGTATTGAGCTTGTAGCTATGATAAATTCAATAATGGTCTGTGGGTGTTTAGTGCTTTATGATAACCTATCATTTGGCTTCAAGCAATCACGGTCTTAGGCTATGAAGCTAACAAATAAGACTTCAGACAGCATTATGTTGCTAAGCTCAAATATTCCCAGAAAGATGGTGGCAGAGGAGGGGGAAGAACAAAGAAGAAGTGATATTTAAAGCAAACAGAGTAAATAATGCAATCAGGTTGATCCCAGCAACAGCAAAGCTAAAAGTGATAATGGAAGTTACTGGAGTAAAGCAACAACATATCAAATATAGACAGAAAGCAATTACAAAAGGTATAATAGAAAATTGAAAGGACAAGCTAACTGATGTAAAAAGCTCACAAAAGCTCTGTAAACATTCAAGGGGGAAAGTTGCTAATAATAATCCATGAAGGCTCAGGGAATACTAATCAGCCTTGAGCTGTTCTTCATTTGTACAAGGACATATGGGCCCATTCCAGGTTTATATAAATGACTGAATGACAGAGATTAAACTCACTGATGTTTCTTTCAAAGTAAAAAAAAAAAAAAAAAAAAAAAAGTAAGAATTCTAGCATAAGTCAATAATGCACCAAAAATAGATTTAATGGAGTTTTAGAGATTTTCTAAAGCCACTAATCTATCTGGCAAGAAAAACATGACTTACCACACACAAAGTGAACCCACCATTGGGTGTGATGTGGGCCAGTGCTGTTGTGCTCAATTCAGGAAATTTGCTGCCTTTCAGGCCCTTTCTACATCCCTCATTTTACTGCATTTACCTTTGCAAGAAGCCAAATTTAAATTACTTTCATAGTGGACAAAAACAGAAGTGCAGATGCTGTACAAAGCAAGGAATACTGAATAACAGGAAAATTAGACACCAGTCATCTCAGGGTTCAATTCCACATTCAGCCTCAGCTTTTCTGGACAAGTCAGTTACTCAGATTTCAGGCAGGATTTCTAAAGCTATCTCACCTTCAAAAGCATCACTGTTTAGCCCACATTTCCTCAGCACAGGGATACTCATTATTTATTAGAATTGCTAATTCTACAATTGCACTTCCAGTGTATGAGGAACAAAATTCACATGAACAGCAGCAGGAATCAAATAGCTGTCTCAGATGGGCAGTGCTCAAGGCCCACAGATTTGTCTATTTATTTTCCCAGTATGGACATTTTCTGATACAAAGGAAAGTGCATAAGGATAACACCACAGCACTGAAGTGCCATGTCAGAGGATGGCCTGTTTGCTTGAATTTCATCTCCTTCTCTCCTTGGTGGGTTAGAGAAGCTGGCAAGGTTCATATTCTGCTGAGTAAAAAGTAACCTGGTAGGAGGTGGGGAGCCTTGGTCACTTTATCAGCACATAAAGAAGCAACAGAGACTTGAGAGATTTCCTCCTGAAATTCTGCCCTCAGTGGGAAAGGAAGCACTGAGCTCTCTAATTTAAGTATTTGTTTTCTTGCTTTCAAAGCATAGGGTTTTTTTATAAATTGCTGTATCTTTAACACTGGTGCTCATGCTAATCAAAATCACTTGTTCTTGGAGTGTGACAGACATCTAATAAAGAAATTTACAAATTAAGCTGGATCACCAATAAAGAAATTGTTAAACTCAATATTAATGATCCATTTCAATCTTAAACAATAGCTGTGTGCACCACTGATGAATCACTCAAATATATGTAATATTCATTGTTACTTTTGACAGAAAAAATAACACGCAATGCTATCTTTATCCACAGAGCCTTTCTCTCATTTCCCACAGAATTCAGCCATTTGCCCATATCTAGCTCACCAGAAAATGAATTAATAATTTTTATTAATTAAAAATTAATCTTTTTTTCACTAAAAGAATAAACACCAACTCTTGAAAGATTTCCACTAAGTCAACATATTGTGTTAGTCCCATCCTGCATTTATTCTTTGTATTAACATAAATTAATGAAAGATGCAACAAGCAGCTTTAACTGACATTTTCAATAATTTGGACAGGGCCAGCCCCACAGGTACTAAAGCCTTAAGAGCACAAACTCCAACCTCAGCTGTGCAGAGTAAGTGAAACCTGAGCAGACCCAGCAGACAGAAGGCAGAGCTGCCCCATTTCTGCACTGAATGCTGCTGCCCAAGGGACATCCTGCCTGTGCCCCAGAGCTCTGCTCAGTGCAGGGCACAGCCACCTCCCCAGGGCTGGGAGCAGTGCAGAGGTGCCAGGGACAGCCCCTGCACCCCTCAGTGTTTGTACAAACCCTCTGGCAGTGCCCAGGGACACAGACCTGTCTGTCTGTCCTGCTCCATGCTTCTGGCTCTGGGCACTGCAGAGACCACACTCATTTTTCTGCCTGTGGATCTGGTTATTGGTTTCTACAAATAATTGAAGATACTGATTCCTTGGCATTTTAGTTCTGCTTTAGAAAATTATTTCTTGCTTTAGTTTTCCCTGTTTTCCCAGAGTACAACTTCTCTGCCAACTGAGGAACTCCAAGCTATAGTTTTTGATAGGAATTAACACTTCAACAGCAGAAAAAACCTGAAAACATGGGACTCATAGTCAGTCACAAGTGTGATGCAGAAGGCAAAGAAAAGGTAATTTTGAGAAGAGACACTGGGCAAATTCTAGATTTGGAAGCAAACATTAAATTAGCAAGAATTTTTTTCACTTTTCTTTTTTCCTTTTTATTAACAGCAGTTTCAATGTTTAAGTTTAATCATCAGTCAGTCTCACAGTTCAGAGATCAGAATATCTGGAACTCCTTTGAGGCACACAGAGATGTGCATTTCTTCCTCATACATTCCCCAAAGCAGCAATAACTTTTTTAACATTCACCAGCTTAAAATAAAAATGTACTGAAAACGTACAATTCATTGTAAGTCTTAGAACACCTTGTCTTTTCCCTTTATATTTCATCACAGCAATATGAAATTCAAAGTCATTAAATACAGCATGATAGTTTATTAGAGCTTCATCTCAGGCTCTATATGTAATACTTTTTCAACATTCTACATTCTTGTTATGGTCCTAACAAAATTTCCCTCTGAAAGATTAGAATCATCACCAAATGAAGTAATAATTATTTAGGCTCAAACTCTTGCAAAGTGCAACAAAGGCAGCACAAAACCTTCAGCATACAAATTTCTAATAATAGTAGGGTTTGTAAGCTTAAACATTCAAATGTAAGGGGACTTGAATTATTTCAAGTACTGTAAAAGAGAAACATTGCCACTTACTGGCAGTACCAATGTCTTTGCAATATTTGTAGGCATTTATGTGTATCTTCAAATGCTTTGTTAACCTTTATAGTATTTGTCAATAAAAAGCCCCATTAACATTTAAACTATGTATGACCAAATACCTACTTCAAGCAGGAACCAAAAGAGAACCTGTAAGGAATTTATTACAGACTACATTATTGGACTGTACACATCGGATATTTCAAAGAAACTCACATTCCTTATAGTTAAAAAACCCAAAAGGTAAAAAAAGTTAAAACAAACCATCATTAATTGGGAAAAAGGCTGAGCATGGCCTGAGAGCAGGAGATGTGACCAGACCATCATGGGTGAATGGTAACACCAAGAACACAGTACAGCTTTGGAAAGAGTAGTGCAGCCAGCTGGAACCAGCTCAGGAATACTGGAGATCTAAAGAGATCACACTGGACAGGAAACTAAAACACTGCTTTTGCAGCAGGAACATCAGAACTTACCTGATATTAACAACTAACCTTACCTGACATCAAGAATTTGTCATTGGGCAAAAACTTAATCAAAGATAACATAATCACTGGATGGGATCTGAAATCAGACAGGCTCTTCAATCACGCTGCTGAACTGGAAGTGACAATGACGTAATTCACTAGTCCAGCTATGACCCCCACAATTCTGTTTCAAGCAACACTGATTTAGTAGAATCCCTGTGTGCTGCTTCTGTAAATGAGTATTTCAAAAGGCAAGGAAAAATTCCAGAATCTAGAGACTGAAACTGAAATCAAGTATTATCTATTACCACTGCTTTTATAAACCATTAATAAGGACAGCATGACCTGTTCCAATGAAAAGAAAAAAAAACATTAATTGTCTTCAAGTATGAGAGATGCACTCACAGTGACAGCAGAGGCATTCATTTAATCACTTTACAACAAGGAAATCTATAGACTCCATAGAAAATTTACAACCAAAATGGAGCTAATGTGACAAATGGCACTCATGTAGCAAAAACATAAAACGTCAAGTCTGCAAATTCAACAAAAATGTATTTTAGTGGCTTTGCCTCCTCAGGCTCCAGTTTGACAGAGCACCACTTCCTCCAATCCTTCCTTTCAGCTCACGTCCGCCTCATCTTCTGTTTCTTTGTTTGTCTCTTTGCATCCTCTGAGCCCCCTTGCTCAGAGCCTGTCTGTCCAAGAGCACGGACTCCTTGCAGTCGAGTTGTCAGCTGCAGCAGTAAGGGAATAAGCTGGGGAGAAAAAGAAAAAGGGAAGCAAGTTGTGGACAATGGTATGCAAGGTCTGAATGGCATGGTTCTTTAGACATGTAGGCCCTAAGAATCTATTGCATCAATGGCACATCTACAAAGACATCAGAATAGGGCAGCAAATCTTGGGGAGGAATCAAACCAAACTTCTGGGAATTTCTGATAATTAAAACCTAAAGTGATTGTTTGAGAGGAAATCAAACGGCACCGACAAAATCAATTTCTCTTCTTGGTAAAATAGAAATCCAATCATACCAGAAAAGACTAGAAGAGCACAGCTTGGTAACAAAGACAGACGGGGTTGTATAGCAGGTATTTGTATTCCTCTTGAAAATATTTGAATTAGGGAGGGTATAAAGCTAGAGAGACCAGACTTGAAGACTTGCAAGACTTTTTCCAGTCTGATTGTGCCTGAAGCCAATAAAATACTTATTTTCTTTCCTATTATCACTGAGTCTGGTTATATGAATTTTAATGATGCTGTATTGTTTTTTTTCTCAGAGCAATCAAATGAGAAGCAAAAATTCAGCCACAGCACAAGAAACTCACCTTCACATTAAGCTTTTTTAAAGGAAGGCAATTGTCCAAAAACATGGCTAAATTGTGGCTTTTCTTATATCACATAAGGGGACTGTGCCTGCACCTCTCTCCAGGTAACAATCCAACAAACCTTCACTTAGCACAGTGCAACATATGCACAGATAGGACAATAATACTTGGGAAGGAGCAGAACCACTCCTGACCCACCTTATCGTGGTTGTAACCAGCCAACAGCAGGAGCAGCGTCAGTGGCAACGCGATGTAAGACCCTTGGGCAATATCTTGTTCAGGCAGCTTTCTCTGGAAACAGTGCAGATCATGGATTTTATTTCTTTTTAACAGTTGACTGTGAAATCCCTCAGCTCTAAGAAACATCAGCAATAGGATCATGAGGCACATCCAGCTCTTCTCATCTGACTTCCTTCCAAGTGCTGTTCTAGGACTTTCCACTTCAAAGCCACCCTCCAGATCAATCACTCACGTATTACCCTTTCCTGAGGTGTGCTGCTTTGTAAAGCAAATTGGCTTTGGAAGGTCAATCTCCCCTGACAGTCAGTCTGGTGTGCTTTGATTTACCTGTCCCATGCTGCCCACACCTCTGTGACCCCCCTACAGCAGCCATGCCAGCACAGAACCTTTCAGGCACTTCTGCATCCTTCATTTCCTACTGCTGTTTCATGTCTCACTCCTGTTCCACTGGCAACTGAACACACAGCAAATCTAAATGAATTGTCACTCATAAACCTCTTTACATTTACACTAACAGAAAGCTTGGCCAAGAACACAAAATACATGCAGGTTGTAACACCAAATACTGCTCCCAAGGTGAACATTGGAACATGGAAATGTTTAGTACTTACAGTGGGACTGAAGACCAGTGTAATGTGTTTATGATATCCAATGGCAGTGAAAGAAACTTGAGGCAGGGTGTAGTCATACTGTGATTTAGACAATGTAGAATCCAGGAGCACCACGTAATTCTGTGGGTACAAAATACACTCAGGCTACAGCATCAGGAGCAGTCCAAGACAAAATCACATCTAAAGGCAAAGGTTAAACAGGCTTCAAATCTTTCAACACAGTGCTTAGTCCAGCATGAATACAGCTCTGCAGGCACACCACAAATTACATTTCAGTGTCCTTAGAGGAAAAAAAATGCAATGATCTAAGCTAATTTCCCAGCAATATTCTTACCTCTCCATCTCGGAGTAGTGGTGGGAAATGAAAAAACAGGGATAGGCCTAAGTTGACTGTATGAATTGGGTTGTCAAGATTTTCACTCTTGTAGAGCTTCACCTGTAAGTTAAGGAAGAAAGCAAAAAACAGGTATTTCCAAGCCTGCAGCACAATTTTCAGACATCCCACATCTCCAGGGATAAAAGCACTTCAAAATTCATCATGTGTTTATATAAACAGAAAGTTGTCAAGAACACCTGGAAATGTTCTAATCTGGGATGTGAAAAGTCACAGAAAGAGTCTTTTTACAATACTTGAAATAATTTAGGAATAGCTGCTGTCTGACATTTTCACATACCCAGTGTATGAAAAGCAGTCTATGCTGTGGACCACAAAACTGCTCTCACTTGTGTCTGGATCCAGACTTAGCACATCTTTCAGAGACAAGAATGTCTGCACTGGAAGCCAGAGTGATGACATGCATCCATCAACAGCTCATGTGCAGTACATGCAACACAAGACCTCACCTAATATGAAGCAGGCACAGGTTTGGATAACTTCCATATAATCAAATTTTGACATCAATTCCTATTTTCTTAGGCTGAACTGCAAGGGTTTAAAACTTCCCCAGAAAGATGGGACACAAGCTCAGGGGCTCTTCAATAAGGTGACACTTTCTCCCTTCAAACCTGCTCTGAGTGTTGGATCCTTTGGATGTCTCCCAAAAAACCCAACTGCTTAGCAAGGAGATCTTGGCAGGTGAGATGCATAACAAACTAGTGTGAAAGAAATCCAAGCACTGCATTTAGATTTTTAGGTAACATTTCAAGGAGCTTTTAAACCTGAGAAATGACACTGACACTCCTACCCCACTAACACCCCTTGCAGACACTTCCAGCATTTGCTCCCCAAGCCAAAAGGATCAGAGGTGTTTAGCAAGCTTTTTCAGACCACAGTACATTGTTTTGAACTTTGAAAATTTAAGCTTTCCTATTTGTCTCATACTGTCTATTATTAATAAGCACTTTTAAATTCACATGTCCCGTAGTATCACTGCATTTACATGGTATCTTCAGGTTTTGACATACAGGTCACAAATTTCAGGTGTTTCTGGAATTAATGCAGTTCTCTGATACAAAGGACTCATTTCACCCTTGCTGTCTTGATCTCTCTATAGACAGAGCATCCTTAATCAGGAATACAAATCCCAAAATGTACTGACCAGCCACAGAAGGTATTTCTTAAACATTCTCATGAAAAAAAGCATTAGGAACACTGCAATCTTCATTCTATCTGGAATTCAAATTCATGTTCATTAAACTATTAATTCTAATTTGAATTAAATGTGTGCTATGGCTACTGAACCATTTTCATTGACCCTGTAAAAAAAAATCATTGTGAAAGCAGTAACAAATACACTTGACAAAGATGAAAAGCTTGAACTTACACATAATGTGGAGAGATATTCAGAAGCTGTAATTACATTTCCACTTAAATCAAATTGATTAATTTGCCGGAACGCTATAATATTAACATCATCAATGTCACTGTTCCCAACCTGCAATGGAAAACAGGCTCACGTTTTTACCAACAGAGGAACTGCTAACAAAGGACAGTAACACAACTCTTAACACAACACAAACACTGCTAACAATTTTAAATAGAAGTGGATTTTGTTCTATACTAACCACATAAGCTTGAGAGCTTTCCCATTGCAAGCCCTTGCTCTCCAGAGTGCACAGCTTGCAACTGCAGACTTGGGCATTATCAGCATGAGGCTCATGACATCAAGCTAAACTAAAATTGGAAGCCTCAAAAGCACAAACCATTCTGAAGAAGGCTGAGGTACATCCACAGGACTGCCTGATCTCAGAACATTGGTCTCAGTATTTTGCTGAGAGATGCACAGAGATGTTTATACAGTTGATTAATGTGGAGTATTTAACAATATTCCACCAGTTTTAAATCCAAAGTTATTACTACATTTTATAAAGATAAAAGTGCTAGTCCAAGTTACAATTTCACCTACACCAAGACTGCATGATTTGGACCCAATAAAACATAACAATATCTCTCTGTCCATAACTAAATACAACTGTAGGACAATATGATAATTTATGACACCCTCAAGCTACCACTTGCTTTATTCCACATCATAAAGAAATGTTGAAAGGTATTCCATAAATTTATTATCTTATTTCTGCATGCATAGTTTTCATGACTGTGAAAGAATCCTTTTCACTTGTTTACTGTTTGGGCTTTATTTCACTTCAGTTTTGAGCTATGGTGCTGACACACAATATGGGGCCTGTTTTTAGGGAGCTAACTTGCTGAAAGGCACTTGTCTAAGCAGAATGCCTTCACATTGCTGCTGACAGAACAGACAGAATGCCTAGACAGACCCATTTCATATTTAAGTGAAGCTACAAAAAAGGAGAAAAAAATTACCTCTATTGCCCGATGCTGTGGTAAAGCTCTTTCAATGTGATCATTGCCTTCAGCTTTGAGTTGGACATGATACACACAGCCAGGCTGAAAGTAACATTCAGATGATAAATCCCAACACTGAATAATACATACTTTAATTTTAGAGAGCAGTAAAGAAAAATTTCTAACTTTCCATTTAAGATATGCCACCCAAACAGATTCAACTCTATGCAGTTAAAGTTTTTCCTCATCTCAAATAGAAAATTTAGTTCAGTAACACTATCAGGAGTGTTTACTGTCAGAAAATCAGAAAAGGCTATATAGAACTTTCATTAGTTTGCTACATCACAGTATTCAAAGAAATCATCTGCTCTGATGAAGGAAAACACAGGATTAAAACCTGATCAAACATTGCCTTTTACTTCAGGAAATTGTTGACTCCTTACATAATGGTGCCATAAATTCAGCTTCCCCATTCCCTGCAGAACAGCTTAGTTCACATACTTGCTGTGCAATCAACATCACACACACATCAAATATCCTGCTAAAAATAGGCTGTTGGTATCTTCTCTACAGAAACTAAACATTCCCCTGAATTTTTTGCCTATGAAACTTCCCTGCTGGTCACCAAAGCACTGACCAGGGGATTGGGTCATGTCACAGCAACTCCTCAGTGTTTGTGGAGGCCAGCACAGAATGCTGCCAGCAAGTTCACAGACTTACACCAAAAGCTTTTCTTTTCCTCTTTTATCAGGCTCAATGTTCATTACCTGACCATGTTTCTTCACACAGAGAGACTCAAGGGAGTCTGAGTTAGCAAATGTGATACGAAAACAGAAACCAGTGGCTGCTGAACAGAACCCATTTCACTGCTCCATCATCACAGTGACAGAAAAGTCAATGACAGACAGCCTCCTACTCCTTACCCGAAGGCCACGGAGCCTGAATTTGCCCTCTTCATCAGTTATTGTGTCCTCTCCATAGATGCTGCAATCCTTCTGTCCCACAGCTTCCACTGACACTCCCTGCTCAGGCTCTCCATTTAAAGAGGAAACTGTGCCATAACAGCTAAAGGTATAGAGAATCAGTTGCTCCAGATGCTGGTTTAATGCATATTATAAAGACATTTTATTGTTATAACTGATGGAAAAAACACTTAATGTATTTACCACAGCAGGGAGAATAAAAGGTGTATTTATAATGTGTGTGTAAAACAGTTTAAATCATTAGAATTTGCTGCAGTTCAGAATACAACTTTAGGAATCCAAGTTCCCTAAACTCCATGAACAGCAGCTCTTTCTTACCTCTGAGGGCAAGGAAAGGAAGGATGTTGAAATCAGATATCTGAATTGGTCTACCATACCTAGAGCAGTCCTCTCCTCTCCCATCAGACACAGCACAAATCACTTCCAGTGCCACTGACACAGTGCTGTCATAGCCATGTTTTTTCCTCTAGCTCTGCCATCTGGGCTTAGCTATATATCCACATCCATGAAAAAAGGCCAAAAAAAGTACTATACACAGCACATTTAAATTAAATTGAGACTTGAAAATCTCCTCCAAACCTGCAAGAACAGAGGTATGCTGGGAGGAAACACATTTGCTACAACACATCCTGATACAGTCCTGATGCAGCCCACAGCATTTTCCATGGATTCCAGCTCCACTGACCTGTAAGCTGTTCTGTAACCAGTTATCTGGATTTTGAGATTTTGTCCTTCCTGTACTTCAATCATTTGTGATGATGGTTCAAACCGAAACTCTTTCATCATGGGTTTAAAGTAATATTGCCCTGGGCTCTGCAAAGAAGCACAAAACAAGCTAATTATTCATAGTGATGCAAAAATTCACCAACTCTGAACAAATATACTTTGCAAGAGGTCTCTGAAGAGCTGAAGTCCTCTGTTCCAATCACAGGTTAAACCTGTCACAAAATGTGAGCAGTGAAAAACAGGGAGCACACTGGACAATAAACTGATGGAATTCCCCTGATGACAAAATGTTAAGAGAGAAAGGAAACTACAGCCCTAAAATCTTACCAGAAGACCTCAAGGACAGGAAAGTGACCACAAAAGAAGGATGTCTGCAAAGAAGCTATTCAAGCATGTCTACATACATATAGATCAATAATGTAATTAGATTTCCTTCCCCCTACAGACTCTCCAATGATCATCAACAAATTGGCTTGTTTCATGTTTACAGACTGCAAATTAGTAACTGAGATCAATCAACATCATCTACGACCTGTTGGGAAGACACCTCTTGCCTTGTTAGATTTCACATCTTTCACTTGCTAAGACTTTAAGTGTTGTTTATTCTCAAGGATCTGCATCTCTCATCATGGGTTAGGGTTTCAAAGGACACCTGCCACTCTAGGGAGGCCTATTCGGGAGGGCAAAGTAACACAGCCCTGCACAGGGCCACGCTCAGAAGAATCATTTCAACTTACCAGATTGGAAAATGTCAGCATGCCATTATCCTGTGTGAGGAGGTTGGACCGAAAAACCCCTCCACTGAGAGACAAGAGAACTCCTGCAAGAGCCTGGTCATCCTCTGATTTGATCTGTTTTTGAAAAACCAGTAATTTTAAGTGTAAGTGAGGGCTTCTTTATGGAGAAGGGTTCAGTTGAAAAGCCCCTTGCAGAGTGCACAGGTGGGCTGGCTCTGAGCACTCAGCTGTGAGCAGAACTGACCACATCTGTACTGCCCCTCCTGCCAGACCACAGGGCTGCAGCACCCTCTGCTCCCAAGCCCTGGGCAGTGACAGCCCATGGCACACCATGTGCCACCACGGCAGCCATTCACTACAACTCTGCAGAACACACAGGGAGGCCAGAACAAAGCACCCCAAAGACTGGAACCAGGCACCAGCTGGACCAGACTACACCTACACCTTGAGGGATGAAACTCATTAAAACAGAGTGGTCCAACTCTACAAAAGCAAATAAAGCCAGTCTTTTGAACTGCAGGCTCTAACTTTCACTCTATGAACCTTGCAAAGTATCTTCTGCATGGCAAGTCATGGTCTACAATGGACTCATCCACTGAGATTTGTCTCCTCAAGACAAAAATTATTATCCAATTAATAAAAAATTATCCCAAAATACAACACCCATTTGTCTTTGGAAGACGTGGATTAACTTTTTTCCTGTCTAGCTCCAACTGCACTATTCATTTAGAACCCAAAACGTTCAGAACACTACCTCAAATGTCACCCCAGCAAGAGCAAAAGCTTTGAAGTCTCCAACTGTTCCTTCTACTGCAGTCAAAACAAAACCTTCCTTCTGAGCAGTGATTGTGTATTCCAAGTCACTGTGGAGCGGCCCAACACTTCAAATAAGAGAACAGAACCAGTTTCAGGAAAAACACTTGGATATCACACTGTCAAGTAATCACTGCCTTTTAAGTGAAGAATCCAAAGGTTCAAGAGGAATCTGTTCATTACCTGTAAGTGCCTTTGTCATCGGTGAAAACCGTGATAAGTGCAGAAGCTGCTCCCTTCTCACTAATAACAATCTCAACACCTTCCAATTCAGGATGAATGCGTCCTTCCAGAAATAAGCCTGCTTTTCCATGAATCTCTATCAGCTTCCCAGGACAACTCTCTTGGTCATTGTGAAGGGGATTCAAGACAAAGAAAAAGGTAAAAAAACACACTTGACACCCTGGCTTACAAAAGGAGGTTACCTACTTCCAAAGTGATCAGCTGGTGGCCTTTTATCTTAGAACAAGAGATCAATCCACACAATTTCATGGTCCCTCAACACATTACAAGATCTGAACAGTACCAAAATGAGGAACTGCATTTTGAAGCTCTAAGCACATCCCCAAAAAAGCCTTTCTGAAGTGGTTAGAGGTCTCAGTGAGTTACATACACTGCAGCCACATGGAGACAATGGCAATGACACTTCCTTCTAGCCAGATTATGCTGAGCTTTGACCACATTTTTTGAGTTCAAATTCAGGTCAGCATATGTGATGTTTAATGACATTAAACAATATGTTACTTCCCACCCTCAAATGCATTTAGAGCATGCAACAGAGTCATATGAAAAAAGGCACTTAACATTTCCCAGTAATTTCAAACAAAATATGTTCACTCAAGAACCTTGAAGACAAGATGGACACTGACCTAACAAGCAGCATCAATAATTGATGATAACCCTGACAATTTTGAAGTTCATCTTTTTTTCTTGCAAATATTTTTATTAGTGTAATCTAGTGGGGAAAAAACCAACTTTAACAGAAACTTGAATTTGGTAACAAATTCAAAATAGGAACCTTGTTTTTGCACAACTCTTTTTCTAGGTGACAGTTTTCTAGGTGACTATGAACAATTCTGAGAATCTTGTGCAATACCCAGGAACCTGGCTTTCCTTTTGTGCCAGGTGGTGTTTCAGTACTTGGAAGAATATTTTGCTGATAAAAACAAATTGCATCTTCTATCAAATAACTTCCAAATTCCAGAATTAAACTGGCCCAAAGAAATAGCTGCAACAGAAACTTCCCTAACATTACTTTTCGAGTTATTCCTATGTTTATCTACACAGATACATTTCAACCACAAAAATCTAATCCTTTCAAACAATGAACTATTTGTATTTACCTCCACTAACAACAGCTTCCACATAAGGTGGGTAGAAGAGTAGCTCTTTTGATGATGGTGTTACAGTAATTTTCTCTCCAGACCTGTAAGACACAAATAAGATACCATCAGATGAAAATTGAATTAGCAGCTCTCATGTAGAGCAGAGTGCAAAAATGCATCTAAATACTCCAAGAAAAAAGGATCAACAACAACCTAAGCAAAATTCTTACTATGTGGTATCAAGTTTCCTTCTTGTTCAGTCACCAAAGGCACCCAGCCAGCAGCTCTGTCCTACCTGGAATTGTATCACTGCTCTGTTTGTCAGAAACACCACACAATAGTACAAAGAACACACCTTGTCCATTGGAGCTTGGTATTACCTTGCCCAGTATGAAAATTCATATAAGAATGGTCCTTGGAGCTCCTCCACCATTTCTTGCACTGGTGGCTTTGTTCCTTCCTCCTCCTGACCCTTCTTTTCTCTCTCCTGCCGGCGGCTCTCGATTTCTGCCAGCTGCTGCTCCCGACGCAGCTCCTGAACAGATTTCAGGGGCCCTAAAACTAAGGCAGGTTCACTGTCAATGGATGACCTGAAAATATGGAGAAAAAACAAAATCATCTCCTTGCATATGGAGAGATAAGAGCTTGTTGTATCCGTTAATTACTGCCTTTATACAACTGCAGACAAGTCTCAGGATTATTTTTTAAACCCATTCCTCTTTAACTGCCCTGTTTATTCTGGTAAGAGCACAGGAGTAAATCTTTAGGCAAAAGGATCAGTTTGCAAAAGCACCTTTAACAAAGACCTGAACTAAAAGAGAAAGGCTGAAACATCAAACCTGAGAGCAAGCTTAATACAGAAAGGATGAATTGTACAAAATAAATACAAAGACTGCTAAGCTTGCTTTTACTTCATAGCCAGGAACTTTTGTCTCAGGAGCGGGGAATACAAGGAGAAAATAACTTCTATCACACATAAATACTTCCAAGAGGCCGCAATTCCCAGGAAAAGCTCTGAGTTCTCACCTATCTGCCCTATACATTTCAACTACTCAGCTATCTTGTCACTGTCCACTGAACAGGTTCCTATCTAAATTCAACCAAGTTCTTAGAATCAGCTCACAACAAGTCATTTTGTTTCACTCTCCCTGATCTTGTATCCTCTCTTTTCTAGCATTTTCTTCTAGATTCCAATCATCTTTTGTATCTTATCATCTGTCTCTACTCCAACCATCTGAATTCTCAGTGAGGACTGAACCAAAATGATCACTTTTCCTACAGCCACTTTAGATTACCAGCATAGTTCTGTCTCCTCCTTCAGCCTTCACCTATATCCTAGTTTGTCTTTTTTAAGAGACATAGTTACTATTGCTCTATCACACTCAGTTTCATCAAGGCTTTATCTTCTTTCTTTGCAGTCCAGACACAACACAGAAATATGTAAATTTTTTTAAGTGAAAGTCTATTAAAAATGTGTACAGGTACACACAATCTCAAGATACTCATAATAAATTACTAGTCTTATATTTAAAAGCCATTATCAAGCACTGGTGAGAATCAGTTTTGCTTTTGGTTGAAGTTGTTTGGAGTTTTTTGTTAACTGAAAGTTAATGGGTCACAGCCATGGATCTAGTACACAGACTTGTAAGAACAGCTGGCTTGTTTTTAAACCTAGAGCTGTTCTCTTTATGTTGATGACACTTCACAAATTGGACTTCAGCTGAAAAGCTTGAGGGAGGATTGATCAGAGATATCTGTGGCAACTAAGCTGCTTTCAAAGCACTAGCCAATAGTCTTCAAAAACCCAACAAGCTGAGAAGGTTGGTAAAACATTCTTCTCTTCACTAAGTTGTTTTTGAAATCTTAATGGCTCTATGCTGTCCCTTGCCAGCTTTTGGAATTGCCCAGCAGTTGCAGTGCTAGGGTCATTAATCTTGGAGAACTCAAGACAATGCTCTGCAGGTAATGTTCTCTGAAAAGATCTTTTCTGCACTCAAAAAAGTTTGAGAACCCAGAGTCTAGAAGAAGTAGACACCAGCAGAGTATCAATCAAGCACTCATCATTATCAGACACTTTCAGGCAGATTTGGCACCTCATACAATTAAAGCTGTTCACAAATCAGTGCTCCCTAGTGAGCTGTCTGTTCAGCTAAACATAAATTGGTGCATTAGTGTGTAATCACTCTGCATGTTTTTCCTTTTATAACCATCCTCACACCAGTTACAATGCTCTAAAGCAACTGATTCTCATTCTGAAGAAAGAAAAAAGGGAAAAAATAGATGCCAGTGCCTTCAAGAGCTCAGACATAAGCTAAATCAATACCCTCTGAATTCTGAAACATTGGTTCATTAATGTATATAAAACCTCAGAAAATAATTCCTTTTTACCAAGACACAAAAGTAGGGAGGGGCAATGTTGAAATGATGAGAAAATGCTCAGATTGAGGCTGGATTTATCTCTCTCCAAAGAACTCAAAGTACATCTTAGCATTAAAAACCTCTTGCAGCCTAGGCTAGGATGCCACCCCCTTAGAAAGCAGCCACTGCAGCACTAAAACTGGAGTAAAGCTTTATGAGAGAAATGTCTCTTTCTTCCACTTTTTACAGCCCCACGATTTCTTTGTCCTTACTTAATGGTAACAGTGACATCCATCAGTTTATCAGTTACAATTGTGCCAAGGACATGGTGGCGAACTGCAGTGAGCGTCAGGATACTGGGAGAGGACCTGCAAATCAAAGTAACAAAGACATGAATTCAAGGTCCCCCCTTCCCAAATAAGCAAATCTTATTTAGCAGAGTCTGTCCTCTCACCCTTGAGATTGAAATGCTTTATAAAGGATGATACAGAAATTATACAGCAAAGCTGTAGTGCTGGGATGTTCATCTATTGGAAAGGGAGCATTTCCCAACTGGAGCCCCAAAGCAATTCCTTCCTTTGTACCTTCTGCTTCCTCTCAAGTTAAAACTGGTTTGATTGATCTCATATGTCAAAGTGTCATTAAACATATCACCAGACCACAACTTGCCTGACCAAGGAAGATCAGCACTGCTTACTTGTGATAAGGGGGAACATTTATTCAGCTTGCAAAAAAACGGGGTGAGCAGAATCAAATCACCATAAGGTCATGGCACCAGTGACATGCAATACTGGTAAGTGCCTCTTAGTAATCTCACTATCCTATCTTTTGCCTTTCAGCTCTCAGAAGTAACCAACACTTTTCACTGAAATAACTCTGTTACAAAGCAAACCCAACACTAAACAGACAGAAAGCTGACAAAAATACCCACCTAAAGAAACTAAAGCATCTTTAAACCCTATCATTAGTTGATTTTTATTACTTTTAAGATAGAAAGGGCAAGAGAACACATGTGATACATCTTGCTAGAGCTTCCCTCTTCACATCCTGTCCTGCTGAAAGCAAGCAGGAGAAGGGAGCTTTATGGAAAATCACACTGGTAGGTGTAAGGTGAGGAACAGTCACACTCTTACGTGTCGTAGGTGTAATAGTCGTGTTCAAACTGGTGGCAGGAGCGTGGGGTCACTTCATACACACCTACAAACAGTAAGGCAAAGAATGAGCCACTGAAAAATTCAAGTTGGCTGAACTCACAAGACCACATGAGAACAGAGGTACAGAAACAGCTGCAAAACTTGACTATGTATCTGGTGCCTTTCACAAAGACACCTCCTAATGTGTCTGACAAACAGAACCCATATGAATGAGATTATTTTAACATTATCTTCCTTCATCAAAGATGAAATCACCAAGAAAAAAAATAGTAACATTTTATTTCTGGAATCTAGATTTGGTGAAGGACTAAATAGCAGAAGAAATGGAGAATTCTAAAAACTTGGATCAGATCATTTATATACAACTGTAATTAAAATAATGTCTTTCAGAAACCACAGTAAAACTTTTAGTTCCAAGCAGTATTAACTAACTGGTTATTTTTCATTTTTTAAACTAACTTTTTAAAGCTGTTACCTGGCTTTGAAAGACAGAATCTATTAACTCCTTTGGACAGGTTATAAACACCAACATTCTCTGGTCCATTTCCATCCTGATAAAATTCCTGTGAAGCCACAGCACAATTCACTATTAGAAACTACCAAACAACAAAATGAAAACAGTATTTGCCTAAAGATACATCAATTCCTTCTAACACCTAACATCACAAGACCATTTTGCCAAACTTAAAACACAAATCTTGAAGCACTCTAAACATCAATGTTCCCATGCTCTGTGACCCCCCAGAGACAGGAGAAAGCCTCGATTCCAAGCATAATCCTATCAACCTACATAAGGTCATTAAAAACATACAAGAACATTTGTTTCCCACGTACCAGTGTGATTGCATGAGAAAGAGAACACCTCAGCATATATCCAGTCTGCCTGAATTCTACTCCTGACACATCTTCCTCCAAGACTTCCAATTCCAAAGACTTATTCTTCCAGCACCAGTCTTCATGTACAATGCTTACTAGAATATATGCCACACAAAGCATTTTAGTAATGTCAAACTGAGTAAATAAGGGTAGGTTTTGTGATATAAAAAGCTTGTGTCTCTCCAGCTTCCCTGACAATAATCTTCAACTATAAATACATGACAAAGTCTGTAGTAACAGACCTGGCTCTCAGCACTGCAGCACCACCAGGAACCCAACACATCTATCAGGAAAGGTTCACTATGAAAAGGAATAATGAAGCCCAGCCACCCTGGAAGGCTCCTCAAAGGGCACTACCACTGTGACAGGCAAAACATCCTAGAGAACATCACAATCTAAGCTCAATTTAACCTGGTGGAAAGATGTTCTCACTCCTGTATAAAGTGTGCAATCTATATACTCCTTTTACATCTTTCCCTGAAGATGTAAAATGATTTATTTTCACAGGCCAAGGCAGGCTGGCCAAAATACATATTGTTCTTACAATCAGCACTCTGGAAGCAGAACTAGAATGTATCCCTGTTCTTAGGCTCATGGTAACACCCACTTCAGCCAGTCAGACCCTCAGGAGAACTCAGGGGAGCAGTAACCTATTGGGCTGACACACGGTTAAACACCCAGCATCAAGAAAACCTGATGCACTGTTGTATTTTTCCAGATTCTCTCAGATTTCACGGTTGTGTTGGGCATACTACAAAACACATCCATGATAACAGAAGCGCTCAGATTAGGTCACAAACTGAGTTACCAAGGCTCCCCCCAAGCAGGTCCCATGCTCCTACCTTTGTACTTGCCCGGGAGCACCCCCTCGAAGGTGAAGGGCACCGAGTCGGCGCTCCCGGCCAGCTGCAGGCTGCGCTTCTCCCCCTGCCGGCTCACGGACTGCAGCGTCACCAGCAGCTCCCCGCAGGCGTCTGCCAGCCAACACAGCACGTGAATCCCACCTCAGCGGCACGCACACCCAAATGCTGCTACTCCCTCCCAGCAGAGCAAGTTTCCAATTACAGCGTGTGTCTTAAGCACGTGTTTAACGGTGGTTTTGTTTGTTTTTGCGTTCTGCAGGATTTTGAGATTGTTAATCATATTCTTGTATCTAATGGCAAGAAAAAACCTTAGATCAACATTAAATCCCTGGGTTTACCTCACTCTGCAGAGACTTAAGAGCCCAGTAAACACCTGTGAGTCAGAACAAAAAGTGCAGGGAGGATTCAGAGAGAAAAAAGGAAGGGAAAAAGTGATAAAAATCAGGCTCTAATCATCATCTGCTGAAATCAATGGGTAATCAAGGAAAATAGCAGAAGAACCTTAGACTAAAATAAAGACAAAAAGCTCATGAAAGAGAACAGAGGTTGAAAGTTTCTGCCAAAGGCTTGAGCCTACAGTTTTTACAAGCACTGCTTTTTTCCCTTTTTTTTGGTAAACTTCTTTTTCACCTCCAGTACTTCTGTGATTGATAAACAGTATCCCAAGTAGCAATCAGGACCATTTCCTTCCAGAACCTACCCATCTTCTGAGGAAGGAAGACTTGCTTATCCCTAGCAAGTATTAAAAGTAGGTACACAACTTTACTCCAAACTTCGTTAAAGTACTAGGCCACAACATCTCCCAGGAAGAGCTGCTTTTCCCCTGTGCTGCAAGCTCCATTTACTTATCTGCTGATGGGACTAAGCACAGCAAGTGTTGTGATGTCAACAACACTAACACATGCACTGCTGAAGTTCTCCATTCCATTGCCATTTCACTTTCACAATGGACTTACCTAAACAAGAGATCTTCCCTGAGACAGATGCCAGAAACTGAGAGAAGGTCACATCCATCACTGGTCTGTCAGTAACAGTGACAGGGAACATTTTGGGTTTCAAAGCCAACCCTGCTCTGGTCTCAGCCTCTGGAATAATTACCTATAAAGTATATGACATCAAGGCATCACCACCTTTCAGATCCCAATCCAAAAACACCCACTCTGCTGTCTTCAATGCATTCATCAGAAATTAGAAAATGGAAATCTACTGTAAATCCCAGGCAAAGCAAAACCAGCCTCTCCAACATGCTTTCCAAAATTTCTAAACCTTCTAAAACACCGTGACAGTACTACAATGAAAAAAAGAAAGCTCACTTTTACCTGAACACTGTATGTACCCGATTTTGCCTTGAAACAAAATGCTCCATGAGGGTCGGTTTCTGTTGTAAGTAGTGAGGCTTTGTCTTTGTCTTCAGGTATCATGGTTACCTTGTATTTACTGATCTGCTTGACTGTGTCAGGGAATCGAGTAACTGAGATGTGGCCACACACACTGAACCTGTTAAATAAAAGCCAGTTATCAGAACAAGTATCTTGAATTGACAAAGATCATTAAAAAATACTTGGTTTAGAACTTCCATAAAAAGTAAACCCCACTATGTTGTGGTAATAACATCTGAATTGGAAAGGATTTCTCCTGAAAGAGAGATTTGCAAGCAACTTGCTTCATTCTTCCCTGACACTTCAAGCCTCTCTCCCTTTTTTCTTCTCTTGTGCTAAGCAGGTAACGGATTTAGGACTTTCTCCCCTTAGGTTTTAAACCATTTCAAGTGTTTTGTGTCAAAAACCTCAAATATGATAGGTAATCCACTGGAATACAACCTTGGAACACCTACACTAGTGAAAGCACAAGACAAGATGACAAATTAGAAGCTGGTAAGTTTGGCTGCCCTCAGCAGCACAACATATTTAGTTACTGAATAAATTGTACCCCATCATTCAGCAGCACACAAGGTTTTTTTCTAATTGGCTGGTTATGTCTGTAGGAGCTGACTGCTATTTGACTCAGTAAATTCAGAGTTTTCATTTCTCCAGCACACTGCCATTATTTCCTCCTCTGAAGTCCTAGACACAGAACCATGACAGTTTCATCTTCCTCAGCTCACGCTGCATCTCCTACCACTGCACAGCCTTAGACTCACAGTCAAGGCATCAAAGAAAAAGACAATTCAGGTAAGGCAGCAATGACCTTAAGAGTGAGCAGTAAAATGCAGAGGTTTGGTACAACACTGCACCAGACAGCTGTCTGACTCCAGATACCCTCCTGTGCAAGGAGAAAGCTCGAAAAGCAACAAGCTTCTCTGTTGCTTTCTTGGTATCCACACACCATTCTAAAACTCTTAATTTAACCATGCCTTAGTGTCTTCATTTACAAGGGAGAACTTACTACAAGGATGCCCTAAACCTCAACAATCATTGAGCAAAATACTAAGCACAAAACATGCACTCATGCTGCCCTATTTACCTTGAATTTCTTCAGCAACATTTAGCTCCTGACAACACTATACAAGTTTGGGCATGGCATGGGAAAGGATCACCAATTTTCACAGCCTCATCCACACATCAAATTGCATTTTCATCCTGACATTTTCAGTCCTTACCCTGTGGCAATGATGTCTGCCAGCTGAGGTGTATTTGGTGCAATCTTCACAGTAACAGTATCAAAAAACAGGTGTTCCTTCCTGGCATGAATTGTGTATGTACCTGTTGTTATGTTCTCAAGGCGGAAAGAGCCATCAGCTTTTGTCTTCACTGTAACAAATAACAAGAATTAAGAACCACGTGTTAACCTTAGGTATCAATAGATCCAGAGGGCCTGCACTGCTTTAGGCTATTTTTAATTCATATTACACAAAGAATAGTTTTATGGTTTTTTTACTAGATGAACCTTCAGTTCTGTATTACAAAGTACAATCTGGCATATGGTTGAAAGCAATTAAGAAATTTTCAACTGCCAAACAAATGAACATTTAATGCTCTCATCTAAGCCAGAAAATGCAAAATTTATCAACTGGATGAAATCCACTTTAATATTTCAAATAAACTGCAACAAAAGCAGTATATTCTCCTGAAGGGTTAATTCCACATCATACACTAGTCCTCTACTTGAGTTTAATAAAGGCTTCCCTGTAGCAACAAAGATCAAGAGCACCACATACCTTTAATCTGATTGTTCAGAGTCACAGTGGCATCAGCAACTCCTTCTCCATCAGGACCATTCAACACCCTGCCTGTGACAGAGAAACCCATCACATGGAAAACAGGCTGAAATGGGAAAAAATTAACATCAGTCTTTACTTGGGAAATGCAAACACACACCTACAGCAAGCAACACCAACTGTTTTCTCTCCACACACATATAAAGGAAAGTTATTTAGAGCCCTAAGTAAAAAATGTACCAGGATAACCACAATGAAAGTACAAAATGATCTCCAGGCATACTGCTCCCCTAAGTACAACACACATTCTCGATGCATCTGCACTGGTACAGCTCAGAGGGCTGCAGTCACAGATCATAATGCCATTACACAAGGCACTCTGCAAACCAGAAAACCTACAGGTCCTTCTCCAGAGATGTGACAATCTCAACAAGGAAATACAAGCAACCTGGAAGATCACTGCCTGTTTGCAACATGCACATGAAAGTGAACACAGCAGACAGCTCTGCCCTATTTTGTTTCTTCCCAGTAAAAGGGACCGAAGTATAGAAACACAGCACAGCACTAGAAACTGTCCTCTACCTGCTGTGCATAACCAAGTGGCTTCAACTTCTTACAAAGAAGTTTTTCCACAATACAGCTGCTTTCTGCTAACTTCAGTTAGCCTTTTACAGGAGAGGCACAAAAAGATTATTCCCTCTGCAGGCCTTACCTCGATCTGTAAACTGTCATGCTCTACAAGGAAATCCAATCTAGATGGAGCAACATCAAAGGTGATTCTCTCTCCCCTGTAGAAGGGTATCTGAAAGAAGACACATGGCTTTGACTCCTAAGCTGTGATGACAGAATGGTTTTCCTCTACCATTTTCCATGTTCTTATCACCATCAGACACCCCTACCAAGGGTCAAAAGAGCTGCAAACCTCCTGGAAAAAATTACTCAGAGGCATGGAGACACAAATATGGGCAATATTTCAAGACTGATCGAAACCATGAAATTATCAGAAAAGATGGAAAAGTAACCCCCTAGCCAGAATACAGCATATTTGGATGTGCAGAAGCTTAGAGATAGGGGACAGTATGATTGCTAGAAGAATTAAAAGAATAAGAGAAGCCTGAATCCCATTTGTGTAGCACACAGACTGAGAATGCAGGACCATCACTCCAAGCAGAGAACATGCAGATGTAAGAAAGAAAATGGGAAAAAAAGGAAACAGCTTAAAGGAGAGGAGATGGTAATAGCACACTCTGGTTTAGAAAATGAAAGTTAACAACCCACTGAATAGACAAGAAGTGAATTTCTAGTCACTTACCACAGTGTACTTCCCACTTGGCAGAGAAAGAAAGCTAAAAGACCCATCTTCTTTTGAGACAACATTGCACAAATAGGATAAAGACTCATCTCTTGATTGGAACCCATCCACAGGAGAAATATTGCAACCCACAACATCCTGTAGTAATAAATGCAATACAATTTTTTGTCTCAACAAAAGCACAGAAAGCAATTGCAGGAGGGGTGGAGGGAGGATACAGGAGGGCTTGAAATACTCCACTATAATGAGTGATGGGAAGTATAAAACCATTTCAGAGGCAAAGTTTGATGACATGGCTTAAAATTCATGTATAGGTAAAACAGGAAAAAAAAGCAAATAATCAACTTTATGGTAGCAAGGACAGAGCACCAGGAAATTCAACATGCCCAAAACTCCCCCATGTGTCTTAAGTGACTTCAGTTCTGTGGACAGGGTTAACATTACAGAACAGAGCTCAGTTCTACATGACCACATTTAACACTCATTTCTTAACACACTTGTAAGGTGGCAATAGAAGTGCTTGAACTTTGTCTTCCCATCAAAAGGGCGAAGAGTAATTAAGATATCATGCTGAAGACAAATTACAGCTACTATACAATGAATTATGAAATAATTCCATGCAGGTCACGTTGGATTACAAGGGCCTCGTTGGAGGAAAAAAAAATCACACAAAAGAACCAAATGCAAAAATACAGTTTAAGGGACCGTACAGGCCAGTGAAGCTTGGTAAGATCTGTATCAGTGAAGCTGATACAGATGAGTATCAGGGCAATATGAATCTAGAAGCTATTTGGCTCTTATTTATAGCCATACTCATATTGAAAAGGTACTGATCAAGCATTACCTCTTTAGAGACTGAAGAAGAGAAAAGGAGAAACATGACCCCTTTCATGGGTTCTCCATCACTCCTCACAGACCCAGAGACATTATAGCCTGCAACAATCAGGGGGCTGGCAGCATAAGCATTGGAACTTGTCACCCGCACCACTGTCTTCGACTGAAACACAGAAACAAACATTTTCACCAAAAGCAGCCATCAAGTCTCATTTACAGCACCTAAAGAAAAATCAGAGACTGCACATTCAACAAGAACAGAAGCCAGAGCAGCAGAACTCAAAGAGGGTGCCCCCAGCTACTCAAGACACTAACAAACTAAAGCAAAGACACTTTCTAAAACAGTATTTTTCCTGCTTTACTGATTCAGGAAATCAGAGGTCAGGATATCAGACGTCCTCAAATAAACAAGCAGTCTGGGAGGGAAGGATTTGAGCTACAATATTCTTGCAAAATGTACAGGATCAGAAGATGGAAAACAAAAGCTTATTCAACAGTCCTTCCCTAGCAGGCTTCACTATCTCCAAACTGGGCAGTTTCTTGACTACTTGAATCAGACATAGAAAAACTCCAGTAACCCTGTCCACCCACGAAGCCACTTCCTCACACTAACTGCTCCAGACAAGGCCTCACAGATCCATCCTCTCTAAACAGGCAAACCAGAACTTCTGCAGGTTCTAACCTCTTTCAACATCCAGGTAGGATGTGATGCAAAGATTTCATATTCGCCAGGAAGCACTTTAAAGAAAGCAAACCTGCAAGACAACAAAGGGATTATGTCTCTTCAAAAACAGCCACAAACAATTTTTCACAGAAAAACAATTTAGACTCTATTCATGTGTTAGAAAAAATATTTCAGAACTCTTACAGTCCCAGTCAGTATGGCAGAATTGAAATGATCTTGTGCAAATGAACAGATGAATTAAGTAGGCACCACCCACACTCACTTTCCTCCAGGTTGTGTAATAGTTGCTTGTATGTTTATGTCACTGCCAGCATTTCTCAGTACAACCTGAACACCAGCAGGACCTAATGTCTGACCTTTGCTGAGAACCTGTCAAAATAAAAAGAAACAGAAGCATAAATGAGTTAAAATAACATGTAGAGTTGAATCTGAATGTTTTTATGAAGGTTGAATTAGCATAAGGTGGAATAAATAAAGATAAAGGAGTCAAACCTTTCCGTTCACAGAAAATCCTGTGAACACGAAGTTAATATCACCTCCTTTTGTGCAAATGTCATTAATGCCATCCACATGGATGTCTACACTGGTTGGTTCTGAAAGAGAAGAATGATGAAATAGCATGATAGCGAGAGAGCAGCCATAAAGAACTCTGCTTCAGCTTTACACAGTTGTCACAGAAATATATTAATTCAAGCATGGCAAGTGTTGTTCTGGAAGTCTTTGTTCAACAAAGTTAAAAGTGCTCCCAAATCCTGATGCTGCAAATCCTCTTTCCCTCTTCCCACTGCAGCCATTTTTGTCAAAAACTCACATTCCTTCAAATCAGTTCAAGGGTTACTTTGTCAGTGCCTACCACCCAGCTTTACCTTCCCCTGGTACAGTAAGTACATGTCAGTACCATGCAGTACAGTTTATAGGTTTGGAAAAGTGCTCCTTTTACCCTGCCAGCTGCAATTTAGAGATAAGGCCCACACTGCAGATACAGTGTCCTATTGCAAGAAGACATACAAGTACTTACCAAAACTCCACCCTAGGGGAGGCTCAATTTTAAGAATGAAATCCCCCTAAAAAATAAAGAGCAATAACTGTATTCATTGATCTAAATTCAATTTAGCTAAATGATGAAAAAGAAAGTCAGAACACAAGCATCATGCTGCAGAGAGGAACACAAGACTCAAGTGTATCATTCTCCACCATTCTCCTTTCCTCCTGCTTATGATACTCTGTTCAAAGTAGCAGCCATATCTACCCAGACAGGTTAGAATGTTGGGCTCACATCCAGCCAGGAGCAGAAATTAAGTATCACCATGTTTATCCTGCTTCCAGCACAAACCTGGCTCACAGTCAGGCAGCTGAGTGCTATAAAGTGCTCAAATCTACCTCCTCCTGCCCCAACAGATGGGCTCTAAATCAGCCTTTGATATTTCCACTGGGTTGTATTCAACCATTCTGCCCAAACACGGGATAAAACTCCAATCCTTTTAAAAGCTCTGATCCAAAAGGGTATCAATCAATACAGAGACCCTCTTTGTATCAGAGAGCACCACATGTATTGTGCCATTTATATTCTGAAGTTCATCCCTTGAAAGGCTCAAAGGCCTAAGAATGAAATCACCAGGATCAGAAAGCATGTTACGTTCTTAGATTGGGAAGGGATTATTTGGTGGCTGGACTAGATGACCTTTAAAGGTGCCTTCCAATCCAAACCAGCTTGTGTTTCTATTTCTGAACCTTAAGTTAACTAGCTCCTTAAAAGAGCAGAACACTTTGACCATCAAGGGTAGCTTGTATTTAATTTCATTTGAGTTTGACACCTTTCCAGTCTAAGTAGACATTAAATTACTGATACATTCTGAGCTTCCTGGATCGTTGTTTCCTTAAAATATTTTTAATATCCGCAATTAACCATACAGGTTATTTTCAATTCAGTCATACCAAAATACCTTTGCATATACATTTATTCCCATTTCTATAGGTAAAAAATCTGAAGGCTTTATCTGTACTCTGCAGGAACCTGTACTTTTTGTGCAGTATTTGTACAGCTACAGGACACAGCTGCTGGCAGGAATTCAGGTTCCCAATGCTGCAGTCATTCCAATAAACAGCACAAATGCAACACTACAGCTACAGTTAGCTGGCTCTTCTCTTAATAATTAGCACTGGGAAATGAAGTCGTTGCATTTCAAAAAGAAACAGTTGAAACCTTAATCCAAACCAAACCAAATGATGTCCTGATTCAAATGTTTCATGGGTGGGTGTTGCTGTGAGATTTAATCTGCCGGCATATCGAGGTGAAGGCAGCTGCTGCCTCCAGAACAGAGGGGACAGCGCAGGTATTTGTGTCTTACCTTGTCATAGAGGGGAATCATGAAATACCCATTGTTCGGAGCACAGTCTGTCTGGTATTTCAGAGTGCCATGTTTTGTATATAACTTAATCTAAAAAAAGCAAACAAAACAGACACAAAGGTATGTTTTTAAAAAGCGAGGAGCGCTGGAACCAGGCACTCTTTAACCCAGTGCTGCCACACAGCAGCAGCAGCAGCCGTGCCAAGGGGCAGCAAGGCACGGTTTATGGCAAGCAGGCTGCAGAGGGCCAGAGTGAAGAAGAGTTCCACCGCCACCTGTGACCGCGGCCCGGGCGGCAGCGCTCGGCACGCCCGGCAGGCAGCCGGAGCCGGCAGCGGGCGGGGCGGCGGCGCCCACCTCGATCAGGGAGTAGTTGATCTCCACATCGGACTTGACGAAGCCGCCGCAGCCCACGACGATGTCCTCGGAGCCCCGCACCAGGGCGCAGCAGAGGGCGCAGAGCAGCGCAGCCACCGCCCGGGGCCGCATCCCCTCACCGCCGCCACCGCGNGCCCCTGCCCCTTTTCCCGGCCCTGGTCTTTATCCCGGCCCGGCCCCTTATTCCTCCCCTGCCCCTTTTCCCGGCCCGGCCCCTTATCGCGGCCCGGCCCTGACCTGTCGCTGCCTTTGTAGGCGCAGTGGGTGCCGAGTCACTTCCACTGAAGGAGTTGCCTTATTCAGCCTGTATGTTCCCACCGTTTGTGAACGTAACTAAGGCCAAATAACTTCTACAACAGAAGCTGCTTAATAAAGAAAATAATTTTGTGTTTCAAGCATCGCGTAAAATCATGTCACTCCTATAAATATGCATCAGGTAGGTGGAGAGTATGTCTTAGGTGGGCGAGTTCACGTCAGTTTTACTGTGTTAAAATATATTGGTGTTACCTCCTTGGCGTGCTGAATTTGCGGAAAGAATAAGCAATGTTTCCTTTCTAATACACACGTGTCTGTGCTTAGAGAGCTCCCATAATCGATAATCCCGGGTCTCCGCCTCGGAGCGCGCTGCAGCCGCGGCCGGACTTTGGCCGCAGCGGGACGGGACGGGCCGGGCCGGGCCGAGCTGAGCTCTCCGCAGGCGCTCCACGCCCGGCAGGATCGCTCTGCCCAGCGAGAAAACGCCGCCGGGCAGCGGGCCGAGGGTCCCGGGCCGAGCGCCCATGGGTGCGGGCACTGTGCTGTGCGGGCCCCGGGATGGCCCCCGGGTGAGTGAGCGGTGAAGGCGGCGGAGCGGAGCCCCGGAGCCCCGCGGGCCGGAGCGCGGGTGCAGCGCTGAGGGGACGCGGCCGGCGCGTTCCCCTCAGGGGCTGCTGTGGCGCGGACTTTGTCTCCCCGGAAGGAGAGTTCGCCCAAACGCCAAAGAGACCGTTCAGCTGCAGTAAATGTGATGAGCTTCGAGTGAGGACCCGCTACAGAAATACTTTTAAAAGGGCTCTAGTGAGTCGATCAATACGGACTCGCATAGATTTCCATCCCCAAGGTTGATAAACTCCCGTAATAGTTTGCCAGTCGTTATATGCTTCCTCTTTCTGTCATGGGATTCCTGTCCCCAGCCTTGCTCTGCGTCATGTCCTTCACTTCTGCATTGTTTCTGTTCCAGGACTGGAACCAGACATGGCATACAAACATCCTAGGACTCACCTGGTGCTTCGAGAGCTCCATCACTGCCTGGATCCCTTGTGCCTATCTTTGGATCTGCTTTCCTTTCTACTACTGGTACCTTCGACACAGAAACAAAGGTTACATCAGGATGTCCCATATCTTCAAAGCCAAAATGGTAAGGGTAAAGCATAGAGTTTGGTCCTAAAATTATCTCAACTTTGATGCAGAGCTTAACTTTCCTAAATTATTAATTCTTCCCTGATGATCCATCTCTGTGGGGGTTTTTTGACATTTACCAGCTCAGGTCCACGTAAATCAAATAAAGTTTTAGGAAGATAAAAGATCTTCTCACCCGTACTTCCATTTGATTCCCTGACACTTCCCATTACATTCTCTGTCCCAGACCTGATCTTCCACCTCTTCAGTCTTACTGGAGCCCAGGCAGCTTGGATCATTCCATTTGGTAGATTGTCCCAGCATTTCAGTTCATTCCAGTGTGTGTTTTTTGTCTCTGCCCCAGGTCCTTGGATTCATCCTGGTAATATTGTGTTTTTCTAATGTCTTCTTCATGGTGTGGGAGAAAAGCCAAGGAATCCCACGGACCCCAGCATTCTTCATTAGCCCTGCTGTGGTGGGAATCACAATGGTAATTCCTCCCTTGTTTGCACATGGCCAAGCTTAGCCCTCCTGGGACAGAGCTGCTGTTTCCCATGGTTCTTGCTATCTCTGAGCACAAACTTGGCTGATGGAGAGTAGAAGGCTGGGGATGCACTTTGTGCCTCTCTGCTGTGTCATCAGGGGGTTGGAATTGGGGCAGACCCTGTGGGCAGAGTACACCTGGCAGGACCTGAGGTTTCAGTAGGGTTTAGAAAGAGGTCTCACAACCATGAGACATGATTTCATTTCTCGTAACTACAGTATGTGATTTAGTATGGTTTAGAATAAAATCTGGTTTTTGTTCAATAAATAAGTGCCTATTCTCCCTTTCTGTAATTGCATCTTCATAGCCTAAATCCTTCCAGCTTGTTGGCCCAATTGTAATGTTATTACTTACCTTCCCTGTAGACATTCTTGAGTGCAAAATTGCACATAAAGCTTTTCAGTGTTAGCCTCTTAGGAACAATACTGCAACTCTGAACATCTTGAAATGTTTGGGCAAGAAGCTAAGTGATTTTTCTCTATTGTATTCATTAATTTGATAACAATGTTTGGCATTCCATTACCAGGTATTTATTTAGACAAATTTGTACTTCCTCACAGGTCCTTGCCTTGTTCCTTATCCAGGCAGAAAGAATGATGGGCATCCAGTCCTCTGGGGTCCTATTGATTTACTGGCTGCTCTCATTTGTGGCCGCACTTGTGATGTTTAGTTCCAAAATTCAACATGCCCTGGAAAAAGTAAGTGAGATCACATACCTTTAATGTGCAGACTACAAAGTCTCTAAAGAACAGGGCTGGTTTTGTCTCATTGACTGAAAGGGGGAGAATCAAATGCTTCTTTTAAATATGTTCTGAGAAAAAATGATGTATGACAAATTTGTGATGGATGTTTATTTGCAGAGGTAGAACATAAGAAACTCTTTCTATGCTGGTTAAACATAGAGGTTCTTACCTGATTTTCATCAGTATTTTGTTCCTTAGGGCTTCCTGGAAGACCATTTCCACCATGTTACAACTTACCTTTATGCTGGCCTGGTGCTAGGAGAACTTGTGTTATTCTGCTTAGTTGATCACCCTCCCTTCTTCTCGAAAGCTGACAACAATCCTGTAAGTGTAAGGTAGCTTTTCCAAATGCTTTGCTTCATTGCTGAAACAGGATTTTAAATATATGGGGATACACAGGCATATGAGTATCTGGGTGATGTAAGATGCATCATTCTTAAAAAGCTGACAGTTTTAAGAGGTAACTGGCAGAATTTGGGATAACAGTGCTCTGTCTCTTAATGTAAGTTTTTCAGAACTAAAACCCTATCCATATTCATGTTTATTGTCACTGAAACCAGTGGATAGGGTATCTGTTGTTTCCCCTAGTGCTGCTCTCCTGTGCTGCAGTACTGTTCGTGGGATGGAAAAGCTCTGTCCTTAAGAAAATAAATGGTTTTGGGTATGAAGAATTATATTCTTTGTTCTTGCATCTGAGACACTGTGCAAAGTCAAATTCTCAAAAATCTCCCAATCCCACTGAGCCTCCACAATACACTTTGGTTCAATGAATGGGGAGGGGGATACTCTGATTGCTTTTCCTGGGGAAGCACAAAAAGGAACTACATTCATCTGACACATGCCCTTTTCTATATATAAATATCACACGTGTTTTCTCTCCCATCAGAATCAGTGCCCAGAAGCCAGCAGCTCTTTTCTTTCCAAAATCACATACTGGTGGTTCTCTGGGTAAGAAAACAAAAGACATGGCTTTGCTACAATATGAGAAAAAAGCAGCAGCATCAGAGATCAGAGAGGGTGTAGATGGCAGCCAGTAGGAAATATCTCAGCCCCTGAGTTAGCTTATGGAGTGAGGATTTAAATTATTTCTTTAAATTATTTCTCCTGTGAGGTATTCTCACAAGATCAAATTATAAAAATTCAATTTACTTTCCTCAAAATAGTTTAAAACACAAATTTGTGAGTCTAGATAGTTCTCTTCTGCCTCCCAACTACCCCTCCAGTGCCCTCCCAATCTTGAAAGAGATCTCATCAATCTCAAAAGATCACTGTACACAAACCACAGCCATCTCTGACTGCTAGGTCTTGCTGTAACAAATGCTGGGAAAGGGGAAAACAGTGAAGAGGGCATAGGCCCAGTGTGCTGCTGAGCATACAGAAGCAAAACAATTACATTCCTTAATGTCCACTGTGATTGAGTCTCATCTGCCTTTCCTGGAGCCCAGAGGAAGTTAAACTGAGCTTTCTTCTCCACTACCCAAGACTCTAAGTGTGGACTAGAAATTAGGAATGACTTGCAAATCCCCATTGTGCTAACAGAAGATAGCCTAGGGATTCGCAGCAAAACTGCTGTTCCTGGACATGACATTCATGTTTATTGTAGCACAGGAAAGTCCTGAGTAGTGCTGGGATTCAGTGCCTGTGTGCTCTCTGTGGTGCAGTGCCTTGATGCCCCTGTGTTCTGAAAGTGTCACACACACCACAGATCCTGCTGTGCTCCCCTGACTGCAGTCTGTGTCCTCCAGGCTCCTCTGGAAAGGCTCTCAGCAGGCCTTGGGGGTGGATGACTTGTGGCCAGTGAGGAAACAGGACTCCTCTGAAGAAATTGTTGCCTGGGCAGAAAGAGAGTGGAAGAAGTGTCACAGCAGAACCCAGCAGTGAGTATTTGATCTGCAGAGCACATCGTGGGCTCAGCTGGGCAGTTCTGGATGATCTAAGCAAATGCACTCAGAGGTACTGATGTGTGAGTCCCTTTGTGCAAAATCTGATTTTAAGTGTTAAAATCTGCTGGAGAATATCCTTCTACTCCTGGAAGCACAGAATTAACTTTCTGTGAGAGAGGTCAGTTTTTGATGAGCTTTTATACTGGATAATGGTATGAGATCCAGTGTGAAATAATGATTTTTTGAAGGGACAAAATCCCCAAGTTTTCTCCAGCTGTAGGCAACTTTCTCACTGTTTCTTCCTTCAGGAAAATGGAGTCTGGTACATTTAAAAAGGGTCAGAAAACTGAAACTGGCACTGCAGAAGCAGAAGAGACAGAGGCTCTACTGCAATCAAAGCACAGTCAGAGCGGGCCCTTACTGAGAATGTTCTGGAGCATGTTTGGAACTTACTTCCTTCTCAGCACTGTCTGCTTAGTTATCTGTGATGTCTTCTTGTTCTCCACCCCAAAGGTACTGAGGTATGTGCACATTTATAATGTATTTCTGTCACAGGTACAAGATTGCTGTGTGCATGAGCTCAGTGATGTGTCTGTCAGCACCCACAGACACACAAACAATGACCTTTTGAAATCTGCTCTTGCAGATAAAAGGAGCTCAGGTGTCATTTGTGCTACACCCACTGTCAAGTCAGGAGGAGAAGAAACAAAGCTACTGTGTGAAGCTGTGCACACTGTCTGCACTGCTGTGCTCCAGCAGTGGGAAGGACAGGATGCACCAAGCCCTTTGACAACTTCACTACAACAGGAGTTACTTGATGGTTCAATATATCACATCACTTGCCACTTGCTGTAGTCTTAAGACTCCATGTTCCCTGGCTAATAAAGAGCACAGCTGTGCATCCTACACATCTTAAATAGCTTTGTTAGTTGATTAAATGCTTTGTGGGTTCTGCATTACATTATATTTTCATGGGCAAAATCCTTTCTAAGTCATTAAGATTAGGAGACGTTCTGGAAATGTCAATGACTCCCTTAGACTACAGCTACCACTTTGCATATTTCTGACAATTTCATGAAAATCAGAAGCCATCCTACTGAAAATGAGGTCTACCCAGAGAGGATGCTGAGATCAGGGATTGCTTCAAAATCATGAGTGGCTAGATTTCAAAAATCAGGATATATTCCAATTCTTCTGCTGTTTACTGATAAACCTCAGCCAGACAGAATACAGAAAAATCACCAATATTTCTGCCAGCTTATTTTTGTGTGCCTGATATTTCATCTGTTCTATGTGGACTCAGCAACATTTTGCTCCTGTCTTGCAGGCTTTTCCTGAAGTTCATTGAAGATCAGGCAGCCCCTAGCTGGCTTGGCTATTTCTATGCCTTCAGCATGTTCATGCTGGGCTGTCTGCAGACTCTGTTTGAGCAACGCTATATGTACATGTGCCTTGTTCTGGGGCTGAGGCTGAGAACTGCAGTAACAGGGCTCGTGTACAGGAAGGTGAGGCTGCAGCTCCTTGTTTAGCTTTGCTTTTTTCTAGCCCTACCTTAGCAGTGATGATGTACATTGTTCATAGCAATATCAGGGAAGAAGGCATTAGAAACTAGTTTTAGGATGTAGCTGTGCTATATTCATCTCTGAGTAGTACATGCCAGGTACATTTTTTAGAGCTTCCCTATGAAAGAAAAGCCAAGAAAAGGAAAGAGCAAAAATCAATATTAACTTTCTTATGCTGTAGATGATGGTTGGGGAAAAGGAGTAAATGCTTCATCTCAAAGTGAAGTCACATGGCCCAGGTAGCAGCACGGTTTTGATACCTGGGGTTTGACATTTTTCTCCCTCTCTTTGTCCTCTATGAGGAAAAGAATGTTGTTTAACTTTTGGACCAAAGCTGTTGTTTAATGATGTCTTTTCTTTCTACTCTGCCATGACTAGATCCTGGTTATGTCAAATGCCTCAAGGAAAGCAGCAACCACAGGTGAAATTGTTAATCTGGTATCTGTTGATGTGCAAAGGCTAATGGATCTGATTATCTATTTTAATGGGACCTGGCTAGCTCCTATTCGGATTATCATCTGCTTTGTCTTCTTGTGGCAGGTAAAACATGACACTATTTATCAATCCCTTTCTACTCCAAATATCAAAGGGAAAAGGAGGTTTCAAAATTCTTCTTACTGGTTTGAATTACATGAAATTGCCATATTTTTCTTAGCTCTGTAGCGTGGTACATTCACTCTACTTTCTGAAAGATATTTTTATTGATACAGAATCCCTGTCTGATACTCCAGTGCATCTTCTTACCTGTGTATTCAGCATTCAGTTCCTTTTAGGAGATTGTGAGTATTGTTATTGTGAGCTGAAACTTCTGCTTCAGCTCTCTTTAGAACCAAAAGATGTGGCCCAGTGTAGGCTGAAAGTCCAGCTCCAGCTCCTTGGCATAGTCCCAAAACATAATGGAGAATGGTCTGAAATAGCAAATTGGCATACTTCCTCTTGAAGCCTGATTACCACAAGATAAGTGGAACAGCTTGAACCAAACTTACCTGCCATTCAGAAAGAGTATTGGATACTTCAAATTTCATAGGTATCAAGGAGTTTAGTGAGGAGAGAGAAAAATCTGAATTATAAATAATGGATGGAAATCTAAAAGATCCATTTTTAATCAATGTATGGTATTTTCTCAGCAGTACAGAGCTCTGTTGTTTAGTCCCTGGTTTTTTTGGCAAGTGGAATTATGAGCGGTATAGAGACAGGTGATTCACAGGAGCTTTCCAGAGGCCTTTGAGGCTTTCCTGTACTACCCAGGATGGATTGTGCCTCATGCAAGATGCTGTGACTGTGAAAATCAGTAGCTGTGGTACAGACTGTTGAGAAGTCATCATCCCTTTTCTAATGACGCTGACAAGTTGAATGTGGTTGAGCATAATTACCCTTTCTTTGCTGGTGGTCACAGACCAGTTGTGCAGACAATGTAACTCTGTGTCTACCAGCACTCCCCTCTCCTGCCCTCCCTAAGCCATGAGAAACAAGTGCTGGTACATAATTGCCATGGACCCTGGGATCCAAGAGCTGTCCCGAGATAACGGCACAGGATAATGTCACCATTTCATCTCATGCAGACGAGCTGGGTTATTTATGCTGCAAGAATACTTTGTTGAGGGTTTGGGGTTGTTTTTTAAGAAAAACCTGGTGTCGTCTGGGGTCGCTTACTCAGGGCAGCCACAAGATGTCCTTCTGAACGCATCCAGGGACGGGCGGGAAGAGCCGGGAACGGCTTGAATTGCCAGCGTGCCTCTGGATCGTCTTGTTCCTAACAAGGGAGCGAGTAAATTCAGCACAGCCTGATGACAGGAGTTATCCTGCTTGGAGAGTTAACAATCCACAGTGCTTAGGAGCACAACTCCCAGGAAGGGCAAAGGCAAGATTAGACTAAAGGCTTAGGCAGAGGGATGTTATGCACAAGTTCAAATAAGAGGGAAGTGTAAGCAAGGGAATAAAAAACAGTCTTTCCTAGTCATCACCAGAAGTTCCTTCTCTTTCTTTTTCTCTCCTGGCAGCTTCTAGGGCCATCTGCCTTGACTGCAATTGCTGTATTTCTTTTTCTTTTGCCTCTGAATTTTTTGATCACCAAGAAGAGGAGTCAGTTTCAGGTACATTTTGCTTTGTAAAAATGAAGTGGTTTACTGAGTTATGTTATTACTTTTATTTATTATTCATATTTACCATGATTCTGAAGTAATACAGGAGGATTTGAGGCCTGCAAAGTTTCTTGAAATTTAGAGTAAGCTCTTCCATGTTCAACCTTTTTACTATTTTTGCCCTCCTCTTCTGTTGTTTTTATGTACTGCCAGTAAAAATAAAACTCAAGATGAAAAGTAAAATATTTCCCAGCCTAGAAGATTCATAAGCAAAACAATATACACAGCTCAACTGCAGGGAAATTAATTCAGGACTTGGAGGCAGGAATAAGGTATTTCTCTTCAGAATAATTGCACCATTAAACATTCAACCTATTAAATGATAAAACTAAAACATGTATTACAGGAAACCCAGATGAAACATAAGGATGAGAGGGCCAAACTCACCAATGCTATTCTCAGTGACATTAAAGTAATCAAACTGTATGGCTGGGAGAAAACCTTCATGGAGAAAGTGCTTGGAATCCGAAAGCAAGAACTTCAGGCCTTAAAAAGATCTCAGATTCTCTTCTCAGCATCTCTAGTTTCTTTCTATTCATCAACTTTCCTGGTGAGTGGATCACCTTCCTATGTAAAACATGTGCTGTTACTTCCCTTTTTCTTTGTTCTCCTGCCTAGACAGATTTTCCTGTGGACAGCTAAAGATTATATCTGCCTGGAGGAGCTGGAGGTCACAGGAGTTGCTGTGGCTGCTGCACCAAAACCTCCTTAAAGCAGAACACACATCCAATGATCAAACTTGGTTCTGTCACCAACATGCCAGACCTTTGTCTGTGGTACCTGCAGGACAGGCACCTAGAGGTGATAGCCTGTTTTTAACCAGATGAGTCCCAGAATCTTGAAGGGCCTTGAACCATTCTGAAGCAAGTGGTTTACTTGTCATTTGCTCCCTTTCAGGTCACATTTGTCATGTTTGCTGTCTACACCCTGGTGGACAACACGCACGTGCTGGATGCTGAGAAGGCCTTTGTGTCCTTAGCACTGATCAACATCCTCAACACTGCCCACTCCTTCCTGCCTTTCTCCATCAATGCTGCTGTCCAGGTTAACTGCAGGCCCTGTTCTTCTTCCTTTGGCCATAAGGGGTTTTTTTACATATCCCCATTAACAGGTAAAGGAAGGGATTTCTTAGGGCTCTGCACATCAGCTATTTAATTGCCACTGTGAAACGGTGAAGTGCAAGGGCTTGCAGCTAAAGGTACTTTGTGGCATTGCTTTTCTGAAAGGCTCCTTTATACTGACAAAATAGTCAACAAGAATTACTCCTAAGTCTTTTGTAGCTCAGCTCAAGGACCATTAGATCACAGAGGGTCTTCCAGTTCTGTTTTTAATCACATAAATCAGAATAGGTGGAGCAAAATTTCCATAGGGGAGACCCTGCTAGTCTGAGCCAGAGAGAAAAGCAATTCATTGTTCAGTAAGAAATTAGGAAATTCATTTCCATCTTACACTCCAAGACTGTCCCAGAACAGTCATGTTCATGTACAGAATTAATCACTGGAAAGATTGCAGGAAGAATTGGATGAAAAAGTACCAATTTCATTGAGCCAGAAGCACAGGGAAGGATATGGGGGTTTTCTAAGCTAAGTGGAAATAGAGGCAGCTAAGGAAGAGCTGCCTTTGGCCAGCTAAACCTACAGCATCTGAAGCACAGCACTTGTCAATATTTTAAGTGGGTCTTCAAGCTGAGTTTTCACTTTGTGTTTTTGCTCCCTTTCTACTCTAAATCTTATTTTCTTTTGTGTGCTGCTTCCTTTCAGGCCAAAGTTTCCTTAAACCGCTTAGCAGCTTTTCTGAGTCTGGAAGAACTGAATTCTGAGAGCTCAAGCAGAAACACTTCTGGCTGTGGTGAGCTTTGACATTACCACTTTTGTCTTATAAGAGGAGTAATTTCCATTTTTCAGATTCTAGTCAGTCTACTATAGTCAAGAGAAAAATATTTGCCACTTACTGTCACTTTATCTCTCTGGCCTCATTATTTTTAACAATGAAATCTAATCTGATTTACCCCTTCTTTTCATAATAAAGGTTGATTTTATGTAACATAAATACATACTGAAATATAAAATCACATAAATTGGGACATTTCTGTAGCTATCTTTGAATTTACAAGTGGTCTGTCTCTCTTTATGTTTTAGTACAAGCAAGTATCACCATAAGAAATGGGACTTTCTGCTGGAGCAAAGAAACTTCTCCTTGTCTTAGAAGGTACAGACTTACCCTTAGTCATTTCTCAATACTGTAGGTCAGAGTGGATGCTGGATGAACTAATTCCTCAGGGCCAAAGTGAAACCCTGGTGGAATATCAAGAGGTTTCTGAGTTTGCTTCATATTCAGTGTTAAATTCTGAAAATTATAAAATCAGATGAAACATAATTTTGCTTTTATGCTGAGGAGCACATAAATGGGAAGGTGCCTCTATCTGGATGTTGCCCTGTATGGAGAATGTTCTTTTTACAGCTTTCTTGCCCAAATATAAAATTACAATGATTTAAGGCAAAAAAGTAGAACAGATGGAATGCACATATTATATATGACATTACATGCTTATTTTAAAAGGCATGACATTCTAGAAAAGAAAAGCCCTGAAAAGTTCTGATGTTTAGGAATGTTCTATATCCAGTGCTTTGGGTTAGGCTGTCTCCAGAGTGGAGATCTGGGTATGAAACTCAGATGGGGATGTAGAGGAAGACTTTCTGGTTGGAGGTGTCTGAAGGGATGAAATTAGGGGATTTGCTCAAAACATACCCAACAATAGCGTGAATTCTGATAATAATTACAATTACTTATTACAATAATTTTCTTTTCAGAAAGTGTATCTAAAATGTGGTAAGAAGCTGATCTTTTCTCCTCAGCATAGACCTCAGTGTGCCCCAGGGCTCTCTGCTGGCTGTGGTTGGGCAGGTGGGTGCTGGCAAGTCCTCCCTGCTGGCAGCAGTCCTGGGTGAGCTGGAGGCCATGGATGGCTGCGTGACTGTGAAGGTGAATTTTCCCCTCAGCACCTGCTTCTATAATTTGGCTGTTTCCAGGAACTGTAAGGTATTAACCACAGCATCAGGTACTTGAGGAAAACCCATTTACTGCTGAATTTTAACACAGACTGTAGCTATCAGTCCACATTTAATTACCTGAAGGTGCTGCAGACCTCTCAGATGAGCCTGAACTTTGGGAACAGGAGCTGGAGTAGTACTTCAAAGATGTAGTTCTATTTCCCCCTCTGACAGTAAGCTGAAGTGTCCTCCTGGTAAATTGCATCCTGTACTTGCACCTCTGTTTACACCCCTGTAAGGCAGTAACTGCAGACTCAAATTTTGCAAAGCCTTCTGAGAACTGTCAGTGGTGATGATCATTCCAGATTTGCATAACTGAGAGAGCTTTTCTTCAAAGGTGGGTTCTCCCAGTGTCAAGTTGGGCTTATGGAAAAGTTTGCTAACATTCTTCCACTTTTATAGGACAGTGTAGCTTATGTCCCCCAGCAAGCCTGGGTTCTGAATGCTTCAGTGGAAGATAATATTCTGTTTGGGAAAGAGATGGATGAAACCTGGTTCAATAGAGTGACAGAGGCTTGTGCACTGCACCCTGATTTGGAGACCTTCCCTGCAGGACAGAAGAGTGAAATAGGAGAAAAGGTACTGGCTTGGGTGTATGTTTTGGCAAACTTTTCCCTGAGTAGCTACAACTTCAGATGTCCTGCTTAAAACACCTACCTCTGAGTAGCTGTGGAGCTGTGATGAAAACACAAAAAAACTAAACTCACAAGAGGCAAGTGCTCAGGAATTTCTGGAAAGTTGGGCCATGATGTAATTTAATTTAAGCCTATCTTCTGACAGTTAGTCTAACAAGAGACATGAGAGATGTTTAAGACAAAAATTGACACATCCAGGTCATTTTTGGGTGCTCTTTTGCAGGAGACAGGAGTTGTTCAAGAGACTGCCTCTGCAGGAGCCCTGTTTGGAGGGAGAGAGGGAGGGAGATGCACTTATTTAAAAATAAAGTCATAAAGCCTCTGTGTAAAATGTGCAGCTAGAAAATATGCAATAGCTTTGGAATAAACAGAGTCAGTATTTTCCAGGGAATCAATCTATCTGGAGGGCAGAAGCAGAGAGTGAACCTTGCTCGGGCCATGTACCAGAAGGCTTCGATTTACCTGCTCGACGATCCCCTGTCAGCTGTTGATGCCCACGTTGGGCAGCACATTTTTGAACATGTTCTTGGACCCAGTGGTTTACTGAAGGACAAGGTGTGCTATGAACCTGAACTCTAAACAATTGCACAATGTCTCTAATTAGCAGGGCCCCCAAAATGTTTCCAGTAGGGTGGGTTGCTCATTTTATCAAAGGCTCACAAATGCTTTTTTACAGTGGCAGCAGGGGACTGGGGAACCTCTGCAGGCCACACAGCACCTGCAAGTTCTGTGGGGAATCTCACCCAGGAGCACGAGGGCTGTCTTTATCCTCATGCAAACTACATGCCTAATGCCAGCCTTACTTTCACAGCAAGTTTACAGTTCTTTGGTCTTCTGTCAACATCCTTTCCTTTTCAGATTTACTTCTAGCACAGTTCAGAAGAGCTTGTGTCTTCCAAATTCTATCACCATGATGTCTAACCCCATTACTTTTGAGTAGTTCAGTGGCACCCTTACAGTTCTCATCACCCAAATGTTCATCACTTAAACCCTTCTCCATTCTTTTGGTACTGGTTGTGTTTTGTTTTTCCTTTATATCTCCTCTGCTGTTGAGCAATCTGGACAATAAACATGGTTACATGAGAAGGGATGTAAGGGCAGCTTTCTTGGATTCATACCATAAATTGCCTAGAAACACTTGATTCACTTTCACAGAAAAACAGGAAGCAGGAAATTTCTTGCATTAGAAAGTCCATTTAAAACAAATATATCTTATTATAAATACCTTTCTCTCCATGAGGATTAGAATGTAATCAAGTCTCAGAATGTAATTATTGTATTGAAATAGAATGGCTAAGAAGAATGTATCAGACTTAAAGTGTACTCAGAGGGCTTGATTGTATATTTGAAATGCAGAATATGCCAATTTATCTAGGAATAATTACTTTTCTTACGTCTTTTCTTCCAATTATCTGTGCAGATATGCTTAGAAATGTAAATAAAAGGAAATGTTCTTTAATTTCATTCAGGCTGATGAATTTTTGAGGCCCAAATTTGGTCCTGAAATACTGATAACAGTACTGATAGCAGAACAATGGTAACTGTTCCCTCTTTATTCAAGCAGACTCGTGTGCTGGTGACTCACACACTTAACATTTTGCCTCAAGTGGACAACATTGTGTTTCTGGTGGATGGAATGATCTCAGAAACTGGTTCCTACCAAGAACTTCTACAGAGAAATGGTGCCTTTGCAGAATTTCTTCATTCACATGTTACTGCAGAAGAGAAGCCATGTGCTGATTTTCCAGGTAACCCAGATGGGTTGGAATCATTCTTCCTAGGTCTATCAGTCAATTATTCCCTTCATCTGTTCTATTATGGACATTTAAAGCAGAGATCAAATCACAGTAAGGCTTGCTTTGTGTGGCAAAAAATATGCCTGTCAAATCATGTGACTCATCACCTCAAAATTGATTCTTGAATCCATAGTAGTAGAGAATAATCATGCAGTAAACTATTAGCCACTATGTGCTAATTCTTCAAGCCTCACCTTGATATTTCTACCTTTAGAAACAATTTTCTAATAACTTTCCTCCATATTACCTGTCTTTCAAAGGCTATATAGGACAAAACAAGATTCTAAAGCAATTAGAAAAAATACATTTATTTCACAGCTATAGGAGACACCAAAGGCAGTATCGCCACTGGACGTGGTCCATTTCAGGAGAAACCTCTCAGGTAAGCTTAAAGCAGTCTCAGACACTGAAGAATTTACTCCAAAAGCCCATACAAGCCTACATGGAGGCTCCTACTGAGTATGATACAGGTTAGGGACTGATCTGTAAATTAATAAAAAGAGCAAACAAGCAAAACACTAGAATAGGTAAAACCTATGTTATCTGCTCCTGAATGTGGAAGTTGACTCACATTTCTTCTGTATTTCACAAGGAGGCAGAACAGAGCTCACATACAGGCTCCTTGATACATTTGGTTGCTGATCACTTCCCAGTGGGGCTGTAAGGTCAGACTCAGCCCAAACCAGCCTCAGAGAGTGAATGCTTTAAGCCTCTGCTCCTCAGTGGCTTGACAGAGCCCAGTACCTGTGACAAACATGCACAATGGCTAGGGTCACTCTGGAGGACCTGAAAACTGCAGCCCTCAAAATAGGTATGGATTTAGAGGTGGATGGGTGGCTAAAAATTGAAAGGATTTTTGTTTTCTTCCTGAAGCAGTGATTCAGTAAAATCTGCTGTGGGCAGGGAGACCATTCCGATGAGTCAAGACTGTACCAGTGCTGCAGCCACCAGTGGAGGATTAACCAAGGCAGAGACAACTCAGCACGGCAGGGTAAGCACAGCACCTTCCTGCAGAGACAAGGACACATTCCATGGGGATAACACACTCATGGCAGGCAAGTCAGCTCCCTGCCTCAGCTAAACCAGAGACAGAGAAGTCAGCTGAGCTGTACAAGTTTGCTCTTTAACTGAGACAAGGACATATTGTACTTAGAAGAAATGAGAGCAAGAAGTGAGAAACCCCAAAAGAGACAGCTTTTTCTTTAGGGAACCCCAGCACTAGCCAGACTGGGATGCCCTCACCTCTCCTGATCAGCAGGCCCCCACAAAAGCACCCCGTGTGAACATGACAGTTCTCTCTCACACCAACAACACAGGAAAACCACTGCCTGACATAAAGAAAGCCTTACATGCATTCCAGAAGTAACATGAGCCTATTGCATAACATTCAGCAGTTGATAATAATCATTAATTAGTGATTTCTGTAAGTATCCCTTCATTATTCATCCATGAGGAAAACAGAACAAGAATCAACATGACTGCTATGGCTGTGATATATAACTGAGAAATGCCATAATAAATCATTCCTTCATTGCTTCAGAGCTGCTTTTTTTTTTGCTAATAACCTCCATCCTCCCAACCTCTCCTCTTTTTCCCCCCTTGCCTCTCTCCAGGTCGGTGCTGGGGTGTATGGAGCCTACCTGAAGGTGATGGGCCCAGGCCTGTGTGTGTACATTGTCCTGTCCTTCGTGTGCCAGCAGGCCATGGCCTTCTCACGGGGCTACTGGCTCAGCCTCTGGGCAGATGACCCCGTGCACAACGGGACACAGCAGCACACAGAGCTCAGAGTTGGAGTCTTTGGTGCATTAGGAGTGGTTCAAGGTTCGTTTAAATTGCTCACCTAATTCTTCTCTGTATTCCCACTTTCCCATATCCACGATGTTTTCTCAGAATATAAACAAGTGCATACCCTTGGCCTTTCAGTTTCCTGGGCTTTTGGCCCTAACCCTAAAGGTTTTTCTTTTATATCTCTTTTCATCCTTCCAGCATAAATTAATCATATCAAAGTGCAAGTAGGGGCTCTTCTCCATGCTGAATGAAATCTTGGCTTAGGTCCCATAAAAGAGAGAGAAGAGAAACTTGCCAGCTTTTACATTTATTTATATTTTTCTTTTAAAATAGCCACCATTCTTTTGGTCTCTCTATTAAAAAGAAAAACTATCATTGAGCAATTTCAAGTAATCCCAGTCAAGCTTATTTTGTGATGAATGAATAATTTGTCCTGCATGTTTAAGTTCCTGAATCCATGCCCCTCTTCAAGCTGGTTTAGAAGGTCATTGGCCACTCTGTAACGACCCTGCAGAAAGGACAGCTTACCCTGCAACTCTGAGGCTTGGTTTAATTCCTGCTAAAGAGAGGTTTAATTCATGTGTCACCTTCCTGAATGCACACTTGGTGCAGCATTCACAGAACTTGCAAAGGAGAACTCCAAGGTGGGTTTGTTCAGACCTAGTAATAATTTCTTTTCTCTTACAGCCCTTGGCAGGTTTGCCTGCACAGCAGCAGTGCTGCTGGGGGGCGTGTTAGCCTCACACCAGCTCTTCCTGCAGCTGCTCAGCAACGTCATGAGATCCCCAATGCTTTTCTTTGAGCAAACACCCATTGGACACCTGCTGAACCGCTTCTCCAGAGACATGGATGCTGTTGATTCTGTCATCCCTGACAAGCTGAAATCCGTGCTGGGATTCTTGTTCAACTTCCTGGAGATCTACCTGGTGATTGTGGTGGCTACACCATGGGCAGCAATGGCCATAGTGCCCTTGATTGTTCTTTATGCAGCATTCCAGGTAGGAGCTCACAGATACACACAGGGGAGAGGCTGAAGCAGGACAGCCACGTCCCAGCAGAAAGCCTCCTTCCTTTCATAGGAGTAAAGGCATGCAGAAATTAGTTTTATCATCTCAAGTTGCATCTGAGCAAGAGAAATGTCAGTACCTTTCCCACATCACCTCAGCCTTCCAGAGCACCCCAGAGCCCTCACAAAGAGGCTTGTGCTTTTCTGATGTCTGAAATAAATTCTACCTAGGGCTATATCCCTCATCTCCATTCGTGTAAATCACATGAAGACCAAAAGCATTTTTCCTTTCCTGCAGAATTCCTATACTACCTTTTAATGTTTCCATGTTTGCCAACCACAGCTGAGCATTAGGGAAGGGCAAGTAAATCTGTGTTCTCCATCGAGCAAAGGGCTCAGCTGCAGGAGAAACTGAGTGTAGAGGTTTTGTGGGTACACAGCTCCCTGGCTCCTTTGCCCCAACCACAGGGTTACTCCTAATAAAGACAGGACATAAGAGAGGTAGGAACACTGCCTCATCTTGTAGGGGCATCTCCTACATGCACAAAGGTTTTTAACACAAGGATAGTACGCACTATTGCACTTGTTGAGGCCTTCCCAAATTTCCTATGGAGCACCACCACAGAGCCACAAGCCTTCTAATGACTCTCCTTCCATTCCCCTTGCACCAGCACTTCTATGTCACCACCTCCTGCCAGCTGAGGTGCATGGAGGCTGCCAGCAGGTCACCCATCTACTCCCACATCTCAGAAACTCTCCAGGGCAGCAGTGTGATCCGTGCTCACAAAGGCCAGCAGAGGTTTATTTCAAAGAGCAATTTCTTAGTGGATGAGAACCAGCGAATTTGCTTCCCTGGAGCTGTTGCTGACAGGTACAAATCTGCCCAGAAGCTTCATGAGTGTTCTGTAAAGTAATCATGTGTTGGGAGAAAGGGAGAGGGCACCCAGCAACATCTCTGTGCTCCCCTCCTCATGCAGGTGGCTTGCTGCAAACCTGGAGTTCCTGGGCAATGGCATTGTGCTGTTTGCAGCCCTGTTTGCAGCCCTGGCCAGGACACAGCTCAGTCCAGGAACTGCTGGCTTCTCCCTTTCCTATGCTCTCCAGGTAACCCAGTGTGGAAATAATAATGTTTGCCTTTATCAAAAGCAACTGCATTTTAATTTCTATTATGAACTATTTTTGTGCCTTTCTAGATGCCTTTTCCTACCAAATCCTGCTGTCATTGCTGAAATCCAGAGCACATGGCTCCTTAGGGAATGAACCTCATAAACACATGTTTGGGCCATCTTCTTCCTCCTGCACCTAAACTTACACAGAAGTCAAAGCAAGCCTTGGGCAGCTGAAGGAGGGTCTTCAGCACCTTACCTGTCAGTCTTGCCTGCTTGCAGACTAGTTGCACAACAGCCTAAGAAATAGCTACACCATCTTTTAGCACCCAAGGCAGTAGCATTTCATTCTCTATAAACATGCTGCAGGGGGCTATGGCAGGACCTGGCTTTCACTTTAGCATTTTAAGGTTTTCTGACATAATCTAATTTAAGATAAAATTAGCTGATGAGGCGATCTTTAGAAATAAACACAAAGTACCAGGTAACTACTGAGCACAGGTCAGGGCTCATTTTACCTGCACTAATGCTTCTTTTCCAATGTGGCAGATAACTGGTGTTCTGAATTGGATGGTTCGCTCCTGGACAGAAACAGAGAACAACATTGTTTCTGTGGAGAGAGTGAGAGAATACCTGAGGACTCCTAAGGAGGTAGCTAATCCACTATTGACCTTACTAGAAGGAGCTGAACATCTCTGCAAACTACATGAGTAACTTTTCTGTTGCACCTGAAAAACCTCTAGTTTTCCCCTTGCAGTCATGTTTCCTTTAAAGAACTGCAGCATTTGAGTATTACCTAACTGACTAGACTTGTATTATAACCTCTTATCATTATTTCCTTAAGACAGTTATGCATTAGATAGCCATTAAAATAGCTTCACTTGTTAACACTCATGGAATGAGACATTTCATGCCCATATTTGGAGTATTTATTATGTGACTTCAGATGCAACTCTCTGATAACTAATGGCTCCTAGATAGCCTTTTAGATACAGAAAGTCTCCAGTGCAGTAATTTTTGTTCTGTAAGCATTAAAATTATATCTTCATATGCAGCACTGAGAGAAGAGGCTTTCACAGGGCTATTTATAGGGGAATATAAATCTTTTTATTGAACCGCTCAAAGTCATAACTCTGACATGCAAGATCCCCATTTTCAACAAAGAAAATCTGACCAGCCTCTTTGGAAAAAGTAAAAAGCCAACATCTGCAGTATGGAAGTTAGAGGCCTTTTTCTGGTTTGGGAGCAGGAAAGAGAAGGGGGGGCAGTTGGCACAGGTGTCTTTATGAACTTCCCATTCCAGTATTGCCACTTGACTGGGTAATTTAAATCAGCCTTCAACACTGCTATTTGCTTCCATCTCTTCAGGCACCCTGGACTCTGAATGGTAAACTTCAAGGGCAAGTTTGGCCCACTGATGGAAGGATTGAATTTAGAAACTACAGCCTGTGCTACAGGCCAGGTTTGGAGTTAGCACTGAGGCATGTCAGTGTGACCATCAATGGACACGAGAAGGTAAAAAACCACTCCTTTAGCAGTGTGAGCAGAGCTGGGCACTGACCAGATCCAGGGGCTACAGCCCCTACCTGCACCCAGCTACAGCAGCCTGGCAGCTGCAGGAAAGCAGGAGCCCATCTCCCCCACTGCACACCTTGTTCAGATTATTAGAGCAAAGGAATTCCAGTTTTTCTGTCTAGTTCCACTTCAAGGCCCTGTTCAAAGTGCTACATCTTGTAATTATTCTTCCCATCAAAGGCTTTTGTGATTCCTTTTCATACAAAACAATTGTGAACTATAAATGCTTCCATTTAAGAAAGTATTGCCAGACTATGTGAATCACAAACAGCCCTAAAAGTCTGATCTGTGCAAAGCTGTCTCTAATCAAAAAGCCAAGAGGAACTACACAATATGTTTGTCCAACAAAACAATCAACATCAAAACCAAAAGTCTTCCATTGCACTTCACAGGTTGGCATAACTGGCAGAACAGGAGCTGGGAAATCCAGCCTTGCAGCGGGGTTGCTGCGATTGGTGGAAGCTGCAGAAGGAGCAATCCTAATTGATGGACAGGATATTGCCCAACTGGGTCTCCATGACCTCAGAACCAAGATCACTGTCATCCCCCAGGTATGAAACTCATTTCCAAAATCCTTGAGCACTGTCTTGAACCTGGGATGGGTTTATAAATATTCTGTGAGAGGAGGGACATTCAGCAATTTCTAAGTTGGAGATAATCTCTGTGCCATGTTCATCTGCCATTCAATACAACATATGTCACAGATTCCCACCCAGCAGGCAGGACCCAAGACTTCATTTTTAGAATTCATTTCAGGAGTTGTTTGTCCTGTCTCTATACTCAGGATCCAGTTTTGTTTTCTGGCTCCCTAAGAATGAATCTTGACCCATTAAACCAATACACTGATGCAGACATCTGGACAGCTTTGGAACTGACTCAGCTCAAGAACTTTGTTGCAGATTTGCCAGAGCAGCTGGAATATAAGTGCACTGACCAAGGGGAAAACCTAAGGTACCTTTATCTGTGGCAGGGCAGTGCCAGCCCCTGGGCTAGGAGAACAGAGCTGGTTGGATAAGGAGGCTAATTCCTTAAGAAAAAAAAATTCTTTAATGATGTCCAGACTGCAAATTGCTGCATTATTGTCCTGTTTAGCAGCATGAAATCAAATCATAAGACAGTAAGGAAGACCTTTCAGACTTAATCATTGTGGTGGTTTGCATTTGTGCAGCACTTAAAACCCTGCAATCTATACCAAGTGCAGCTCTTCTGAGTGCCATAGCAATACCTTCCCTCTCCCTTCCCTAGGCTGTTTCATGCTGTTACCTACCTGCAGAACCATCAGCCTCAATCACCCTTTCAGAGAAAGGGAACAATCACCTTCTCATTATTGATTTAAAATGAATCATCTCTTCTGACTCCAAGGAAAAGTGACTACTGGCCTCAATTTACCATCCCTCTTCCTACTTGCAGCACTGGTCAGAAACAGCTGGTTTGCTTGGCCAGGGCACTCCTGCAGAAAGCCAAAATCCTCATTCTGGATGAGGCCACAGCAGCAGTGGATTTAGAAACTGATGCCCAGATTCAGTCCATGCTGAGGACTCAGTTCAGAGACAGCACCGTGTTAACAATTGCCCACCGAGTAAACACCATCCTGGACTGTGACAGGTAAAGACACTTCTGAGCAAGGGGGAAACTCAGGCAGCTGATGTGACTGGCACACCTCCCTGGTGGTGAACAGCAATTTCATTTCTGTCCTCTTCATGTTTCAACCTCCAAGCTTTGCTTTAGAGTTTGGAGGATCTCTCTTAAACCAGCAGAGCATCAAAAGGTTAATCAGAGATCCTTTACTCCCACAGGACAGGAGTAAATGTTGTGTCAGCCTTCTCCCCCCCACTGACAGCAAAACCATGACTACAGCTCCTTGCACCCTGAGAATTGTGAAACTAAAACATCCAGTACCTGTTCACAAATCTCACTGCAGTCTCAGCTGCCAAAAACCCCTGCTCCCAAACTCAGCACTTGAACAGTCACTCATCAGAAAACCTTTCTATCCCAGCACTATTTCCCAGCTGAAAAGCTGTTGGAAAGCTTGGCTGAATAACCAGCAAGTACTGAAACTTATTTTAAAACTAATTAGAAATTACAAAGTTATTATAGGTGCTGGTGTATCCCCAAACTTACACTTCTTTTAATGTTCACAGGATTTTAGTCTTGGAAAATGGCCGGATAGCAGAATTTGATACTCCAGAACACTTAATAGCTCAGAAGGGACTATTCTATAGACTGATGGAAGAATCAGGCCTTGCATGACTCACTCATGGAGTATCCCATAGCAGCACCACCATCAGGAGTAACTGACCTCATAATTGAAGTTATTTTGGTTTCTCTCTAAAATGCCTGACACTCAACCAAAGCTTGTTTGAGCCAGAACAACAGTGAGTAGATGGAAAGGGGTAACTTGGGATACATGTTATTTCCATAGGAAACTCAGCAAATCCACTTTCATTATGTTTCCAGATACCAAAATCTCACCTGACTGCTGAAAATGAGCCAGTCAGGACTTAAAATACTTTTCTGGTATAAAAGCAAACAAGCCAAAAGAGAAAGACCACAGCATTCCCAATTTATACTGTAAAAAGCCCAAATATCCACCATACTTCAAGATTACACAGATTATTTTTAAAAGCCTAAACAATTTTATGGATGAAGAACTTAACTGCTAGCATGAAAACTTGGCTGCTTGCAGTTGATCCTAAGCTCCAGGCAGAACATTTGTCATTGTCTTAAGGACTGCTCACCCAGGTGCTGTTCTTACACAGATGTGGACTCCAAGACAACATCTGGTGCTCATCATCCACAGTGCACAAACACTGAGGAGGAGGGAAGAGGAGGCAGGATGCCACTTATCAGAAGAGCACAGGCTGTTGTCACAGCTGGGATCAGATCCACTCCCTCCCTCTGTGGAGCAGAGCCAGCTCCAGCAGGGACTCAGTGGTGCAGGACAGGAACGTGGCTGGGAGTAGCAGCACAGCATCCATCACTCCTTCTGCCAGGGCTTGGAGCATTCCCACTGCCAGGTGCTCACAGCAGGGCATGTCCAAACGTTGACACCAACATTTCCAAAATGAATTTGGCCACGAGGAATTTTCAAGGTTGGAAATGCCCTCCTCTCTGATCCATGCAGCACATGAGGAAAGCAGCAGGATCTCACCTGTTGACCTGATGATTTATTCCTGGTTTTCTTCTTGAGTGCAAGTGGACTCTTGTACGTGCTACCCTGGTGCTGCAGAGCCTCTGGCAAGGTCACCTGTCAGATAATGCTTTAACAAACCAAAACAGAACCAAAAGTTTCCTGGGCTTCCCACAATGTCTGCAGCCAGAGCTGTCCCCAGGTCTCTCCTCAGGAATCAGAGGATGACAATGTGACAGACATACACACACACTGAGATACTGCTCTTTTCTGTGGCTTTTGTTAAAGCACCCCATTTTCTAGAAAGCTGAAATAAAAGATAGAATCAAGTATCAAAATGAATCTCTTCAGTAAACTAAAGTAAATAAAACACAGAAAGGGGAAATGGGGAGAGTTCCAGCTGCAAGAATCAACCCAGACTGGCAAAACCCAGCAGTTCATTCTCCAACAGCTGCTCAGTGGCTTCTGCACCAAAGTCAAGAACAGTTTAATTTCTGCTGGACAAGTGCCTAAGATACCAAGGTCCAGTGCCTGCTGCCACACTGGTGCTCAGGTACCAGGAAAGAATTGTTTTCCATCTACTCTCTCCAAATCTCATATTTGAGGGTATAGACAAAACAATTCCAAAACCAGATACAAGTTATGAGTGGTCCACAAAGATTTATCAATTGATCTCAAAACCAGGAACACTTAGAAATATTGAGATTAAAGTTAGGTGTTTTTCCTCTTTAACTGAGGCCAAAGAGTAACAGAATTGCCCATGTTGCTGGGTAATTCTGGAACAGACACCTTTTATCATTCCATAATCTCCAATACAAACATCTTCAAATGTTTGTTTTCTGTTCCCAAGCTGGTAACAAAGAGGAAAGGCAACAGGAGACAATAATGAAAACATAGTTCTGCACTGGTAACCTTTGAAAGGGCACAGTTTTGCTGTCAGCTAACCCAAACTAAGAGCAAGCAAAAATACCATCAGCTTTCACACATCAAGTTGTGCTGCAAAGGCAAAAGAAAAGTAATTCCCAAAATGACTTATGAAAAACCTGCCATGTTTCAGATGTGCTGAGTCTTCTGGGATATGTCCAAGTCCTGTGATGAATAGAGCTCAAGTCTCACAGAAGTCATCTAGAAGTTGGTTAAAGCAAAATATATAAAGGAGTTAACACCTGGAGATACCATGTAGGAGAGAAATGCTACCTTAAAAAATCCTTGTCCCATGATTCCAAGTTTAAGGCAATAAAAGGCAATAAAATAACTGCTGAAGCTGGAAAACAAAGTGATGGTGTCATGCATTGATTTACACCAAGTTCATGCCAAACATGGACTGTGCAAATGGCACTCCCAGTGCCCCAGATGGTCACGAGATGCACAGGAATGCCAAAATGTTCAAGGTGTCAGTGACCCACAGCACAGTTGTTCCTGTGCCACATCACACCATGAAAGGATCTTTGTGTGGGTCGGGACTGGGAACACATACAGAAGTAGCTCTGTTCACACATGTGAAATAGGGTGGCTGTTGCAGGTCTCCTAAAAATTCTGAGCTGGTTTTTTGGCAGAATCAGCTTTTCCAGATGTGAGAAATATTCCATGTTCAGTAAATAACGTCAGCCAAGATACATCAATGTACACTGAATTCAACTGTACATCAGCTCCTCTCCCCATTCCTTGCCAGGGCTCTCCCAGGATGAGGTGGAAGGGGAGGATCACAAACTGTTCCTGGAGGATGACTGGTCCCAAGCAGGAAAAGTGTCTCAGTGGTATTCACAGTTCCTGCCCTGGGTCTCTGCAGGGAGCTCCATGTCCACTTTAATGTACATCACCAGCCACAGTCCTTACCCACAGACCCCCTGCTCTGCCCTGTACTCTGTTCCTATAAACCATGTGCTCCAAGCATTCTCCACCCTTCTGTCCATCACAGTGCTGCACAAGTGTTTGGGGATTTGAAAAACAAACTCACAGCTCATCCCCAAACTCCCCAATCAGCCCCTCCTCCTTCCATTTGCACAGAAAATTCACACCTAGCTCAGAGATGTGGCAGACACAGGCCATGGTCACCACTGGGGCTGACAAAGGTCCACAGCACTGTGACTCCTGCTCTGCTGATCCATCACTATGGCCTGGTCTGCTCAGCACACCACAAAACCATCCAGCCCTACCACAGCACAGTTATCTACACTCATGGCTTCTTACCCACCACCCTAACAACCCCAGACATCAGGCCAAGCAGAATGATTAGCCTAAGAAGGACCAATAATCTCTATTTTCAAGGCAAAAAGCTGAACTGACAAAGCAAACCCTTTGTCAAACACAAGGCAAGAAATAACACGTTTTCTTTCAAACAATTTTTTACTGTAAGTTCTTTGCAAATATTTGCATTGTCATTACAAAAAATACCAAATAAATTTTCAGTCTATTCAATTTCAGAGTCATAATTTACAAAAAAATAAATAGCTTTACTCTAAGGACAATTGTCTAAAATTAAGGTCAGCAATATCAATCACAGAAGTCCACATTCTCAGTGCTGAGTATTTGGATGGATCCATCTGACTTAGTTTGCTTTCTTCCAGCATTTTCCTTTAAAATAAGACTAATCAGAACATTAGAAAAGTAACTTTTTTCTTACCACAAAAAGATGAAAATTCAACATGGATTTTGAAAACCAGACTCTGTTGCCATTTTAATTGTTAGACCCTTCCAACACACAACTTAAAAAACACTATTTTTTTTTAAACAACTTTAACAGAACATTTTCCCACAAAATTTAAGAGTCAACAGCAGCAGCATGAAGGGCATGTTTCTTTGATATAAGGCTAATGGTCCTTGATGTGGCAGAGCTGCTATGAAAGCACAGAACTGCCAAAGCCAAGGGTGTTACAATCAACGCCACCCTGAGCCTGCAGCCTCTGCTCAGCCTCATCCCCACAGCTGTCACCAGCACTGGGCACCCCAGCCACAATTCCTGAGGGAGCTGGGTGTAAGATCAGGGACTGCACACAGCCAAAGCACCAACTGCTGCACTATTTGGTTCTGGAGTGATTGTCATTCTACACATGCTTCAATACTGCTTTGAAGCTGACTGTGCTTTCTCACATCAGCACTACTGACGTGACAGTGAACTTGCTGCTCTACGCTGTAAACACATGAAACCTTTAGGACAATGCATAAAGCATTAACCAGGTACAGTAAATGCCATAATGAGAAAGTCTGGCACACGTTTTATTTCACGAGAAGAAAAATCTTTGGACTATAGTACTATATGCCACAAAATGTTCCGAGTGCATCCCAGCACAGATGGCTCATGAAATGAGGAATCCGCAAACAAGCAAATAACTAGCATTTGCAAAAATGTTTTAAACAAAAAAAAGGGGAAGGAACTTCAGAACATAAGAGAAAATGAGAAGAAAAAGCTTTTCTGAACTTCTCTGATGAATCACTCTGCCGTACATTTGAGCGTACAAATGACAGATTTCAGGGAAAAAATTGGAGTCTCTGAACTGTCTTGCACAGTGTATGAGCTTCTCCTAAAGGTGGCTAAAATTGATACTAAGGAGAAATAAAAAAAAAAAAAAGAAAAAAATTGCATCTTTATGTTAGTTCCATTGCCATGCTCTGGCTAACTTCACTGTGTCTGAAACTCAGCTGCGTGGTTCTGTCCAGCTCAGGGGAAGTTACAGTTCTTCAAATGTATCACACCTCCCTCTTTCCCACAGTATAGCCAAGTTCAAATGCTACACCAAGCCTGAATCTTTGGCCATGCTATAGAAAATTCCTTTTTCCTGAAGTAGTTGGTCAGGGGTACCACACTCCACCACTTCTCCTCTCTCCAGGACTAAAACTCTGTAAAACAAGGAGATGGAAAGAAAAAAAAAAAAATGGTCACAAGAAGATCCAGAAAGCCAGCGAACATGGATATATGTGTACAGACAGAGACTGCAGCATGCATTATTTGAAAATGAAGACAGTGCTGACTGTGTAAACAGGCTGAGGTTCTCCCTGTCCTTCCCCCCTCTCTGCAGATGATCTATGGGGTGCTCTGTTATGTAGCACAGGGTTACCAGCCATCTGCACACACAGCACATGGCTCCATCTCCTGCAGAAGAGACTCTGAGCTCCTCCAGAGTCCACAGATGGGTAACCAGCCCTGCACTCTGAGCCAGCCAGAAGCAAGCTGGCAGCACTTCTTGTCAAGGTGTGTGAGGGCCTGTAAAACCCTGCAGGAGCTGGGATACCCTTCCCTCAACACCTCTCCACACCAACTGCTGTTACACAGCTGCTATGACAAAGGAAGTCAGTGGCACAAGGAAGTCAGTGGTCAGCTCACTGCTAAAACACTGTTCCAGCTCCCCCCAGGGAGGGCCAGGCACTGCACAGATTGTCACCAAGCCCCTGGCAGGGGCTGCTGCCTGATGTCACCACTGCCACGGCTGAGCTGGGGTGTTCCCCTGCTGGCAGTGCTGCTCCCTCTGATCTGTCACTGCTGACAGCACGGAGGGCTACAAAAGTACACTGAAATCCTACCACTGGTCACTCTGCCATTCTGTGATAAAAGGGACAAGAGAGCCTAAAACTGAAATATGAGACTGCAACTTGACCCTCAACCACACCTTAGCAAGGCAGCCAAGCATGAGGGAGGCTGTATGAACTCTAACCAGAAGTGATGGAAAGTGAAACACCAAATAAACTTCAGAGGGCAGGATCTGCCCCTTTGGACTCCCTACACTCTCTATGCCTAAATTAGGGCAAGACTCAGGAACAGACTCCTGTCCTTGCCTCTCTCCCCTTCCCAGTCTGCCCAGGCAGGAACAGCACAACAGCAATGTGACAGAGGGACATGAGGAGCTCCCCAGGCCAAGCACAGCCACCACAAGCCAGAACACACACACCCTACCCCTCAAAACAGGAATTCCAGCAACTCTATGCAGAGGCAGCTACAAACAAACCAGTAAACATCCAACTTAGACAAAGATTCCCACTGCAGTGGAGCACAGTGCAGGTCACAGAGTCAGAGAGATAAAAGCAGTATCACTTTACCTCGTGTAGTCCATGATTGTGTTCAGACGATGTGCTATAGTAAGTACAGTACATTCTTCAAATTGAGACTTTATGGTTGACTGTATGAGCTTATCTGTTTCAAGATCAACAGCAGCTGTGGCTTCATCCAGAACCAGGATTTTGGACTTCCTGAGCAGAGCTCGTGCCAGGCACACCAGCTGGCGCTGTCCCACACTGCACAGAAGGGAAGGGAAGGTGGGAAGAAAAGTCAGAGCAAGTTTAGAGCATTTTTTAGTATTCATTTTGAAACCTGGCAATTACTTGTTCTAAAGATAAGGTGGGCCTTACTATTTCCCTGCAGAATATCTAACAGCATCTGAAACTACATCCCACTCAAAAGAGGTCCTGGCAATGTAGTAAGAGAATACAAATGGTTTCAGCAGAACTGCATCAGGCTGATTCACTGAATCAGTGCAGTGTTGAGGACTGGACTTTAAGTGGTTTAAATAGTCTACAAACTGAATGTATAAAACCCTGATAAGGTGCAAATAGCAAATTAACAGCTTCTTCAGAATAACTGCTGCTGCTTAAATGCTTTCCAAGGCTGCCCAAGCTGACAAACCTCCCAGCACTCAAAGTATTCCTTAAACTATTTGAAATTCCCAAACTCAAGAGCTGAAAACATGTTTAAATAAAGCTAGTTGGTAGGTTGCCTGGTCATGCATTAAAAATCTCCAGCTGCCTCCCCAGATTCTCACACAGCACTGGGGCATTAGAACTTTCACAAGCACACTCATGATTCAGTTCAGCACAAGCTTTCTCTGACCTACCTGAGGTTCTCACCTCCCTCAGCACACTCGTGGTTCAGTTTATCAGGAAGGGATGATACAAAGCTTTTCAGGTGAGCCAATTCCAAAGACCTCCAAATGTCTTCATCAGAGTGTTGGTCAAAGGGATCAAGATTCATACGGAGAGAGCCAGAAAACAATACTGGATCCTGGTCATGGAAAGAGGTAATTGACAATACACACAGAACATGGCAAGTGCTCCAAAAATATTTCTTTGTTAACAAAAGGAAACAATATATTTCTAACAAACAGATGCAGTTGCAAGTGAGCTAATATACTGAATTTAGGAGTGCAGGCACATTTTTTTCAATAAAAAATTATTCTCCCTCTCTTATTCCTTACTCCTCTCAAGGGCCTGACCTCTTTCTTTTGCAGATTCTTGCAGTCCAGACCTTTCCATTAGTCAGTAATTAATGAATTTGGAAAAAAAACCCCGACCAAACAAACCAAAATACCCAAACCCCAGCCAACTTTCTTTTTACTGGACCTCTAGGCTAAAAAAGAGGCCCTCCCTGCTCAGCCTTCTGTCAGCAGGGACTACTAGGTCAACTTTTCCTTTCTTAGGAAAATATTCTCATCTGTGAATATTTCAAAACTCTTCAGCTGCAGTATGAATGAAATTACTCCTTTTTTTTCTCCCCAGACAGGAAGAAATATTACTTTGGAAATACTGATGCAAAACAATCAAAAGGAGAAAGCAAAGGTCCCCACCAGATTTCCGAAAGAGGTGGTGCAGAAAAACCTTTTACAGTGAGCTCACTTGTTTTTGCCAGTGTACTGCAATGGTAATTCAAACATCACATTTTACAGTCTTACTTTGAATCACAACAGGCAATAAAGGCTACACAGTAAGAACAAAACCACTTGAGACTAAATCCAATGCTCATAAAGCTGTATTTCTAAACATTTAGGACTATCAAACCCACAGTTGCTGGGCTAGACTGGATGGTTATGCACAGGTTTCTGTGCAAGAACAGCACTGATAGCACACACTGTGCCCAGTTCACAAAGAGATCCCAAGCAGGTGTTCAGCTGGGATCAGCCCTTCCCACTCAGGCTGAGCTGTCTGTAGTTGTAAGTGATCAGCTCCTGAATCCAGAGACCAAGGTTTTGCTTCCATAACATGGCTCAGCCACAGCCAAGTTCCTACTTGTTACTTGGCACAGGCAAATTGAAACCAGCCTAGGGAAAAAGAGCTTGGCTTCAAGTCCATAAAAGAGCAAGCTGAAGTGACTGAATTTCATAGCACAGATCAGAGGGAGGATAACAATTTTCTCCTCAGCTTTATGGATAGAGCACTGGAGTGCAAAGAGAGTGCAAAGGAGTTCTGGTAGTGGCAGGATTTGGCACCTACCTGGGGGATGATGGTGATCTTGAACCGCAAGTCATGGAGCCCTATCTTTGCAATGTTAATCCCATCAATAATAATTTCACCTTCAGCTGCTTCATTAATCCGAAACAAACCCAAAGTAAGTGAGGATTTTCCAGCTCCTGTTCTTCCAACTATTCCAATCTGTTGGGAAGGAATAAAAGAACAACTTAGGTCTGGGAAAGAGTTAAAGCATTTCCAGCATTTCCACACGAAACTGAGACACTGTCTTACTTTTGGGGTTATCCACACACCAAGAACATTCAGTTTCACACTGTATGTTCTACTTCCCAGTTAGACTGAAGTCTTCATCAACTCTTTTCAAATACAAGATTGCTACTTTGCTTGGCTGATACACCTCTTGCCATCTGCCCATTCTAACCACTTGAGGTAGCATTCTGCCCATATTTGTAGGTAGAAAGTGTGCACTCAGGAGAAAACAAATGCCCAGTTGGCTACCACTAATAAGGAAGTTGGACAGTAGATCTATCACAGCTACCTTCTATGCTGCTGTGCAAGGTCACACTATTAATAGACATCAGAGAATCCACACAGGACTGGAGTGGGACATGTCAGAGTGCATAGGCAAGGAAGCAGGAGAAGAAATACACAGATCAGCTTGGCCAGATCCAGAGAATCTGCTCTGAAGTACCATTATTTCCTGCATTTTCATCTTGCAGCTTCTGCCTCACTGGATGAGGCCTCCCCCCCTCTATTGTAGACTATTTTCCTGAGATTATAATTAACTTAATCTCTCTGCAACCTACTCCTCTTTGCTTATGGCAAACAAATTAGCAAAAGTTCCCTGGGAAGGGGAGACAAGACATGATAAAACCTCGCCTCCCAGTGAAACCAGGCCAAATGATACTTGGCAGCCCCACATAAGTGTCTTTTATCCATGATGCAGAACACACCTTGCAAAGGCTGAGAGGCCACAACATCTGCAGTTAACAGGGCTGATTCCGCAGAAGCTTTTCTAGCTCTTAAGAACCCCAGACACATAACAGAACACAGTTATTAAACCTCTCTTTTGCTTCTGTATGCAGACCTGTGAGCCCAACATGAGCATTATGAATTCAGTCATTACCTTTTCACCCCCATTGATGGTAACATCTATGTTTTTCAGAACCAGGTCCAAGTCCTCGCGGTAGCGCAAACCGTAGCCTCGGAACTCCACCTTCCCTTCCTCGGGCCAGCTACTGGCTGGGGCTGTTTGCTCAATGCTCCACTCAGCCTGAAAGAGCCACACAAACACCTCTCATCAGCTCCTGCTTCAACCAACATGGGCTCAGAGGACTCGGGTTACAATTAAGAAAAATCCTTCTTAGGGGATAATTTGCAACAGGAGCCGTGATGAGAAGGAGAGAGTTGTCTCAAGACAGATGAAATGGTGTGAGCAGCCAAGGGCTTGGCTAGCTCAAGTCCCACTTTCCTCTTGCCAATGGCAGAATCAGGCAGGCAGCACACATCAGACAACCTGTCTGACACCCCACCATGGCAAGGAAACCTCTAGGGCAGCCACACGTGCAACTAGAAGCAGTTTAGCTGAGACTGTGCACTAAAACATTAATAAGCTGGTAAAAAGCTGCTGCCTCAGCTTTCCACAGAGGTGAGAAAGGAAAGAACACACCCCCAACTGCATTCACTGCCACTGCCAAATAAAAAGGCTTTTACATGTATAAACACTGGTCTGCTACCAGAACTTATGAAAAAAATTCTAGGAAGGGTCTTCATAATGTTTGGTTGCAAAAAGAGTGACCTAAGTCAGGTTCAAGTGACAGGCAAGGCAAAGAGAAGCCCCAGGGAACTTCATAACCATAAAGAGAACAACTGCAAATTAAATGAGTTACGTGATTTGAATCACAACAATAAAAAAGTAAAACCTTTTTATTCCCCATACTGAGTGCAAAACAAGAAACAAATAAAAACATTGTTTAAAGTCTTAGGAAACCAAAACATTTGTGCTGCCCTCCTGTTTAGCCTTGAACATAAGAGCACATTGCCTAAATAGCACTGTGTAAATACCAGTGGATACACCACAAAAGCACCAACAGGAACTTCCCAGAGACCCAGCCCTTCCCTGGCAAGCACTCACAGCCCTGAGCTCTGTCCCACCCCTCAGCTCAGAGCACAGGCCCACCCTGCAAACCACTCAGTGGGCAGCTGAGACCTCAGAACAGGGCACAAGTGTGGTGGACAACTCAATGTACCTCCTTCTCCATTTCAGCATATTCTTTCACTCTTTCAACAGCGACAATGTTGGTCTCCAGTTCAGAGGACATGCGAACCAACCAGTTCAAGTAAGCTGTAATCTGCAAGGAGGAAAGAAGTCAAACAGCAGTTTACACTAAATAGGTTAGCTGCAATAAATGAAAAACATAGAACAACCAAAGCATTGCAATTTCATGGAATGCATAAACACAGGCAAGATCTTGGCTAATCAGTGCTGGAGAGGAGAAAAGCCTAAATGCTTTTAAGATGCATGGGACGAGACACCTTGGCCACATCCCCTTCCACAGGGAAAGCACAGAATAAACTCAACATCTTCTTGGATACTATTTGTAATTATTATTTTCTATGTTCCTTATATTAGTTTTCCATCCAAAGCCATATCAAGGTTCTGACCTTCTGACGCAGTCTAACAGAGGTTTTTCTCTTTCTAGAAAAGGCAAAATTACCTGCAGTGAGTAGGACACTGAGAGGCCAACGAGCCCTGCACTGAGTTTGTTGCGTGCAATCACTGCAAACAGTGCTGCAAACAGGACAATGCAGTTCCCCACGTACTCCAGACGGACAGCCAGCCACCTGCAAGGCACAGAAACATCTTTCCAGTACTTCACCCACAGAGATCAAGGATGTGAACAACAAATGGTCTGTCATACATCTTTTTTTGGTAAGATTAATATATGGCATGTGTGTCCTGCTGGTGGCACAGGCACTGCAAGGTCTGTGAGGTTCTGCTTCAGCAGCATGTGAACCTAGACGCATCCAAAATTAACAAGTCTTTAAGGTGCATAAGTTCCTATCTTAACTACAACTGCTTTCTGAACACAGGGATCACTAAATCAAAACTTCTAAAGGAACAGAACCCAGAAACAAGGCATGAACTCTCAGAAAGGTGAGAGATTCAAAAGTAAATTTGATTTCATCACAGAAGTTTGAAATCTCTGAAATGGATTTCCCCACACAGGCTTCCCTGCCCTGAACAAGCATGCCAAGAGCTGTGACTGCTAAGGAGCACAGCCAGCAGATCCACATCCTCCCCAGGCAACTGCTGTTCCACACTGCAGCCCCACTGGTACCTGTTTGCAACAATGCTTGGATAATAAGCTTTCTGATTCTCATCCACCTTCATGTCGTTCTGCCTGATGAAACGTTTCTGCTCCTCAAAGGCTCGGATGACACTGACTCCCAGGAGAGTCTCGTTGAAGTGGGAGTACACAGGAGAACGACTGACAGACTCAAGGCGCTTGAGCTGCCGCGAAGTGGCCACGTAAAATCTCTGCAAATCAGAGTTTGAGAATTAGGGTTACTTCCAGATTGTGTCTGGAAAGACATGGGGAACAATAAACAGTTCCCTGCCATCTGGGCTGTTAGTAATAGAGATCCAACTTACACATGGGAATACACAAGTGTGTATTCCCAACACCTCTCCAGCTCTTTTAGGCCTAAAGGACCATTATGTACACTCTGCTGCCTTTAGACACCTGCCAATCAACCAATCTCAAGCCAGAGCAATTTTCTCTGCTTTCTTTTACCAGCAAGTTTAGTTCAACAGTATAAAATACATATATCACCACTTTAAGGTTTACTAATGGAGCCAAAAAGATTTACAAATTCACGAGTCAAAGTCAAAGCCCAGTTGCTTCTCTTTGATTTGTGTTGGCTCTGCCAGTTTCTAGGAGTAAAGCCAGAGTGAAGCAAGCACACCCTGCCCACACAGGACAGGAGTGAAATGCTGCTATCCACTCTCTTGCTCTGTAGACAATATTCTGACAAAACAGGTACATGAGCAATACACACACCCCTCTAAAGGCTACTCTCATGTTTGGAGAGAAGTTTTGGAAAAGTCCATGTTTTCTGTATTTGGGCTCTGAGCAACAACTGGTGCAAAATTTGCCACAAAATCTAATAGCATTTTTATAAAGTAGGTATTAAAGGATTAACTTCTTCACAGAAGTCATTTTAGACTTGACAAAGGAAGAAAATGCTATGCTAATGTCAGATTATCAGTAAACCATGCAAAGCACAGTCAGTCAAGCATGACTCAAATCCAACACATTAAAATCCTTCCTTACCCTGCAGGGTAAGAACTGTCTTAAATAACAGAGGATGTGACTGCTGGTCCTGGTTCCCCCAGGGAACACCCTTTACCTGCACAAACAAGTAGACAAGCCCCAGGGGTGGAATGATGACAGCAGCTATAGGCGTGGCCAGCAGAATGATGATACAAGCCCCAATCACGTTAAATGTGGAGCCCATGAACATCTTGATGATGGGTGGGATGGTGGAGTCAATGGTGTCTATCTCCTTGGAGAAACGGTTCACCAGGTTCCCACTGGGAGTGCGCTCAAAGAAACTCATGGGAGACCTGAGCACGTTGTGCAGCAGGTTATGGTGCAGGTGTCGTGATGCAAAGATTCCTCCTATGGACACAACCATTGAGTAGCCAAACACAGCAATACCTACAAAAGGAGACTCATTATTAATAACTGCTGCCACCTCCCACACAAAACATTTTCCTCATTTTGTCATCATTAGCATGTTCTCTAATAGTTCTCTAGTACAATAATCCTGAGAACTAGGGTTCACTTCAGGTAGACTCAGCAAGCATGTCGAGTAGTTAAAAAAAAAGTAAAACCAGTGAAAACATCACATTCCTTTAATTGCTTCTCCATTACAAAAATTTGTGTAATATTTAAATTCTTTTTCTGAGCAAAAATCACTGAATTTGCACTTGGCATTTGATTTTTAATGTGAGATTTTCATGGCAGCTCTGAATTGGGGTACTTGGGATGTTTGGTTTCACAGCATACAAACTCTAAACCACAAAGAGGACACAAAACAAAACATCACTGATGCAGCCTCCCCACAGTGCCCTGGATGGAGCCACAAGCAGCCAGAGCAAGCTCCAGCCAGGGCAGCTGAGCCAGGCTGGGGCTGCAGGAGGCAGCACAGCCACAGCCTCCTGTGACAAACTGCCCCTGCAGACCAAGCCAGCACAGTCTGCTGACAGGCCAAGATATGCTTCAGATCAGACATTTTGTCACAATTCTGGCCCATCTGCCAGCAAAACACTTCTCACTCTGAGAAATTTCATCTACAAATGAAAGCAAAACCACATTTTGTAACTGAATAATTGTATAGGTTGGTTAGCTTGTTTTTTTAATTCAAGTTTTTAATTTTTCTATGAAAACCCACACGTAACTCCTTAGCAAAATGCCGCTGCAGGCACCAAGAGCATTAGAAACACTGTATCAGCAAATCTTAAAGTACACAAGACCAAGCAAACCTTGAGAAATTCCCAGTGCTCCATATACTCCCAGTCTGAGAGTTGTGTTCTGCTGTGTCCCATTGATAACAGGGTCATCTGTCCATAGACTCAGCCAGTAGTTGGAAGCCAAGGAGGCTACATGATTACATATAAAGAGGAGAATGGCCAAGAAAGACATACAGAGTCCAATTGCTTTCATGTAGTCCCAGTACACTGATGCCTTTACCTGAAGACAGAAGACAAAAAGAAATACTCATTTTGCAGTCAAGTTTCAAAACCAGCAACTGCCCCTTCTCCAACACCTATTTAAAGTCAGTATCCCTCCATGAGGCCATGGAAACACAGCAGCTGCACTCCAGAGAGCCACTGCTTGAGAACACATGCTGCAAATGTCTCTATGGAGACGTGCCAAGTCCAACATTCCCTCAGGGCAGGCACACATCATCCTTCCCCTGACATCCAAGGCAAGGGAGGAGTAGGGAGGGAGCTGCCTGAAGTAACACAGAGCATCAGTAGCAGAGCCAAGCAGTTCACAGAGGAGTTCCAGTTTCTGGCTCTCTGTACCACAAGATTATAAAGCCTTTAAACCAACCCTTGCTCCACATGGCTTGTGTCCTGTGATCTATCTTTAACCAACAACAAGCAATCCAAGCCTGGATTCAAGCAATACTCTGCTAGGAGCTGTAACTGCCACTTTCCCAGGAACCTCAGTCTCAGGTTTCTCAAAGATCCCTGGGTATCCTGGGATTAGATACTTATGTCTACAGTGGAAACTTGGCTCAAATTTATCTGAGTCAATTGCAGCTCCTTAAACTGAAGGGCAGTTGCAGTTTTTCATTAGGTCACCTAATTTGTCACAGCCTCTCTCCAAAAAATAGCTGCAAGGCTTTCATTTCTCCTTCTGCACTTTGATGTGGTCAAGCCCATCATGTCACACAGAAGTTTTGTGTCAACACTCTTCCCACAGGCAACCATGGGGCTCGGGTTTGGGAGCAGAGGGCACAGCAGCACTTCCATCAAGTATCACACAACAAGCAGCAAGTTCAAGAATTCACTCAGCCCGCTCTCACACCAGTTACACGGTCTTCAGAAGGTATTTTCTGCTGACAAATTTTTCCAAAATTGAAAGAGGGCACAGGAGGGGGGAATTAGAGACCTTACCCTCCCAGTCTTTGCTGTGTCAGCCTCTGTCAGCTTCCAGGAATTCCTCTCAGCAAGAGGCTTCTGCAGCTCTGCTGTGCTGCTCTGGTGCTGTGGCTTCCCAGTGTCTCTGCTGTACGTTGAAGAGTTACTGAGTTGCCTGTTTGAGGACATTTATTTTTTAATCTTAGCTTGACAGAGGAGAAGTGCTGCCTCACAACTAGGCTTTGACAGTCCACAGCTCCAAGTTGGTTGTTTACACTCCTGTGGAGATGTCCTAAGGTGCCATCACAGGGTCAGAGGTTCCTGGAGCCTCCCTCCTCCCCTCAGAGCACTCTCCTAAGCCCCCCAACAGCATTCAGGTCCCAAGCACCCACATTCAGGTACAAGTAACAGAGCCACAGACTAGGAAGTCTTGGTTGCACAATCACACTCCAGAAAGAAAAATGGTTTGTGACCATCAAGACCAGCCTTTCCAAACCCCATCATCAGCACAACAGCTGCTGGAGTGCAAAAAGGGTACCCACACTCCCATCAAAACAGGCCATTTAAATCCCAGACACTCATCAGCTTCCAGAAATAAAGTATCTCTAGAGCACCATAAGAATAAGGCACAGACTAGGAAATGGTTTTGGAAAGGTATAATCAGAGTGATTGCAAGCAGAATAGCAGCTGCATTAGGTCACACTAAAGGTCCACTTGGCACTTCATCCCATCTGACAGCAGCCAAGTGCAGAAGCCTTGGGAACACACACTAAAGCTGGACTAGCCAAACAAACACCCCCCCTTTTATGCAAGCCTAACTCATAATATCTTGCTACTACACAAGAGCTTCTTCACTTGGAAAGAATATCATGAGAGCTGTGTGTGTCATGCAGACATGCATGTGCAGCAGCCTGGAGGGGCTGCAGCCCCCAAGGTTCTAATGCCACATGCCAGCAACTGGGAGCCAGGGGCAGCTCCCAGGCACACTGAGGGACTGAGCCAGCCCCTGCAGAGATCCACCTTGTGGGGACACACCTGATGCATTCCCTGCTCAGCCAGAGAGGGGCCTGGATGAGGCCCCTGGGGCTGTGTTTGTGTGGGTGCTCCAGGTGCCTGCCTGAGCACCTCCTGTTGCTGTTCCTGGAGCCATGGAGCAGCACCAGCTTGGCCCTTCTCAGGCTGCTGGATCCAGCATGATATATTTCCCTCTACCAAATACCATAACCATCAAATTACTGTTTATCCATATCTGAGTGACTGGATTGAAAGGATGTGAGGGCAAGAGCAAAAAAAAAAATTAAAAAAAAATAAAGAGCACACACCTATGCATCAACTTTCCAGGGGCTTCATTCACAAGGACTCCATTTTCCACAGGCTTGCCTTCCTTTGCAGATGGACTGTTTGTATCTGAAAGGGTGAAAAGGTAAAAGTCAACATGAAAATGGTTAGGCAAAGAGACACAGCATTTCATTTCACTCTCAACTGACAGCTGCAGTCTTAATGTGCAAACAAAGCAGAGAGCACAAGTATTTACACACAGTAACAGAAAACCGACCAGGTGAAATCAGTTTAGTGCCCTAAAATCCCCAACAGGGTTAATTGCCAAGACAGTGAAATTTATTTTTCAAGCAAATGTAGGTCAGTAGTAATGTAATACAATTATGAGGACATATTTTATGTTCAACCTTGCAATATCAAGTCATATGTGACCCCACTCCACGGAAACAAACCCAACACTTCAGCCACTCCTTTTCAAACCATAGCCTCTACATAGTTAGTTATAAATTATTTTTATTTTCAAATGCATTGAGAAGACATTCTGTAAATGATGGAGTGAAGCTGTAAGAATAGCAGGTGTGTGCTAGTAAATTTGAGTCTTCCTGCAAAGTTGAGCAAGGGCAAAAGCCTGGTGTTTTAAGCAACTACAGGAATTAGATGACTTTAAGCAAGAGATCTTTCCATGAATTGTTATCCCACAACATCCCGCTTGTACCAGGAAGCAGCACACACAAGACAAGTGTCTAAAACACTCCAGAAAACCTGTCAGCTTGAAATATTAACCTTTTCTGAGCAATTTAATTCAGTATAATACAGTGCTGTGAGTAAAACTTCTAGGTTCAGGTTATACTGATTTTCCTGCTGAAAAACAAATGACTGACTCCTAAAAAGTTAACTATCAGTACATGGGACTCTATTTTCATGTATGAAAGTTAACTTGGAATTTGAAACAAAGAGTTTTGCACTTTTGAAGCATCTATGGATAGTTTATGCAAAGATAATGACCTGAATACATTCAAAAAGATGCTCAGGAAAATTTGTGTACATCTAGACTCTGACATTTTCATGTTTTTATACAAGAAAAAAGTATATGCATAAAACAGATCATGAACACATTAAGTATGGACTGCTTTCCCTTCTGTGTCTGCAAACTGAGTATCAGTTCAAAAACCTAAAGATAAATTATTAAGTATGGTCTTAAAAGGACAAAAAGCAGAAAATGTGAAAAAGTTCAGTTATTTAGTTCTTATTTATGTGAGTAAGATCAAACCAAGATGGGACATCTGGTTACTTTAAGCACTTGACAGCATTTGTTTAGAAAGGTTCCCATAATGAAAAACAGCAAGCATTCCAGCAACATACTGGACACTTCAGAACAGTGCTGAAGAAAACAAAACCACAAATAAACCATCCTCCCCTAAAAGCTCAAATTTGATTTTATGTTGTAGCATACAAAGATTTCTTGCTTATACTGCATTTAGTTCTGAGAGCAAAAAAATGCTCAAGACTGCCAGAGTAAATCTGACATAGACACTCAGGGTATAAGTCCACTATTGAGGGTTCTGCTGAAACAAGTACCCAGAAATTATAAAAGGGAACAGCTGTGAGTACTGAATACACATTTGGGAACAAAAGGGACCCTCAGGGCTCAATCCTGAATGACACTTCTCTTGGTACTCTCTAGGTCCAGGTGTCTCTTTAAAGTCTCCTCATGGAAGCCTCTGAGACACAGAACTGCTGCTGAGTTACCTACAAGCTGCCACAAACCAACTGCTGCAGCTCACAAAACTAAGGACATGCAAACCATGCAAGTACCTTCCCCTGCACAGATAAAATTCTTCTAATAATGACTCAGTTTCTTGCAAATAAACTGCAGCTACTCATATTACTCCAAGGCAAGCACTAATACAAAGCCACATGGCAAACAGTTACCTGTTCCCAGAGGTTGGATTGGTCCTTCTAATGAAGGGTCTGACTCTAAAAGCATATATAATTAACTTTTTTCCAGAACACACTCTACCATTTTCAATCTTTACAACCTCACATCCAAGTAGAATAACCTAAACCACAAAACCCAAGGCAGAATCAAATTTGCTGAAATGGACCTATTTTTAATCCCAAGCCACAAGCACAGTTTTCCCACACAGAGAAGAAAAAGAGGATGGGAAAGGGGGTACTACAGCACACAGGCAGAGGTAACCCTCAGGAGTCCCAAAGGGAGAGGAAGGCTGGGAGGCAACAGGGACCAGAGCTGCAGCCAAACCTCAGGGGCTGGGCAGGAGGAGAGGCTTTCCCACCCTTGGAGCAGAAGATGCATTCCAGGCAGAAAGCAGCAATCCACTGTGTTCTCAGGCTGCCAACACAGAGCTTCAGACATAAGGGAGCCTCCCTTTAAAAGTGGGTGTGCAGATACCCTCCAGCCAGCTCTGTCTGACTCCCATCACAGACTACTGTGCTCATCCAAGAGCCTGTGATTCTCAGGAACTGTGACCTTTTACACATTCAATAAACATTAATATTATCCCCATGAATCAGACAAACAATGGCTCTACTTTTCACTTTTTACCACTGGCAGAAGATCACTTGATTAGAACTGATGAACAAGTTTGCTGCAAAGAGACCAACCCTGTGATACAGCAATCCCCTCCAAATCACCAGGGTGGTACTGAAGTTAGAAGTGCCTCTTATTAGAAAACTGCAGAGAATCATGGCAAAAGATAAAGCACTGGCTCACTTTCCAAAAGAAAATTCAGTAATTAAATGGAAAAATAAAGTAATTTAGTTTAATCAAAAGAATTTCAAAATCACTTTTCCACATTTGAAAGTGGGAGGAGACAAAGACTAAAAGAACAAGGCTATTAAATGAGGCAAATCTTCATATTAAAGTTAACTTGTAACTGCCTAGGGAAGCAGTTAGCATATGCTGAAAACTGCAACCAGTCCAACTGTGCCTGAAGGAGCTACAGAAGCACCCATAGAAAATACACAGGAATTAATCTGATTCTGCTCCCACACAATCTCCTCCCACAGTGCTTTCCACAGTGAGACACCCACCCATGCAGTATTTGCTGTTTAGAGCATCCACCCAAACCAGCATCCCAGTCTGCAGAGCAACAACTGGGACTAGTAGGAGACCTCTCCAAGAGGAACGCCAGCCCACAGCAGGGGGCTTGAGCTTTGAGATGACAGATCATCCCCAAATCCTTGCAAGAGAGAGCCAGGAGAAGATGCCACCTTGCACAGACAGGAACAAACCCTGCCCTCTCACAGGCCCCAGGGGCAGTCTGGTGCCAGCCTGGATCACAGGGCTTCAGAGAGCAAGGCAGACCATCACAAACCTCCCACAGGCAACTCTGAGATGAGTACCAGGAGCAGCTCCTTGCCAAAGGAAGCTCTTCAACACATTCTTAATGCTTCTCAGCTGCAGCAGTGCAGGTAAAGTGCATTTCCACCCTGTCCGTGATGGATGCATGAGGAGCACACCAAAACACACTTCTGTGTTCCCTCCGGGGAATGGGAAGGAACCAAGGGTTTTCCAAATGGAAGACAAAGCAAAAAGCAGGCTCAGACCCCTCCTTGCTCCCAAAGCCTTCTCTGCAGCACTCAGCATCTGTTCCCAAACTCATGTCACCACCTTAACCCCAGCCAGCACAGGCACCCTTTGCACCTCTCGGCAGGAGTGTCAGGAAATACCACAGGCAACCCAGTGAAGAAAGCAAGCAAAGACTAGGTTCCCTTATTAAAATCCAATACTGCAACTGTTTGTAGATAAAAGAAAAATAAATCTGTACTGTATTCCTGTACCAGTGCAGCTCTACAGCTATTTTGTAAAGCAGAAGCAGGAGTCAAGGACAGCAGCTGGAACACTGAGCTGCTTCCTCCTCCTCCCCATCCCCAAAGGAATTAATTGCATAAAGAAGACACATCTTAACAGAGACAGAATGGGTGTATAAACCCCAGCTGGCCTTTATGTGGTCTCACTACCATCTGAATTTTGCACTGAGAGGAAATTTTACTACAGATCTGTCACATATTTTCCTAATTTTAAGAAAGAATGTGTGATTAACCTCCCAACTTTCAACACCCTTGAGAAATAAGCACCTCTACCTATATAGGCAATCACAAAATCAGTAATTTCTTTACCTTTCCTACCAGTACTACAGTTTTTCCTGTAACAGGACTCTCTCATTAACATAACAGACATCAAGAGAATTTATTTGTGAGCTTACCACTGCTCTCTGTGGTTTGTTCAGCATTAGCATATGCACGAAGAAACTCAGCAAAAGCCCCATCTTGCTCCAGCAGCTCCTGGTAAGAGCCCATCTCAGAGATTTCTCCATCAGTCATTACCAGAATTGTATCCATCTGAGGCAAATAGTTGATTGCATGGGTTACCAAAACCCGAGTCTAAAAGGCAAAAGTAAAATAAAGGGTTTCTGTCATCTCAGATTAGTGAATATCATGGTTGGACTACTGCTCTTTACTGCTTGAATTCTGTGTATAAGAGAAAAGTAATGAGGGACATGCATGCAGCATTTTAAGAGAACATTGTCTTGATTTTTTTTCCATCAAATAATTTTGAAATGCAGAAACCAAAGCCACTTTTCACTACAAAAATGTCAGTGCTTTATAAAAGTCCTCTAAAAATTGCAGAAGGATCCTTTCATTTTTCAGATGTTAGAAACGTAAGTCTAAATAAGCAACTTGACAAACTTGGAATAATTTGAGCTAAGTCAAGAAAAAGCATTCTCTAGAGACATTATAGCATACTTTATTTTTCAGGATTCCTTTTGGTCCAATAACTTTTTCAAAAATATGTTTCCCAACATGAGCATCAACAGCTGATAAAGGATCATCAAGTAAATAGACATCTGCATTGCAATAAACTGCCCGAGCAAGACTGACTCGCTGTTTCTGTCCTCCAGACAAATTCACACCCTGGGGAAACAAGAAAACATGATCCTTTATTTACAGCTGAAAGAAGATGTCTTGCTACAGTTTATGAAAGACACAAGTCATAGGTGGTTCATTTAAATTAGAGGAATTTCAACATTGCATGAAACAGATCTCCACAAATAATTTCACTACCACAACAGCATAAACAATCAGTCACAATTCTCTTGCAAGGAAGCACATCTCATCTGTTCTCATTGTCAGTGAAGGGCTAGCCAAAAAGAAATCATGTTTGCTAGTCCTGTAAAGCAATTAACCCTGACTGGACAAGCTAACTCTGTACATTCAGAGGCTACTTTTTTTTCTCAGCTGCATTTCTGCAGTGCTGCCTCTGCTTTAGGAGAGAAACTCTGTTCACACTGCACAATGTGACCTGCTGACCAGTGAGGAAGACAAAGTTGCACGTGGGGCTGCCAGTTCTGTGGCCAGCTGGGAGCTACAAGGCCTGCACCCAGCCAGAGCACAGGGCCCAGTGGCTGAGAGCAGCAGCTCAGGGTACCAGAGCCCCACACACGCCCTGCCAGCTCCTGGAGCAGGGACACTGGCTCCTGCTTGCACAGCACTGCATCACCCATGCGTGTTTCCAAATCCCACACCTCACTTGCTTTGGTAACCAAGGGCCAAGATTTAGGGTGATGGTTGTTTTTGTGGACTGTGATTCAGATTTTTTGGTGGGGTTGGAGGGGCGTTTGCTTGTTTTTAACGAAACTGAAGTGTTCAGAAGATTTTCCTGTTTCTGTATGCTTTTCTTCTCTATAACTGTGGCAACTTAGAAACAATTAAAAACTGTCACTACAAGATGGCTTTACATTTGCAACCAAGGACAGGTTTCCTCCCCTTTGAGGCTTAAAGAGAAGAAAAACACACTGTTCAAATCTGCCTCTTATTCTAGAGGATTTCTGCTCTGAATGTTTTAAATTCAATACAACTTCGAGATAAAGTAAAATAAGAGTCACACAGCCTTAACTACAAGCAGTAGCACTGTTATGGTGAAATACCTTTTCTCCTATTTCTGTTTTGTCTCCTGAAGGAAGAATCTCTATATCAGGCAGCAGCGCACAAGCCTCGATCACACGCTTGTACCGGTTCTCATTCATCTCCCTGCCAAAGATAATGTTATCTTCCAGAGTTGCATTTTGGACCCAGGCTTGCTGAGGAACGTAGGCTACAGAGCCCTGCAAAAAAAAATAAAGTTCAGTACTTTAGGCTAAGAGTCTGCACAGACAGCGGAGGCACAGCAGGGCTTTGTGAGGCAGGCAGTGTTAATCACCTCACAAATTACCTGCAGTCATTTCCAAACAAAGTAGTTCTTGGGCTCCCGCCTCCTCCAAAATGTTATTTTTATAATCCTCTCTACAAGTGAATGTAACAATTGGTGGAAAAAAGCATTGGTGGAAAATAAAGGACTTCAAAGAAAATACGATTAACATAAACCTGGAGGAAACATTTGTTTAGAGAACGTTTGCACAATTCTGCATGTCAGAAGTCATTACTTCTTTCATATAAAGTATGTTCTGCACAGAAGAGTTTAATCTTTTATTAATGCAAGTGTCTAACAAATGCACCCCTGCCAAGAGATTTCTGCAGAAAGCAGAGGAAGTGGTTTTCATATAAAAGTCATTTCAAAGGAGGAGACTGAGATAATGCAGAGTATTTTGCTTTGAGTAGCAGCTCTGCCTTCTCCTTCTGCACTAATAATTAGTGATTCAGATACCAACTCACTTATTTTTCCACAACAGTTTTGAAGGTGGCCAAACCTACACACTTTTAAATGCAACAGATGTTTTGCTCTTAAAAGTAATGTTCTAAGTTATTTTTTCTCTGTGAGCTCTGTGCAGCTCTGATATCTAAGAACTAACTGCAACAGCAGCTTTTCTCATGTTCAGGTATCTGGGTGCACCCTCTCTCCTTGAAATTCTCTGATGTCTGAGAAGGTGGAACCCAACACTGCTCTTCACAAATATGTAACAGGGTCTCCCCATCTCATACTCAGCTGCTAACAAGACTCAACAGAACACTCACCTTTGAGTGCTCTATTGTTTTATTTGGCTAAATCTGACACCAACAGATTTGGATGCTGTTGGGTCAAGGCTTAACAGGCAATTACACAGGGTGCAGGCTAAGGCATACACATGGTTTGCCAGGAAACCAGGCTAAAAAGTGCATTCACTTGAAAGGCTGTCTCTTTGCTCTTCACACCACTTGGAAATCTAGAATCCCTCTGGCAAAACCCACAAATAGCTGAACAACTCTCCAGACACGTCATACCTTGACAACCACGTAGCCTTCCCTTTTGTCCATCTCCCCCAGCAATGCAGACAGCAGTGAAGACTTTCCACAGCCAACTTGACCAACAACAGCCACCAAGGAGCCTTCAGGAACAGTGAAATTAATGCTGAAATAAAGTGCACAGAATTCAGCCTTGCTTGCTGGCACACCTCAGTAGTTAAACAGTCAATTTTACTGCCCATCTAAGACCAGGTACAATGTGAACACCCACTGGAAATATTGACCCAGCCCTGGAACTGCTTGAAAATCCAAACCTCTCACTGACCAAGCACCTAGTTCTCCTCATACTTAGAACATAATAAAGCACTGTGACCCAATCTTGCCAAGATTTCTCTCAAGCCTTCTATGAACACAAATGTAAATAGAGCATTTTTGTCCCAAAGAATTGCCATTTAAGGCCCAAGAAAAAGCAGCCAAAGCTAAGGAAGGGAACAGGGCACAGCTTGTAGCTGTATCACTGGTTGCTTCCTGCAGCCCGGGGGCGAGGAGAGCAGAGCACGGTGAGAACCAGGCTGTGCAAAGGAGCAGAGCTGACTGCGAGGGGCTGACCCGGCTGCATCCTCTAGATGGAGCTCAGCCCATCTGCAGCACAGAGCCAGAGCTGAAATCCCTGCAGCTCTCTCTTCCTTGAGCCCTACATCTCTTGCTACCTCCCTTTATGCATTCCATAACTGCAGTAAACTGTAAATCCCTCTAGTTCATAAAGTCCAAATTTAAAAAAATATATAGAACTGATGTTATTTGTTCACTTTCTTTATGGTAACAAACTCTTGTCCGTAAGTACTTTATAATTCAAATATAGATAATTTATAATGCAGCAAGATTATGGAGTGGAATCATCTTTACCTGCTCAGCAAAGGAGGATCAGTTTTGGCCCAGCTAAAAGTTGCATTCTTTACAACAATGCATCCTTCAGCTGCAAAGAGAAAACTCGTATTTATAAAAGTACCAATGCAAGCAGCCAAATAGTGTGCTCAAAATCCAAAGTCAATCCAAACACACATGGGCAGAGGTATAAAGCTACTTTTTCAGAAGAATAGCCCACTGCTTGCCAAAAACTTGTGTTCTGCTTTTACTGAACTTAGCAAGACAGCAGAGGTTCCAAGGTCACCCTTACTCAGGAGGTACATGAATGTCAGCTACCCAGAGATACCAACTAATTTAGCTGCATCTCCAGCACTGCAAAATCAGTTGTGGAGAGGAAAGAAACTAACTGAGAAGGAAGAAGAACCTTCATATAATTTTCATTTTACAAACTCCTCTGCTTCCTTTATCCTGCTGATAAATTCCTCAAATTTATCAGCACAACCCACCAAAAATGCAGTAAATTTGTTTTAGAAAGCAAAAGAAACCACCCAAAACCTGCAGACACTGAGTTCCAATAGGCAAGGAAACTCACCCTCTTTGACAGGACCCCTGACTATGCTGTCTGGATCCAACTCTTCATGAGACAGGAACTCCCTGAGGCGCTTCAAGGAGACACTGGCCTGCATGGAAAAAGGATTCAAAACTATTTATACTCTGCTCATTACATTTAAGTGCTCACTGTTTTGTGCCACATACACATTATATCATCATTATGCACTCCTCATCTCTCCTTAAATCCACTGTATAGTTGCTTGGATAGCCAAACTTCCACTTCCCAACCCACAGGAAATATGGGTGATGTAAGGAACACCCACCCACCATAACTGGGACTGTTTCACTGGCACAGCACTTAACACACAGGAACTGCAAGGTCCCTTCCAGAGGTGGCCTCATTTCCCCAGTGGTCATTCTCTAAGTAGAGGAATGTAATCTTTCCAGCCAGGGCCTCCTCCTGCACAAAAAACACCTGTTAACGACTGGAGTCTTACTTCTACAATGCTGCTGATGACCATGGGAAGTATGTTCAGTGGAAACCTGAGGATGTTGAATAATGCCAGAGAAACAAAGGCCTTCTGAGCATCCAAGATGTTGTTCTTGTCTCTGGTGACATACACAGCAAATGTTGACAGGGCAACCTGAAACCAAGTGCAAAGGCTATAGTGAGGGTCATGTCTTAAAGCCACCAAGTCAGGAGCACACAGTCTGACAACTGGAATCAGAAGACTATAAATCAAAGAAAGAAGAGTGTTCTGGTAACTTCCACTCCTGACAACACTTTTTGCAAAAAAAACATATAATTAAAATCTGCTGTTGCAGAAAGAAGTTGATGGCTCCTCCTTAAAAAGAGGTAAGTGCTCACTTTCCTCACACAGCAAAGGTGAAACACAAATGTCCCAGGCTATCTGTGGTCACATGGCAGGAGAAGGGAAGTACAGAAATTATTACCAGTCTTTTTTCCTGATCTCTTTCAGCTTTAAGACACTCCTCAAAGTATCAGATATTGGATCAATAACATATATTGACAGAAAAGTTAGAAGCACCCCTTACTAACCTGTTTCATACTTTGTAGAGACTACCACAACCCTAGATTTCCAAATACAGCCCACTTTATCATGGACAAGAAATCTGAAATGTTTTTGCATTACACAGATGAAGTTTCTTCTGTTGTGAACTGTTTCAGTTTCATAATGAACAAGAAAATTACATGAACCATTGTTATCATGCCTCATAAGCTATAAAAATAATTCCAAAAATCCATATACTCTTCTTTTTAAATGTGCTGAATAAATAGTAAATTTATTGGTGAATAATAGTAAAATTAAAGCAAACTAAGTAAAAGCAGATGTCTACTTTCGCAACTATTCCCTTCATAGTGTTTTCTTCCATGATAATACCCCCACATCTCAGTATATCACAAGATCCAGCAGCTTTTTCCCACAGACTGCCCTTTAAAACAAGAAATCAAAGTAGATAAACCTCTGTCATCCCCTCTCCTAAAAGACTTAAAATAATGAGCTCTCCACCTAAGAACAGTCTCATCTAAGCATAGCATCCACTGAAGACATCAGTATTTCTGTTAAAAAAGCCTGGCTGCTGTGAAGACATGTATTGTTGGTGCTGCAGCAGCTGACTCAGCTGGGCCTCCTACAGCAGCTTGTTTGTACAGCCCTTGGTTTGGACAACACATCCCAGGGAGAAAGCCCTCCCATGGAGATCAAAAACAAATCAGGGTCCAAAGAACAACCTCACAAGCAGCGTGTCTGCACTCTTGTGTTTCCAGCAGCTAGTCTGAAATACACCCTTCTCAGCACACAAAGCAGCAGGGCTGCAAAACCAGCGGCTCCCTGACACTGTTACTAAACAATGTTTTTACAAACCGTGGCCTTGGAAAGGGAAGGAGTAGAGGAAATAAAAGTTTTGAATGTCAAAAGTGGTTTCCAGTAGGCACTTGCAATAATTTCTTCATCAAAGCATACAAAAAAACCCCCCAAAAATCCAAGAGACAAAATGCTGAAGAGCAGCCTTGCAATTTGGGTTCTGCCCCAGTGGCAAAGCCCCTGCAAAGCCAGCGCCACACAACCTCTGTGTGTGCTGGAACAGAGCTGCACATTACACCAACCTGTCTTCTCAGCCTCCAAAGAACAGCATTAGAGAGTCCACCTGCAGAGTTTTATTTAGAAATTTCATTTAATAATGTATTTATATTAAGATAATCTCAGACTTCTTTTAGAAAAGCGTTCACTTAAGAATGTAGCTGATGCTTCCTTCCCAGGGTGCTGCTACTCTGCCTTTCATCATGCCCTGATCATAATGTAAACACTAGAAATGTTTGCAGGAAAGGAATCTGAGACTGGAAAGTACACTTAAACACCTCCAACTGGAACAGCACATATTTTATCCTAATGTAGTCATGGCTTTTAATTGCTTCTGCAGACAAGAGCAATGGCTCCTTGTTCTAATAGGGTCTGAAGTAATTTTGATGTGATCTCACCCTTCTCTCCCTTGTAGTTGCTGAAATGTAAGCTAACCACAAACAGAGGAGGCATATTTCACATATCAGGGATTTTTGGATTTTTTTTTTAAGTAAGAATTTGAAGCCATCTCAGGCTATGCAATGGTTTTGCCTCATTCCATGTTATTCTTACACAGATGCTGGGAGAATCCCAGCCAGAGACACTCCTGAAGCACAACACCCCAGTCAGTCAGGAACTCTTATGTAGGGACCTGCTCATCTCAGGAACACAATGAAATAAGGAATTTCTTTATTCTGCTAAGTCTGACAATACATTTCATCTTCGATTCCCCAAGTACTCTACTAAAAATAGGAGGGGGCACAGAGGAGGTTTTTATTTTCCAACACTTTTGCCATTAACTTCTAGAATACATCCAGCTTGGCTGCTACTGAGTTTCAAAGTAAACAGTAGTGCCTTTCCACAGAGAAGTGGACCCCTAAGTGTTCAAGGACCCTCTGTTCTGGTGGATATTTTGGCTCAACTCATTAAAACAAAGAACTAAAATAAGTCCTCAAGTACTGCCTTGGAAAGCACAATCCCAAAAAGGAGAGAAGACTTCTAGATTTGTTTCACTTACCAAAAACGGAGCACAAACCCAAGTGAAGGTTGCCATTGCAGCAAGGTAAGCAGATTTTTTTAGGACTTGGAGTTCTTTCTGTCTGATCTTTAATACCTTCTCTCTAAAGGCTAATTCCCAAGCATAAAGTTTCAGAACTTTAATCCCATTGAGAATTTCATTCATCAGCTTAATTCTGTTGTCTTTGCTCTTCATTTGAGCCACCTAAAAACAACATTACAAAAAATAATTAACAGAGCACAATACTTGGCAGAATCTCAAAGTTCTGAGCTTTGTATTTTGCAATGGCAAATTTACCTCATTATCATCAAAAGCTTACTAGCTTCCCAAGCAGGAAATCTGAGATACTATCTGAACAAACAAATATGCAGAATTAACAAGACGTTTTAAACCAATTAAAAGAACGCTTCATGGAACTACAAATCCAAACCAAGATCTAAACAAGTGTAGCACTGGTTTAAACGTGATTAACCTTGCAACAGGGAGCTCTGGGACTCAGGTACACTATGCAGTTAAAACATAAGCCAGTGTAAGACGTGCAGCTCGCATCTAACCTTAGACCACACTCGATTTTGCTTCTTTTCAGCACTATCAATGGCTTTCTGATGGTCTACTGAGACAAAAAGCTTTCCATTCATACATTCTTAAGTTTCCATCTTCCTAAAACATTGTAATGAGGACAGTGCAAAGCTGAACTGCTGTTGAGTTAGCACAGGCAGCCCACAGAAGGCACTGGTACAGCCACCCCAGAGCAGAGACCACAGCGTGGCTGCGGCAGGCCAAGTATCCCTGCTTCTCCCCTCTAGGAACCAAATGCTGGGGTTTGTTTTAATCAACTTCTAGAGCTAAAAGGTTTCAATTTGATTAATCATCTGAGACATTCAGTAAATTCAGTTAGCAGTGAAGTCTGTACCACAACACACGTGGTGGGGCTGTTGGGAGTAGTTTCAGTGCAGTAGAAAAACTGAGTTTGAGTCTATGCTTACTTCTGCTCACTCTCTGTAACAAACTGATCCTCACTAAATAAAACTGACAAGGGATCAAAACCAGTCAACAACTATGACTTCTTCATCTCACCAGGAAACAAAAAAACCCCCACACATCCGGCAAACATGAACATTTCATTCATGGCCATTTGGTTCATTAGGCAGACAGTAGTTTTAACTTTGCACTTTAGTTCTTAGGCAAGTTAAAAACTGAACATAAATTTCTAATAATTCAATCACTGAATATCTCATGAAGCTGCCTGCAGTGTTACCTTGGTCTTCACTACTGCAGGTTTTTAGACTGTTACATACAGATAAGCTGTAAGGCTGAAAAATACGTGAGTTTGTTTATTCTGAATACACAACACCTCTGACCTTTCTTTCCCTTTCCTTTTTTTAAGGGATAGATAGAGGGATGGGAAAAAAAGTAAGAGGAAAAGCTTCCAGGAACAAGTCAAAGAATAGATGTTTCTTAAAAGCACTATATAGAGGTGCTAACCTGATAGGTTTTTGTCTTCATTGCCATCACAGCATTTATTGGAATCAGAAGGATCATGACAGCCACACCTGCCAGCACTGGAGGACCTAAATTCTGAAAAGCAGATAACTGTAAGCCTTTATTCAACTTAATTTTTTAAAATATTGGCTCAAATCACTGCATACATTACAGAAAGTCATTCTGAAATTGGTCTTCAGTTTGGGAGAAGAGAATGATCAAGTATGAGCTTAGTCTAATATTTATATACTTTGACTCTAGAAACAGATAGATAGATAGATAGATAGATAGATAGATAGATAGATAGATAGATAGATAGATATAGCCCCCATATAGAAGTGCATATAGATCAATCTCTCTCCAAATATATCTCTATACACACACACAAATATGTTTTAACATTTTCCACTTTTTGCTGATTTGGCTGTTCCTCTGAAGAAGAGTCAGCCCAGTGCTGTGTGAACTAGAAACAACAAACAATTTCCTACGGTTACTCTGAGCACAAAGCCAAGACCACTTTTATTCAAATCAAGGGACAAGTGAGATACTCTGCATGCTGCAGTCCCCCAAAAGATAATAGTTCCCCTCTGCATCCTCCCCATATGAATTCAGATGTGCAAATTCAGAACCTCCTGCCTTCCTTCCTGACAGCAATGACAAAAGCAGCTCTGAATGGCTTCTTCAGCACATTCCCCTCACTGCTGCAAACCCTCCAGGATGTGTAGTTACAGAATCCTGGAAGCAGCACCTTGCCAAAGCCAAAATAGGAAACAACACACAATTCTCACCTGCCACAGTAAGTACAGGGCCAGTAGCACCTGGAGAGGGGCAGACCAAATCATGTTTATATAAGTAGCCAAATCCATGAATCTCTGAGCATCCACAGACATTAGATTTACAATCTCACCCACAGTAGAAGCCTTCCTAGCAGAATTTGTGATAACAAGTGCCTATGTGTAGATAAAAAAAAAACCCAAACAATTAAAACATGAGGACACAGCCATTTGCCTTTTCTCCACAGAATTCAAGTGCTTACAGAACTGCTTCTTTAAAATTTCAAGCAATCATCTTCCTCCTTCATATTCTGCTTGCCCTGTACATCCTATAAAATGCAAGTTGTACAGTTTGAATCAATCAGCTGGGTTTAAGCTAATATAGAACTGAAGTCAGTAAGCAGTCTTTGGGGTTGGGACTGGTGGTTTAATTCCTTGGGGGTATCATTTACTTGGATTTTGTTTTAGTGTAACAAGTGGAATCTTCATTTCTTGCAACACATTTTTCTCACACAGTGCTACCAGTCCACAGCTTTCTAAAATGTTCCAGTTTATTCTAAGATAGCACTGCTGATAAATCCCAAACAAAGCTGTAAATGTAGATGAATCTTTAATTTCTGCACTGACTGAAGCACTGCACACCCCAAGGCTAAAGGAGGAAAGCTTTCTTACTTGACAGTGAGAAGAAGCATGTTAAGTAGCAAATTATAAAACTGCCCTGGCTTAAAGGCTTTTATTTATAAATTAGACATTATTTCTGTTCTATTAGAATTATTTCTATTATGAGTTAGGAATCAGCATACCAGAGTCTCCTACCTTATTATTCAGACATAAACAATGCATTCTCAGTCACAAAAATTGCATATTTGTAGTCACAGTAATGTTACATATTTAAAGAAACACCTACCTTTCGATAAATTACACCAACAATGGCTGTTTTGAGTCTCATTCCAGTTACAAAGCAAATATGAAAATACTGGTGAAGAATCAGTGTCTGAAGACAGGCACAAACAAACAGCAGCACTGTATAAAAGTAGCCTTGCCAGGTTGGGGCAGCTTTGTTATTTACAAAGTCAAGCAGCAATCTGTGAAGAGAGAAAAGAGTTCTCTTGACAGATGGAAAACAGGTGTAATGGCTGCAGTCTTAGATTATTTCAAACATTGTACAGGTCATGCAAGCACCTGACGTACCAAACTTAGATAAAATACTTAAGCAAACTTCTTAGAAACTGAAGATCATTTTGCATGAGCACTCCCTCAATGCACCAGCCTGGAACATGAAGTAACACACAGCTTACATGTACAGCATTCTCCTGGAGCTACACTGAAAAGTCTCACATCCCCTCCAGCTGAAACACAACTGCCAGCAGTTCCTTCTCAGCTCAAAGCAACACAACCCCCCCTCCCAGCTCCTCAGCTGTCTGTGGCATCACATACTGAGATGTGCAGGCAGAGAATAATTACAGGTTAGAACTGAGTAAACCCTCCTGCTATTGCTGATTATGTTCCTGCCCTGCCTTCCCAAGGCTGAAAAAGAAAGGAAGTCAAATATTTATTTTATTTGCCTGATGTTGTAATCTGAAAACCAATGGACTGAAATCATGTTCCTCCATGGTCTCTCCCTTGCCTGACATCTCTTCCTCATTGTATCAGCTGAAGGCAAAGCAGCTTGGGCAGTGAAATACCAGCATGTTTTAAATCCTGTTCACATACTTTTAATACAATAATAGAGCGTATATAGGTCTTACCTCAGAATTTCCGGGCCTGCAAACATCAAGAGATCATGTGCAGCTTTAAAAAGGAAGCTCATGAAAAAATATGGTCCAAAGGTTTTGTATAACACCTTGAATAAAGATGCTTCACAGCTCTTCTGAGATGGCTTTATAATCAAAGCTTCAACCTCTTCTGTCACATCACCATTTGTGTCACCTGATTTTTCCTGCTTTTTGGGTGCATACAACATGTTTAGTGGTTGCCTGAAAAAAAAGATTAGGTCGAGAATGTAGCCTTTATTCAAGCACAAAGCCAACGGGAAGAATCTTCACTATACAAATGAGATGTAAATGAGCTGCTTACTGTGATTCTTAACAGTTTAACTGAGTTTTACTGTCAAACATTTTTAATTATATAACATAACTAAATGAACTGGCTGTTTAGAAACGGCATTCTTTGCTTGGATAGGTAACATTCCTGTAAATCTCTCCCTTAAGTCTGCCCTGGGGAATGAGGAAAAGGGCTCTAACTCATAAGCTTAAAGAGCAGAGAACATTATTATTCTAGAACCCAGTATGCTGAACTGTTATCAAAATCAAGGTTTCACTGTAACACCAGAGTTAAAAGACTGAAGTCAGGTTAATGCCAAGACAGCCTCAATGGACTGAACACATTCTTTTCTTACATCTGGCTTATGCTAAACTCCATGCTCTGAACTTCTGAGGACAAGCTGTATGTAAAACACACTGTGTAAGCAAGCACACAATTTCCTTCAATGAAAAGGTTCTCCTATTTGCTGCAGCCAAGGATGATGAAAGCAGGATGGAGACTGCAGGCATGCAGTCTTTCTAATTTTAATCAGCTGGGTTAGATGCTCAGACTCCCTATATAGTCAAAAGAAAGGAATAAGCTGCTCACTTTTACACCCTCAACTACCCTCCTGAGGCTTCACCAATTACAGAGAACCCAAGCTCCTAAATTTCACAACAGAAGTTTGTGTCCAAACATTCCCTCCCCAGGGGGAAAAAAAAAACCACACATCAAAAGTCACAGTAATAAGTTTTGGATCATGAAAGTCTAAGGGAAAGTCAATGCAGCTCTTCATAACAAAGAAACACAATGGTTCCTGCTCCCTGTGTACTCAAGGACAAACACAGGCAGGCACGTGGGCCCCACAAAAGCAGGTTTGGTAACAATTGACAAACACCTCCAAGTAGAGGCTGAGTCACTTGAGCTTTTAAACCTCTGCATCTTGGCAGAACTGAAAGCCAGGACAACTGAACTTACCTCTTGGTCTTTGACCACTCTTTTGCCCAATTTCTAGCCAAACCTGGCACTATTTCCTCTGATTTGTCCTCTTTATTTAATGACCACAAATCCTTGGCTTCCAAAGGGTTCCGATAACCCTGAATCATCAACCTGTAGTAGAAGGAATCAGCAATATAAATTTAAAAACACTAGAAAGGTTTCTGTATATAGCGAGATAGATGTATAGATACAGATGCACCCAGCCCCAGAACAGAGCCAGCCCTCCACAAAGATATGAGCAAGCATTAGTGCCTGCAGGAACACAGGTCCAGATCCTAAAACATACATCCTCCTGTCTTTACTGGGAGAACTAGACACCAAAACATCTAAGGATCCAGGACATGCCACTGAATTCAAATTCCAGGGAAAATAAAAGAAAGGATGAAGTGATCTCATTTGAAAAATCAGCCAGGCAATTAATATTCCCATGCCTAGCAAGTTTCAAAATCTTTATTAGCCTTTAATTTCACAAAGCAATTCCTTTCATCTAGTTTTCTGTTGGAACTCTGGCCAAATACCAGCCACAACCATACACCAATATTATTTTTCATGCTTCTGTGTTTTAACTCACAAATCATACATCATAAGTAAAATTAAGTTAATAAAAAAAGAGCCTATTGGACAAAAAGAGGTAATAGTTTTCAATGTCTTAGTTTCTAAATATAGCAGACAATTTCTTCTATTTCCCAAAGAATGTTTTTTTCTTATATTCCTTCACCAAACATATTTTGCCACCAGACTGGCAAAAGTTAAAACTACCAAGACCCTACACAGAAAGTAAAAAAAATATTAATCAAGTTTTTTTAAAAAATAATTTAAGTTCTCTACAAAACAACCAAGCAAAACAAAATTATTGTTGCATCATTATTGCTAATTTAACTCTGAAAGCAGGATCCCAAAGTGCCATCTAACTTGAACTGATGCTTTGTTCAACAGCTTGATCTTACCCAGTGATCCACCAGAATGTGATTCTGGAGAGGAAAGAAGCACTGAACTCTGGACATGGATTCTAAAGGAGAGAAAAATAAATCAATCCACATACAAAATGACTGCAGTGCCAAAACAAGCAAGCAAAGCAGAAAAGAGGTTTTTGAAATTCCTTTTATTTATAATATTTTTTTCACATTACCAAAACTTGCCATTTATGCTGCTGAGAGCTTGTTCAGAAAACACAAGCAGAGCTGTCAGCAGGCTCCTCCAGGGACACAGGAAAAGCAGTGCTCCATATCAATCATATCAACAACATTACACACAGCTGAAGGAATTGTAGAGGCCAGTGGAGGCCAGGCAGCATCTCCAGATGTTGTTTGTGCTCAGTGCTCATGTCAGTGCAAAGCATGCTACCATATGAGGGCACAAACATGTTAATTGGGTACTTAATCATGAAGGAAAAATTCAGGGAAGTGCTGGGACTCCATTGATATAGATGCACAAATGAAACAATTGTGTAACTCCATAAAAGTATCCCAGAACACCCCTCAGGAGCCCTGCATCTCAGTCATCAAATATGTATGGGAAACTAAAGTATCAAGACACTCCTGATCTGGCTGGGTTCAAAGAGCACAGAGAAAGGGTGGGAGAATTTCAAAGGTATGGGAAGTCCATTTACTGGCAGAATTCCTGTGCACAATTTGTCATCTGGGAGACTATGGCCCTGTAGCTCATTACACAGAATACTGCACATATGATACTTGGCACTCTGTACAGACTCACAGGATCATTGACTGTTTCAGAAAACAAAGGTGGCTGCTCAGGAAAGCAACACAGGATGAGCTCTACTAACACCAGGACAAAGTAGATGCAGAAGGTGACATAACGAAATGCATCCTCATCAGCACTCTGCAAAGGAAGGTAATATTCCTATTAGAAGGTTTGAGGAATTTATTTTAAATAACATGTTATGATTAAATAGAAAACAGCTCCTTACTGTAAATTCTGCAAACTAAGTGCTACACTACTCACCCCAATGCAAATTAAAGTCAGTATCTATTTTGGTAAAGGGAAGGTAAAGAGAGGGAAGAGGATGTGAAAGACAACACACTTATTTTTATTCAGTCACTACCATTAAAATACAAGCATGAATTTCTTATGTAAAAAGTTCTCTTTAACATATGGTTTGTGCCAACACAGCCCTGATTTGAAGTCAGTGCATTCCTTACACAAGCAAGACATTCATGCACTGGGTAGCAAGGAGTATTGAAAGCAAATTTTTTAATTAGGATGCACACAGAAGATAAGATTTAGAGGAGCAGAATTTATATTACACTTTGTTCCACTGTGTGTAAAATTCAGAGGTTCTTTCAGTTTTTCAGACTGGGGCCGATGCATAACACATAAGCCACAGAAACCAAAGCACAAGGATAGATGGACACACACCTCCAGTAAAATCCCATTCCCCACAGCTGAAGACAAAAATTGCCTGAAAGTTCTCAAAACTGTCAACACAGCTTCAAGGTTTCAAGAAATTAAAGCGCCATTTTCAGGCAGCTCCACAATTAGTATGATATTGGAGGTGGCCTTACTAATGGGCAAACTAGCATAAAAATATTTCACTTTACACTTTGATTTTGTCCAAGCAGGTGAGACCACACCAGCACTGAACAAAGTGTTTCAGGAAACCCAGAGCAGAGTCAACAGGAAGACGACGTAAACTCCCAGCCAGAGCAGTTTGGTATCAAAGGTGACACAGAATTTGAGTGTACTCGGGCAGACACATCCGCTTTCTCCAACAGCCAACCCCATTTTCTTGGCAACTTTTTCTACAGTTAAAATCATTATGAATTTCATGAGCATTTCAAAACAGAAGATATTCATTCTTGCTTCTTTTGCTGTTACAATCCAAGGAATCATTAACTGATTTAGCTGGCATAATTATCAAGCAGCTACTCTTATCACTGCAGCATTTGGGATCATTTTCAATGGAATGAGGTTAAAAATCACTTACCATATTTAAGGCATGTATTATTTTGGATATAAAAATCATTGTGGCACATAACAATGAGATGAACCAGAAAATTGTCATTACACCTGAAGACTGGACTCCTTTTATTCTTTCATATTGTATTAGAAATGTGGCCAGCAACTGTAGATAAATAAGATGAAAACATATTCACAATTTTTTACAATATGTTATGCACATGTGAAAGGTACTCTAATGAAGTCTGCTTATTTAACATTTCTAATCCAGTATCTCCCAGACCTTCTAAACCCCTGAAATTTTAAGTGCAATTCAAAAATACATTTAAATAGGAAGTTCTCTGTATCAGTAAAGACAAGGAGTGGACAAAAAAGGAAAACGGAGTATGCATTACATAGAAATAAACAATCACACAAAAAATGAAAAATGAGTATGCATTACACAGAAGTAAACAATCACATACACAAAAGTACTGTCAAAAGCTGCCAAACATTACTTCTTTACTTTTCTGGTTCTATATCACAAATCAACATGAAATTATGGCATTTCCAGACTAGATCTTTCTAAAACAAATAGATTTCTGTCCATACAAGCCACAATACCAAATAACAATGACCAAGTATTAGTCTATTTCTGTGTGTTTTCAGAGTCCTTTCGGAAGCTGGTATATCTCACTTATCTACTGCAACACGCATTTTCAATCAGCCTGACAAATGCTTGACAGTTGCATTATTAAATGACCACAAACTATTTAACAGCTCTTGCATTTCTCAGTATGTTTGAGGGCTGTTTGGGGCTTTTGTTTGGTTATTGTTGGGGCTGTAGTGTCCCTGTGAGCGTTATCTTTAATCAATACCATTCCAACTCTGTGATAAACCTAAGGCAACTGGCAGCAAATGAATAGCAAGGCATCGTCCTTGAAATGCAGGTTGCAGGGATATTGGTGTGAAAGCAGAAAACCCCAGCACATCTAGGTTAAAGGAGGTAGCTGGGGACACCTGTGTGACCTGTGGCTTTCAAGAATTTCCACTGTTCCATCAAGTGTAACAAAGATAACACACACTCAAGGATGTTACATCAGAGTTTGCAAGGAGATACTTCACAATCTCCCCCCGAGTTCAGTGGTTTGTATTATCTAGGTTAATCAGCTCTCTTGAGTTGATTCCTCTACCCCATGCCTGAGCCAAACCATTAAATGAATGCTAGCTCAGGCTTACCAAAATAAGACAAGCCAGCTGAAAGTGCCTATGTGCTGATGTGCAACACACTGAGCACAGACAGGTGAGAGTCTGTTTTTTCTCATTTTTTTATTTAAAAAAATCAGGTATTTCAGAGTCAAGTATTTTACAGCGCAACTACAGAATAAGGCTGTGTATAAAGGCTGCAGCTTAAAGGAAGATTACAGCACTGTGAATAACACTAAAGTGGTATTACTGCTTACAGCTTTGCATAGACAATGGTCATGCAGAACTTACCATTGTTACACCCAATACTGTAGGGCTAACGAGAAAAAATGGAGCTCGAAAAATATTTTGACTTCTTTCCCAGAAAGAGTAGAAAAGGTCTGCCCAGCAGACTATCCACAGCATTAAGCCCAAAGCCTGCAATAAAAAAAGTGTCTTTAATACATCAATTCACAAAGATAATGTAGCACGATATATAGATGAACAGTAGATGTTATGTGTTAGCAGGAGTCATAGCCAGATCATATCATTTCTACCCATTCTACCACATGCATGAAAGAAAAGCAATTTGGCTTTAATTATTGAATTCCTCAAGAAAAACTCAAGGAAAAAAGTTTACTGATTTTTAATACCAGGTAATTCAGTCTATTACTAAGCAGAAAGTTGGCCTGAATAGCAGATTGCAGAGAAAAATACCTCTCCTAAATACACCATGTTATTACAGCCCTTCTTAAAACATTGCACTTAGTGTACAGGGAAGAAAAAACATCAAATACCTATTTCACAATAGAAGTGGAATGGAACACCTCCAGCAGCTCTAGAAATGTATGCTGTGTAACTTAAGAAGCTGACAGGAAAATAAGTTCTTTTTATGATAGAAATAAGGGCCTTGAGATTGAGTCACCTTAAAATAGTCTTCTCCAACTGGTCTTTAAAAGGATTTGCATGTTTGTTGCTATGCCAGAGTAAATTTCAGAAAGCCAGATAACAGGGCAATGGAAACAGGAAAGGCTGGGAAATCAAGTAGAACAAATAAGTTGTACCTGAAGTATACATGCAGGTCAAGACTGATGCTCAAAACAATACAGTGCTAAAACACAGCCTCCAGACAAGGCTGGTCAGTTCTGATCTCAGAGGCACGTACCGTTTTGGCTTTGTTAAGGTTTGACACTTGGATGTATCCCCTGTCATGACAGCGAAGGTACAGGGAGTACACTGGGAAGCAGAGCCACAGGTAAATGCAAGGAATCCAGACCAGGACTGTGTTCTGAAAGCATGGGGTGAAATCTGGTTCTTCTGTGTGCCATGTCAGATTCCAGTCCTGGGAACAAGAAAACAAGCTAAGTTACAGAAGAAAACAATGCTGAACTTCAGTATTTGAAAATCAGAAACAGGGACTCAATAAAAAGTCCACAACAACGAGACACAGAACCAAGTAAAAGGCTCATCCTTGCAGCTCATTTCCTACTTAACAAGAAGAGAACACAAATTTACATAATTCAATGTTTTCCTACTTCTCTCAACACAATTTTCCAACCCAAGGCAAATCACCATACAATCAAACTAAAACTGATGCTCACAGTAATAAAAATGTGACCATTTTAATTACTGGCACAAGGACTATTTACAATGACAGACTATTTAGTAGTAACATGAGCTTTCATACCATATTTACGACTGCTCTGAGTCAGGAAAATCTCTTGAAGCAGATTTTACCTTTAAGCCATTGCCCTTGCTGAAAAATTACTACATGCAACACTTTCTCTCAAAACAGTGCTGTAGATTTTCAACTCTCCAACAGAATAATGCAATGCACAGTATTGCTGCTGTAGATGGACTGTAATTATTCAACAGCCAAAGCATTGCTCCCAGGCTTCTGTTTAAAAGTCACTGAGCCAAGAGCAGCAGTCCCATGCCCAAAGGCTGGTTGATTATAGTGTTCTCAGTGGCAAAGCATTTTTTCAGGCAGTTGCACAGCTCTCGCTACACAAAACACCAGTTCCACTACCAGGACATGATGTCAGTAATCCTCCTCCTTTATAAATGCCTGAGCTGGTCACTGAAACAGGTGCCACTATCCACATTTTATAGATGAGGAAACAGAACCAAAAGGAGCTGTAGTGCCTGTTCCCTCTATTCCAACAACAAAGCCAAAAGCAGATCCCACTGCCCAGAATCACCATACTTTGATCTTTGTTTATCCCCTTGTTCCACTGAATAAACAGCTTCAAACACAATTACAAAGAGAATGTAGATCTAAAGAGGAATGGAAGATACATTTTCCTTCCCCATTTCTCTCAGTTTCTGTCAGAATCTAGGACTTGATACAACAGACAGCATACACAGGACACTCAGCTGCTATTTTTCTCCTCAGCATTCCACAGCATTCTAAAAATTCTTCTCAGTTCGTAACATTTTAATTTTTCATTTTTGGAAAATCCCTGAGCTTACTACAGCCCATTCAAGAGAATTAACACTGGTAGAACATAAGAATGCCCAGTTATGTTTGACTGTATCTGCACAGGGGTCACAAGCTGTTCGTGACAAGGCAGCGGCTGTGAGACACTGCGGCCAAGCCACACGCTTATTAAGTTTCCTGACTGCACAACTCATCAGAAATTTCAGCTGAGTCATCCTTACATTTAGCCACCACACAAATGCTTTTGGCTTTCTAAGTCCCAGATGCTCTACTGCAGCACAACAGCCAAGAATAAGTCTCATGACTCTGCAGAACAGTTTACAATTCACAAATTAAGGTAATTATAAGATTATTTGAGTAAATAAACAGGATGTAATCAGCTTTACAAGAAACAAACAAAAGCACTGACATCTTTTTACTGAGTAAACTTTAGGAGAACTTTAGAAAGTTAACTCCTTTTTCTTCTGTTTGTAAATGCTTACTATAAAATCAATCTGGCAAATACCAGCAAGGTCAGAGCAGGTAATGCATGTCACTGCCACATGGCAAAATAAAAGCAGGAAGTTCTGTATGCATGACTGCTATGCATACTGGCTGGAGGATATTCTAAAAATGTGCAACCTTCCATTTGACTTTCATATTTACCAGTTATCTGGAGATATTTGTTTCTGCATAAAAGGCAAGAGTGTACGATGCAATGGTACTTCAGGGTTCAGAACAGAGACATGGGACAAATGGGCAATTTTGGGCAAGACTACTGCTAGAATTTAACAGCAACATCAGTTCTTTCATATATTTCCAGGATTTCATCCAGAGGCTGTTGCTATCAAGTAGGAGCATGCTGAGCTTTAAAAACACTTCTCTGTACAAAAGAAAAGGCAACACAGAGGTGAGATACAGAAGCCACTTCAATTTTACATTCATGTCAGGTGGCAAAAGGCAAGGAACACGTCAAGAGAGAGACACGGCAGTGTTTTCCTGCTGTTTCCCCAGGTGCCATTCCCTCAGGCTGTGTCCACACAAGGCAGTAGCACAGACAGGAACAGAGCTGCAGACCCCATCCCTGCTGCTGAGCACCCCATGACCCCACAGAGCCCAAACACCCTGGGTCCCAGCTGCCCTGCACACTGACCAGCAGCCACTGCAGCTTCCCAGTTCACACCAGCACAAAAGGCACTGGGGCCACTGCAGTGACACACTGAGCAGGCAGGGACTGTCTGCAGGACACAGCAGCAGCAGCTCTCAGTCTGAACTGAGCTGAGATTGCCCTCAGTGGACAGAGCCAAGAGGAACTCAATCCCCTACCAAAGGCAGGCATACCCTAAGCTCTGCATGGAGGACACCACAGCTTTAGGAGATTCCACTGCAGCTGGCAAACATGTCACTCTCATCATGAAACCAGCATGCATTCACATTTAAATTACAGGTTCAGTTACACAAGTCTAGACTAGTTGTGCTGGTGGAAAGCATATGCTTCTCCTTTGCTTTACATGAACCCAGTTTCAGTTTTGTTTTTTTCCATCAAAAATAAAATGCAGAAATACTCACTGGAGCAGACCTTTGTATTTAACAGACATTAATTAGCAAATTGATGACATTTTTTTCTAACTCAAATTTCAGAAACACTGTTTTATTAAGTTCTACTAAAACATGAAGTTACTCCATTCTTCTCAGCTCAAAGATTAGTAATTTTCACTCTGACCAATCAGTTAACTCTTCTACTTTGCCAAGTCACATCAAATAACAGAGATACCACTACTGAAAACCTACACAAACTAGTAGTCTCCTGCCATAAAGGAAGAGGAGGAAAAAAGGGAGTAAAGTCTATAGCTATTAGATTGTATAATCTGGAAGCAGCCTTTATTTCATACTGTGCCTGCAGGAACCCGCTGGAGAAGAATAAATCTGATCCTTGCTCTTTCTTGGTAGATGTTGGGAGAGGTACACTGTTGGCTTACATTTGGTGTAGTCCAGAAGAACCATATCTCAGATGTTTAATAGTTTCAGGTTCATTTTTCTTTTCTTTTCAAAATTCCTTAATAATTTTAAAGTTTCCCAGAATAGCAGATGGGTATTTTTAACTTTATCTGACCTATTTCTCAGTTTTCATTTCTATCATCAGCACTAAGGTTCAAAAATACTCATCCACAGTTTTAGTGGATGCTCTGTAGCATGTTTTCTCTCATGGCACAAAACCAGCTTCCTATCACATCTGAAATGAAACCCTCTGTCTACAAGAAGGGCACAAAAAATGCTTGGCATTCCCCAGAACCAAGCAGATCCATTCACAGGTAAACCATTTACTTTACAGCGCACAAAACCTAGGAAAATTAAGAACTATACTAATTCCTGTCTAAAATTGCAGGAACACACAAGATAAATGCATTGGCAGTAGAACTGTAAGACATTGCAACACAAAAGCCCAATTATTCTGCCTTTGCTGAGGAAGACAGACCAAGGACAGTTGCACGCCTCCAGTATGGCTAATCTGAGGAATAACAGCATTTGATGCTGGCTGCCTCTCCTGGCAGCCAGGAAAGGCTGTCAAGTGAGCAGCCAGGGGCTGTTTGTTCTCATATCAATAATCCCACTTGACCCACAGCACATTTTAGAATTCTCACTGGCAGAAATGGAGAGACCCAAATTGCTTGGTTTCATGCCTGCTGTGTGCAAGCGTGCTAGAGATGCAGGCTGCCAGCCACAGTGTTAAATCCACCTGTATGAACCAAACTGTGACTGAAAAGTAACTTAAAACATTACTACACAGCTATGTAAAAAATGAAGTTACAAAACCACACTGGAATCTTAACATCATGGTCAACACTTACTCCTTCAAATGGAATTTGACACTGACATTGTGTACCCACTGCTTCAGTATCACCCACCTTCCCTTGTAATAATATTAAGATAAAGTTTCTCAATCTTATCTCCCCAACAGTAAAAAAGACTTTCTGTTTAATGCAATGTTTACATTTACTTGAGTTAAAGTAATTAACTCTCTCACACACTAACACTGTAATTACAGCTGACAACTTCCATCATAATAGTATCATCACTTTCCCACTGAAATGGGAAGTCTTACAGTCTGCCAGCTCGAGATCCAGGACTGAAAAATTTTCGAGTGTAGCACCAATAAAACCATGAGCTGACTGAACCATTCTCTGTCTCAGCATAGGCTAAAAGCCAATGGTCTCATGGCATCTATATAGGACAGCAAATTTCCTGCCTCTCCCCAGACAGGAGATTTGGCAGAGCTGGCTGAGCCTAAACCTTCAGAGGAGCTGCATCAGGGCACAAGAGGGAAAGGGAAAAGGGAAGTGCAGAACAGGACCTCTCTCTTTAAGGCAGTTTTAAAGGAACTCTGACCTTGCTTTTAAACGTGCCTGATATGTGATATGCCATCTTTGTTCTGCCAATCACGTTTTGGAGTCACATCATGAAACCTGTGCTGAGGCTCACCATTTGCCCAAGACCGTATTTCAAATGGGGTCTAAACAAGCACGATCACAGCACAATCTTCACCAGCATCAGATCTGCTCTGCTGTGCTTACTGTACAGGCTACATCACAGGGAGTGACAAGTTCATAAGACAAGCAACTGATATTTATACAAGAAAAGTACTCCAGAATCCCTACAAAAATTTTCAGCTTCTCAAAACACTATGTGCAGATTGAGACCTCAAAAAAGGGAAGACACCATGCCTCTCTCTCTCATTTCAAATTCTGAAATCTCAGCTTTATTCTTAAAGTATCTTAATGTTGTCAAAGACAAGATTGTTAGAGCCAGTGGTGGAAAAGTCAGAAAAATAATAATCACATAATAAACAAGGATCCTACATTTTTTTATCATTTATATGAAGAAGATTTAGGGGGAAAAAAACGCCAGTGCTTCTAGTGATGAGAAAATGCCCCAATTTCTCATACTGTTTTCTATTAGAAATGGTTTCAGCAAGTTATAAATGGTTTCAATGGCTTAAGTTCTCAACAGTCATTACTTACACAATGCAGATTTGCCTTGTTAACACAGACAAGAAAAAGCCTCTACCTTTCAATAACTGGTCCTGAACTTAAATCAGGTGTCTGTACCTCCTTGTACCAAACCCACACCTATTTCCTAATGTTTACAAAAAGCTGAGATCCTTTATTATAGAAAGCACTGCATCAGCTGGAACTGTATGTAAAATTCCAAGAAAAAAAAGGCATATTTTGCTCTTTTTTCCCTTTAGTCAAGAAGCAGGTTCTAACAAATTTCTAGAGAAAGGAGCACCTGCAGCTGTGGCACTTACAAGAGCTGAGTTTTGTAACCTGAGAAGTTAAAACCCACCAAACTATGGCTATTTTTTTGTGTCACAGAAACATATAGCAGATTACACTAGCACTTGCAAAATGAAAATTTATCCTCTCTCTACAGACACTTCATTTCCATATCCTACCATATCTGCAAGTACCATGACAAAACATTTGGCCACTTGACAACAAAATATTTACCACCTCTAGTTTCAAAACCTAGGGATGGTTTATTACCCTTCTGTAAAGCTTTTCACTGAAATCACTGTTACCTAAAAAGACACAAGAAAAAGACTCCTCCTCTCATCTTCTTGCACCAAACACAGAGCTTCTGCTTAACAATGCAACAGCCTGTACCTTGAGTTCAAATCACTGAGAAGTCTGAACACACCTGGGTAATAATCTTACCAAGGGACTAAGGTAACAGATTAAGTTGGGATAAACTGTATCTGAAGTTACCACAAATGCAAAGAGTGAGAAAACAGTAATGCAAGGAATTCTGACTCTATTAAAAGCAAGCAAAAGGTCAGTAGCCAGCAGTAGGCTTTTTAGAGATGTGACCCAGAGTGACTTCAGCCAACCCGGGCTGACCTTCACTAGGTCCCAGTATAGCACAGTGTTTCAATGTAAACTGCACTGTAATTCCATGTAACAGTACAAGTTATTCAGGCATTTTGCCGTGTTGTTTCCCTCATTTAACTTTTCTGAGCAATTCTGAATTGCAAGCTGTAGAATGACAGGTCACCTGTTCAGAAAATCCACATCAACAACAGATTATCAGGCTTAACTTCCATGTGTTTTCCTTAAATTCATCTATTCTGGATCAAGGGATATCAGTTTCATTTCTAATCTAATTTCTCTATGCACATTTAGACCCTTGTTCACAAATGGAAGAAAGCCGACAAATATGCCTCTAGGATTCATCACTAAAAAACACAACCTCCAAGGCACGAGAATCATGCAATCTGCTGTTAATTACAACAAAGCACCATTTCATGTAAAGGTTTCCTTGTTTATCACTCTGCTACTCTCTGTTCCACATGCTGTGCACATATGACCTTCCTGTGTCAGCAAACAGAAGCAGTTTCGTGATCTGCACACACTTAGCAGAGACTAAACACAGAGCTTTTATCAAGCTCACCCAGTACCCTCCCACTGCACCTCCAAGTCCCTGCCCCCAGCTTTGCCACAAACACACTGAAAAAGCACTAAAGACGTATCTTACAGCGCAAAGAGCTGCAGGGTTCCAAGGGACGAGCAAATGTACTGCTATCTGATGTGTGACGGCATAAGCCACACATCTCCAGAACATGAAATTGCTCCTTACATAAGACTGGTTTTTCTTCAGAAGTTCAGAAGACTATTTTGGCAAAACTACCGGTGTCCTCATAAATAACCTAAGCACAGCAGCTGTTTATGTCACACAGTATTGCTTCACAAATGTCAGTTAATAACTGCAATGCATTAAAAATTTTTTTTTTCCCTCAATAAAATTCTATCAAGCTACATTAAGAATCTCTCCCACTACAACAATGTCAACCAAATATAATACAGAAAGTCTTTTTACAAATACTAAGAAAATACATTGATGTAGGCAGACAAACATGCCATAAAGCCTCAGACAGAACTTTACACAATGGCAAAGGAAGCAAAGCCCACTCCCTCCAGGTTGGTCCCTAGATTTTGTGTGTGAGGCTCTACCTTATCTTCACCCACCCAGTCTGTTTTTCTTCTGTAGTTTGTTTCCACACAAAGAAGTGCTAAACCTAGCACAGTGTGTGGATACCACTTCTTTACTGACATGAAAAGGCTTCACAAAAGCTTTCTGAACAAACGGGGAAGAAACAGGACAGGATTTACACAGCCAGAGATACAGCTTGAATCATTACAGGACTCTAGTTTTCTAAACAAAACAGAGAAGCTGAGAACTTCTTTTTCTAGGAGAAAAACTTGTTTTTCTCCTAGAACTGAATGCAATTACTTGCTTTCAATCGTTTCTCAACAACAAAAAGCCCAACAAGAAATCAGTGGAAAAGAATTCTGCTAAATTTCCACTGAAATAAACAGCTTCTATCTAAATTAACTTTAAAAAACACAGCGTCTGCCTGTGAACGACATGATAGGAATTTATATAAATATAAAGCATTTATCTCACATTCCCTTAAGTATAAGCAAGAACCTCAAAAGTTCCAGATGCATATTTCCCACTTCTTTTTCATAAAACCCTATTGACAGTTTGAAACATCAAAGTGTCACAAAAACTGTTAACCTCTTCCTTTAGCAACTTCAAACATGAAAAGACTTCTCTAAACATGATACTGCAGAGTTTACAAGCTCTAAAAAAACAAGATTTTATTCAATCTAAAACCAGCAGATTATTTCAAAATGCATGTGCACTGAGAACACCAAGTGTGCATGTACAGGTATCTCCAGACAGGCAGGTCAGGAGGCCAAAGTGTACAGTGAGTTCTACATCTGCTGTGACACTTATCCTGCTTACCTGGAGCCACAGTGTTCCTCACCCTGCTTTACCTCTGTGTTTTTGTGTGCTGCTATTGAAACAAGGTAGGCTGAGCTCAGACAGCAGTGATATTCTAGCCAGAGCTATCTCAGTGTGTCAGGTCACAACAAAGTTTTACAGCTTGAACCGGCCCTTAAATTCACTGAACTGGAATGCAAGTAGCACAAAACATTAGCCCAAGTCCACTGTGGTTTTTCAAGCTTTTATTATCACCAATGGCTATTGGTAAATAGCAACTTCATCTTGCCAGCTGTACCTTTCTTTATACTATGGAATATTCATTGCAAGACACTCAGCAATACTAGAGCAAACAAGGGTTAACAGTACCTGTCTAAAAAGGGAGTCTAGCTCAAAGGAAGCAAGATGCAGTAAAGTTCTATAAAATAAATACATGCAGTAAAATCTGATTGCAGTGAAATTAGCCTGCTGAGTAGGGGCACAGAGATAGGTTAAACACTGAGAAAGAAAAAAAAAATAATGGAGTAAAGAAGATGGCAATCTTCCTTGGGTTCCTGACCTTTCAGAGTAAGTATTAAATAAAACCAAACTGTTTAATTCTCAGACAAGAACTTTCAACAATAACATTCCTTGGGTGTGCAAACAAGAAAAATCCTGGCCAGAAAAGCCTAAGAAGATTAGCACACAGTTTTAAGGGTCCATTAGGTCCTTTCAGCCACAGTCTCCCCCGTAATGTAAAACTGAGTTGCCTACAACTCAGGATCACCTTTGACAGAAAACACATCATCTCCTTGAAGCTGAGTTTGCCAGAAATCCCCCTGCTCCACCAGCAAGGCTTCAGGATCAACCAAAATAGCTGATGCAGCCACCACAAGAATGCAGTAACACGTGCCACTGTGTATCCAGCTATCGCCCAGCTCTGAGAGGCCCAAGAGTGCAGTCCAGAAGCCAAGAAGAACAGCAGCCCAACCACACATCTAAAACCTCAGAAACGTTGCATATACATAGACAATTTCTGAAAATCCACTACAACTTCAGCTTCTAATAGCAGCAATAATGGAAATGTCAGCAACAGCAGCAGACAGAGTACCCATAAGCACCCAAACCAGCATTTCTACCCTCCCCTACTGGGAATGATGCAACAACGAAGTGGAAACAGAGTGTTGCTTATGAAGATAAGTTCAGCGTGAAGGAAGATTTTTCCAGGCACATCTAATCCTCAGTCAAATGCACAATCATTCTTCTGCAGGATCAGAAGAACCCAGAAATCAAAAAACCACATGCACAGGATCTTTAGTTGAAGAAATGAAAGGCAGAATCCACGTGATTTGGAGAAGGATGACAAATCCCAAAACACTGAGAACCAATGCAATTAGTGGAAAAAATGTATGGAGCAGTTTCTACAAAAATACCAGAAATGTCATACACATGAGAACAGTTTTCCTAATAAAAGAATCTTTTGCCACATATCCTATATAAACTAGTTGCTTCCAACATCCTTTGTGTAGTTCTCGTGTCTACCTGACGTTACAGTTCCATAGCTCAAAGAATGAGCTGGCAGCTCTTTTTCACAATCCTACTACTCTCCCAAGTCAGTTTTTCCATAAACTCATTCTGAAACATGTATTCTCTTAAGCCCTTCAAATGAAAAGTCTCATTCTAGGGAAAAGAAAAAAATATGTATAATGACAACTCATAATTTCACCAGTTCCAAAAAAAGTGAGAAATAGCAGAAAAGAGATATTAATACAAGCAATATAAAAGCAAGTTAGCAGAGTCACTTTTGATCAGCTAGAAAAAACTAATTATCTTAGTCTTGATGATTTTTAACATATCTACTCAGTAATATATTAATGGTTCTTGAGATAAATAGTACAATGGTATTTATTGAGACATCTGATTCTATTTTTTCACTAGTAAGGCAGCTCATTAGCTCAAAGCTATTTGGCAAACATCAAACACATACACTACACAAGCAGTTCTTTTTCCTATGTTGACTTCAGCAGCTCTCACTCCACATTTATTTTCCTGACTTCCAGCTCTTCCCTTCCTCCACACAACCTCCTTGACCATACGACCAGCTTGCTCCTGAGATGAATTTTCACTCTGGTCCTGCTCTCCCGGGTGTCTCGCTGCCGCCAGGACCCGCGTCCCCCGCACAGGAACCCTCAGCTGAGCAGAACCGCACCGCACCGTCCGCACGCCGCTCACCTGCGCACAGCTGCCTTGCGGCTCACGCACAGCACCTGCGCTCACCACTCTTCGGTAAGGAAGAGCGAAAATACTGCCGTACAAACACGCGATAAAGCTGCAGAAAGCGAGTCCGTGGCCTCCTCCACAGCGGGCACGGCTCTCGTGTGACGGCAGCCGTCAGACACCGTTACTGTTGTTACCCGCACGGCCCCGAGTAACGCAGCCGAGCGGCCAAACGCGTGGGCAGAGCCCTGCTCCGGCCGCTCGGGAGCTCCTTCCCAGTCTCCCGGGCAGGCATCCCCTCGCCAGCTCCCCCCTCCAAGCATCTTCCTGCCGGAAGCCCCGCACACGAGGCGCGCCGGCGCCCGAGCCGCGACCCGGCCGTGAGGACATCGCGCCCAGACGGAGAGCAGGAGCCACCGGCACGGCACGGCACGGCCCGTCCTCTCCGCCGGCCCGCGGCCGCTCCGCGCCGGTGCTGCCGCCCTGCA